>JBAMHV010000025.1:8950929-8987047 GCA_037177535.1 Pseudomugil gertrudae
GGCTCCATCATTCACTCTGGGTCTTACTGTTAGCCACTGCAGAAAATCTTTCATGCATAAATGCATTGCAATATTAATTTAAATCCATATTTACTTCCTTCTTTATCTTGTACTCCCTCACCCTGCACCCGCTCCACCCCCTTGTCTTGTAATGGTCAAAAATGTTAGCTTGATATGCTTGTCTTTTAGTGAGTCTATCCATATCTTTTTTGTCTCTGTGATTTCTATATTCAAAAAACATATGCTGCATGGATTTTATCTTATTCTCTTCGTTTTTTGGAAGATTGTGAGCTAATACACAGAGCACTGATCAAACACCTCATCTTCAGAGGACGTTTCTTGTTATACAAAAGAACAAAACTCCTCATTACGCCACATGCAGTACATAATGACCCATGAATTTGCTTTCATTCCTGAAGGCTTTTTACCCAGCAGCTATAACTTTTGTTCAACAAAAAGACAATGTTTGTTTACAATTAAATCTCCACATGGTGTCTTTAGTGTTACATGAGTTGCTGAGGGATTTATTTTACGCTATTCAGATTAATATTATAAGGTTTAATGTGTTATGATAGAAGTTTAATGTACATTCAGGGTCCTTTCCCATTTTGCATTTATAATTGAGTTTGATCTGTTGCCTCTAATATTAAGGGTTATCTGCAGACAGGAGGTTTGACACTACATCTAACTAAATGTCATTCAAAGGAATTTGTTTCTAAGATTAAAGAGGGATGACGTACACTTGTAGCTCCATCAAATTACAATGATATACTGCTACTATTTGTCAAAGTTTGTTCTTTTTCCCTTCAAACAAAACAGCCATAGTAAGATTAATTTGCAACGTTTTTATTACCACATTGGCACAAAGCAGGAGGTTATTTTTGATCATTTTACACCTAAATGTACACGCTGTATTTAGATATGTGCAGGATTTGTTACGCGTCAGTAACTTGTTTGTGCTAGAGCATGATATGACCACAAATCTGTTGTTTTTTAAGTAATACAACAAGCAATTTAATCAGTTTTAAAATACTTTAAAAAATCATTTTCCATGGTTTCCTCAAGCGGCTTTGCCATAAAGCAGACATTTTCCCTCTCTGTTGTATCTAGCCTCATGATGAAAAAGCTGGTATGATTTCAGGTTTAATACATCTTAGTCTCGCAGAATGTCAGGTTTTCATTTCATGCACACTGCCTGCAGAGAGACAAGGATCTGCAGAACAAAGCTCAGTGCCTGAAGTCATGGCAATAAGCTCTCCCTAAGCACCAACAACATCGACTGGCATGGAACAAAATAATTATGCTGTGCAATTCAAACTATTCTGATGCAAAGATATTGCCAAAATTTTCCCTAATCTTTCATCACAGGGTAACCAAGTATACAGCTTTATGCAGAATTTTGCAGTATTTTACACCACCACACACACAAATGTAAGTTTGTGTCCTATTTGTCAAAAGTTAAGTCTACTGGATCATTCAGCTTATATCAAAATGTCTGTGAAGAATATTATCTTTTCATAGGAACAGCTTTGTGTCATTAAAAATGCACACATGTGGGTCAAATGCTAGCTACTCCTGCCTAGCTAAAGCCATATGTCACAAGTGAATACTAACGATAAATACAGCTACTACCAAGAATAGAAAACTTTTTTAAACAGGGGGAGGTTAGTAAAAGGAGTTTTTTTTATTTTCTTGTAACTTGTGTTGCTAGGTTCATAGCAAACAGAATGATGATCTTGGTGCTGAACAAATTAGCTTTTCCAAGAGGAGCTCAAACAAAATGCCTCTTTTTGATACTTGATTATTAAAAAAATATTCTATTGATGCATTTGCATATTAATGCTGGGCATGACAAAGGGCAAGACAAAAAGGAGATATAAACAGAAGAAAAGAGTGAATAGAAGGAAAAAACAAGACAAAGGCACACCAGAAAGAAAGCGACAGCATCAGCTTTTTAATCTGGACAGGGAAAACCAGCTGCTACACCTGTAATGAAACAGAAAAAACTACTGCATGTGCAAGAAAAAGAAAGCTGAAAACAAGAAAGATAGGAAGAGGAAATAACAGTTAAAATTAATAATGATCAATTACAATTTAAAGATACATAAAGACTTAAAAAAATGGAAAATGGTAACAGTTTTCCATGTTGAAATGCAGCAGAGAACAGGTGAAAACACCAACCTGGATTTAAATCCAATATATGTTTTTAATATATATATATATATATATATATATGTATTTTAAAATCTTACACCATGTTTTAGCATAATATTCCACACATTCCCATATTTTATTTAGATATTTTTATTTACTATTTCTTTACTGAAGACCATGATGTATTAAGGTGACAATGAATACAGGCTCTTTTACCAGCAACATTTTTCTAAATAATAAAAGTCTGTGTTTTGTACTAATGTAATATGGGCCAATTTATTGTGTCACCTGGGCTGTTAATGCACAAACAGCGGTGCATATTATCCACCAGCAGAAATCTTAGAAACATTAGTTGAGCTGAAAGATTACATTGCAACCACATTGCTTACTTTGATTTTTATTGTCAGCACATTTATAACTGTTGTCATTATGTTTCAAGTGAAGCCTACAGTGCCAGTGAATGTAATAGACTGAAGCCTGGGGCTCTTCTGGGGAATGTGGAAACTCATTGACTGAGGTCTGGAACGTCAATAAAGTGAAAGAGGTTGAGACAAGCTGTGCTAAAGAAATGAACAAGTACAATATGTAGTTATGACAATATGGGTGAAATGAATCAAATGTCCCAGATTGTTCAGAGTACTTAACATAAAAGAATTGCTCTTTATCCCTGATGGCAGAAGCTTATGTGCTGAGCTTCCAAATGGCGCGGAGGCTGTAAAATCTTCCAAATATGATTTGCAATGTTTGATTCTATTTACCTGGCTGAACTCGGCTCTCTCCATTTCTCTCATTCTATCCATTTTACCTCTCATCTCTCACTGTCATCCCATGCTCTCCTACCTCTCAATTGTTTCTTTACTTCATTGCTCTTCATCACCATTGTGTCTTTTAGCCCTCCACCTTGTATCCCTCCATCTTTTTTTCCTCTTCATTGTTGTTTTTCTACATCTGTACTTTTTTTTGGCCATTTTTCAATCTTGCATCTGTCTCCCTCCATCTGTCATTCTCCCACTCACTCTCTTTATCAGTTTATTTCTCCTGTATATTCTCGCGCCTCTAATCATTTCTATTCCGTCTCCTTTGCAGCTGGTATTGTTCGGAAAAAGCAGTGGTGTGAGATGGTGCCATGTTTGGAGGACGAGGGTTGTGACCTGTTAGTCAATAAATCTGGATGGACTTGTACACAGCCCGGAGGCCGAGTCAAAACCACAACGGTGAGTTCAGGCTCTCTTTTAACCCCTTGGGTTATACAAACTGCTCAATAAACTATTGGCATGGAAAATCAATAATTGTGTTGATCGAAATTTAGGACACATTTGAGTGTCTTCATTTTTTTATTTCATTATTTAATGACTGAACAGTTTTACTTCCTCGTGTCCCAACTTGAGAAATTAGGAAAAAATTAAGCAACAAATTTGAAATAAATAAAAATGTGATGGACGAGTATATTTACATTTAGGTTTTGTTTTATTCATTTGTATTTATAGCAGTTGACACCTTCAAACTATCCTATTTTAGTATCTCAATGTTAAACGCATTTTATAAATGTAAGAACCCAGAATTTTTTTTCATTGTTTGTGCCCGGACACTCAAAAACTTCAAATTGTCTTTCCCAGTCTATCCCAATACCAAACAGCTAATAACAGCATGGATGAGCATGGACCCTTTCTGCTCCAAGAATGCTACATTTGACTGATCTACATAGGGCCTGTGCCATCGTAAAGTTTAAGCTCTCAGCAAAAAGTTCAAGCAATATTGGAGTAAACTAGTACCATATTTAACAGAAGCCCAAGTTGCATAAAACAGGGATGTCAGAGACAGGGCACAAAGTGGAAGATCAAGAAGACGTCACCATGAGAGGAGCATCTTCTCACCATGACAGTACTTAGAAACTGCAGGCAACCCTCTACAGATTTGGAGTCGAGGTTTGTAGGATGACATGGCTAACGGCATTCCACACAAACAATGCAAACTTTAAAAAAAAATCATCTTATAAGGTTGTTATGACTTCCCATCATTGTCAAACCTGTTTAAGCTGGTGTCAGGGACATGAGGAAGAAATGAAAAGATATATATTCAGATTCTGCCTGAAGCAGATGGAGTGGCGAGACAAAATGTTGTGCTAATAGCTGGACTGATGGGTAACAGCTTTTGGTGAAGGCAGTGTAATAGTGTAGGGTAGCATCTTCCCCATTAGAAAAACAAGGCTTGTTAGCAATAAAGGCAAGCTCCATGTGAATATCTCCACATTCACAGATCAAACCCTAACCTTTAGGAGTGGGAACAATGGAACGTCCTGCCTCAACACTTGTGATATCAGCTTGGGCTTGCTGTTTATGCCAAAGTGACATGACATTAACTGAGTTGTGACAAATATTTGTTTAAGAGCTGTTGTGGCTGTTAATGGTTCTTCTGAAACTTGTTAAATGAAGAAATTGTTAAAATGTTAATGTGTCTTACTTCTTTTTTTCAGTTGTCTAATCTAAAATAAAACAACACCACAGAAGACTTATTGTAATGAGTTGTTTGCCATTAGCAATAAAAGATTTGATTATTTTAACATAGGCACAACCCACATGGTCAACTAATACACCAGTATTATAATTTATGCCTTGCAGGTCTGTCATCAAAAAGATGTACCACAGAAAAAAACATGCAGATTTTAGCTTTCATCTTTTATATCACAGTGACATTTAGCAGACCATTCCTCCTGAAATCTTATGCAAGAGCCACAAAACAATTTTACATTTATTATGTTTTCTTGTCGCAGCTGAAAGTATCAACATTAATATACAACTTTAATGTTTCTCCTGGGGTAGAAGATGGTGATTTAATGATATTTGACTGTGATTTTGTGTAGGCAGAATTTGCAGCCTACACAATGTTCTGTCATTACATTGTTGACTTCTTCCAGATTTGCACCCCGATACATCTTAGGTGAGGGGTAGATTTAAGTGTGCCTCAAGTTATATTCTTTTTTATATTGATTTGTGTTTGAAAGCTCTATTTTTCTGTGTTGCTATTTTGGCTAGTCCCATTTGAACAACACTGTCAAAAAGCATAGTTGCTAGTTTTCCAAATCTTAAAGCCAAACATTTGTTTTTCTTGCTGTAGACCAGCATTGTGATGACACGTGTTAATCTAAAAAAAGGATGAGGGTGTAGTGGGTTAGACCCTTTGTAAAGTCATATGGCAAGAATGTATTTATATACAAAATTGGATTGGATACACGAAATCAAACCAACATGAGATTAACTGCAAGTTGTGTTTTAATTGTTGCTTCATGCATCAGCTGTGATTTATTTTAGGTCAGCTTTTCCTCCATCTGCCACATGAATATCGGTAGCAAAAGAAAAACCAACTTATGTTTTGTTGTACAATGTTGAGAAATGTTTCCCTCACTCCTCATCTTCAGCTCATCTCCACAAACTGTGCGCTCTTTGTTTACTTCCTCATAGGCAGCAATTAGCTCAAATTAGACACTCTTAATGTTAATGATGGCAACAGATGGGGAGCCACATCTTGTACTGAAAATGCTGCCCATTCATTCATTCACACCTTACACCAAGCTCTCAAAGCCGCCTCCTCTCCTCTTTCTGTGCTTCTTCTTTTACATCACATAAAAGTCTAACGTCCCCCCACTATTTTCAGCTCCACACCCACTTTACAACTAACGTAAACACTTGTGCTCTACTGCCTGCATATTCTGCAGCAACGTTAAAAAGCCTCAGTTACTAGGTATTATGCAACACTCACAACACAGCTGCCCTATCTGTGAATGTCAGTGAGGACCGGTGGGGCATCATTAATGCAAACGTCATGATTTAGTCATTTGCTGACTAACTGCCGTTTATGTCTTCCCACTGAAATATAATCATACACATACATGCATACACATAATTACAGAATAAATAAAATGTAAAATACTGAAGCAAAAACTGGAGGCTGAATCAGACATGGTTTGCTATCAGCAAGGTGCAGCTCCTGTCCTCATGCTGCGTTGTGAGTCACATGTGCTTTTCTGCACCCAGACATAAACCTGACTAGGATCCTGCTTGTGGAAACTGGTGACAGCTTTACATGTTCCCCACTACCTTATCTGAGCTAGAAGATAGGTCGCACACGCTCATATATGACATATACAGTAACTGGGGATATTTATCATATGTGACATATTATTATTTACCAAGTCTATACTGCATTAGAGAGTAGAAATCAGGCAGACCACTGAGTAGCCCAGCATCCGATGCAGATTATTGACATGCATGTCCTGATGGCTGTTGGTCTGTGATTTCTAATGTTTGCATATTTATAATCAAAATCATGAACAGGTGTCCCAGCATTCCTGCAAAGACTGGTCCTGTAAGCTTTGTCCTATATTGTACATGTCATATCTTGCTCAGGCTGTCAGTCAATATTGCTCACAGCAGCTTAGGCTGGACAATAAGCAAGATGTGACAGGTATTTCTTGCTTGTTTCACTGGCTACCTTAAACTTGTTGACAGCTAGTCAAATAGCTGGACAGCTATGCGCACTCATCTGTGCTCGTCTGTGTGTGTGTGGATGCGTATTTAAGCAGCTTATACTGTCAAGGAGTCACATAGCTGGCAACTACCACATTAATATTGTGCAAATTATGAATATGAATGGGTGTGGGTGAGGGCATCCCTACATAGCCAGGCACATAACCTCAAATTGCCCAAATCCATTGAAGGTTAAGGCTGATTCTCCCAAACAAAAATTACATAAATGCCTTGTTATCTCCAGACCCAAGAGAGTCACCCATAAAAACAAAACAATTTCTCGAGTTAACAACAAACAAATGACTCCTTGTCTAAGGCTTTTCAAGGTTGAAGCCAAGCTGCAGCCACTCCTATATACTTTGAAAATAACTGCTGGCTGTGCGCAGTCCAGTGAGCATGTCTGACCTATCTGTCAGGTATTTCTGCAAAAAACCCCAATGCTAACAAAGAGACACAGCCCATGGGGCATTTGACTAAGCCAAGTCAATGTGACTCAGCCCCACATCCTCATAAATAGCTATTCTAGAAAAATGTCAAGAGGCAGTTTGTGTGTACTCTCATTGGTCCAAATATCTAAAAGGTGGTGTTTCCTCTGTCAAACAGAGGAAAAATGTTGTCGAGGATGGCACCATTGAACTCTTCTCTACCTTTACTTGAAAATGCATCCAAGTTTGAGCTGGAAGACAGATTAGACGAAAGATGCGTCCTTCTTCAACCTACAGAAAGTCACTCAGCGGCCATTGTTTGATGTGCTTTCGTGTAAAAATAACTTCCTCGCATAGTTGTTTTCTCCCTGCTTGACTCATTTTCACTTTAGCTCGTCTTTTTTTCCAATTTCTCCTCGACCTTTTCTTGTCTCTCACTTGTCTCAACTCCTCCCTTTCCAACTGGATGCATTTATCTTAGTCTGACCCTGCTTTAAGGAGTACACGGTTATGCCTGTCAATAGAAGAAAGATAAAACAAAACAACACAATGTGGACCTGTCCATGGTCAACTGCAGAGAAAGATATGAAGATTGATAGATTTATAGCTTATGGCTGACATATGTTTTGTATAAAGTTACTTTTGGAAGCAATGCAGAGCAGCCATAGCTGCAAAAGTAAAGGCAAAAGCTTGACACATGATCTATTATACAGTGTCAAGTTCTTTGCTTCATGGTTGTCCTAATGATTGATATGGTTAAAAATAGAAAGTGAACACTTCTCCCTCATCTCAGAAATTATTGTGCATAAATAACTAATATGGTACTTTGTTTTAGGTTTGTAATTTTATCATAAATATCAGCAAGGGAAAGTGTTAAGGCTTGAATATCCTCCATTTTGCTGTGACTGGTCAAGTGTGGTGTAAGGGAAAACAGCTGCTTATTCTTGTTGCAGTTGTTGCTTTAAGGGCCAAATCTTGGTAGGCATTATGTAAATGTGTCCCATGATGTAAATGTCCAATGAGTAAAGCAAGAAAAGCCTCCCATGGCATTGGAAGTTGAGGTGGCAGATACCCTGCTACTAAAATCTGAAATTTTACGCTTAAGTGCCCAAAGTAATTGTAACTACACTTAGGAATTTGTTTTGTCATGGCTGTTTTTGCAGCTAGAAAAATATGCCCACCCACCCACCATGCAGTTCAATGAAAATAAGCCCCTTAAGGTGTAATATGTCCAAAGTGGTCCAATAATTCATTGAACAAATTGGGCCGAATGTTGCTTTCTAGTGGAGTGAACCACAGATGGTACCCGCTCGTCTCCGTCTCTGCCCGAGCAGCAGCATCTTAAACATTTATTATCACAATGCCTTCTGGAACCATGTTTGAGTTTAGCTACTCCGTCTAAGTTGTAAACATGATGGTCCTGTATTAAGCAGCTTGCAAATGCAAGTTTACACATCAGTGTTTTTTTTTCTCGTTACTTTAAAAAACCAATGGCTATTTCAACTTATTTGACTGCTTGGGTAACATTAACTCTATTGCTAAAGTGTTGAAATATGTACGGCATAGGTGGAGCAATGACATTCCACTTTGGGGTTTTATTATTATAAAGAAAAAGAATATGTGAAGCACAAACAGAACTGTTTTGGAGTCAATGCTCTCATATTACAGACATTCTGGTTGGGCATTCGAGGACATTATACATGCACAATTAAATAGCTTCAGAAGTTATTCCAGCTAATTGCGCTTGTCCACTAATGGATCTCCCATGCAGCAAACATACACAAGTAATCTCACTAATAACTTACTTGACATATTTTTTTCCCATTCAACTGGGGCACCTTCAGCTGACAACATTATGGGTTTCAGGTTTGAGAGGTCTAAAGTTTCTGAGTTGATAAGTGTAGAAGCAAAGTAATGAAAATATAACCCCACAAAGTCCTACTCTGTTCATTAAAAGTGTTTTTTCTATTGAATTGTTAATAATTACAATATATCACTAATGGTAAAGAATTCTACACACTTCAAATGCAGTCTTCCTTATAAAAAACATTTAGCTAATACAACAAAAAAGCTTGAGAGGTTTATTGATTGTATGAAAAGGCTTCAGCAAACTACTGAGTCCATAAAAGCACTTTCAAAGAATCAAGCCATATGTTGTGATTGACCAGTTGAATAAAGGTTGCAATGTTCATTTTTCAAAGTTGCCCATATAGAAAATAAATAACACAAGACACTATGTTTTTTAAGCAAATAGAGGTAAATTTTTCTACCCTAATAATGCTAAATGATAACTATTCTGTCCCACACACAGCACTGTGAAGTGCATCATGTGTTACCTATGATATGTAGCATCTTCTAGGCCTCTCTCTGAAAGGTGACGTCTCTCTCCAGAGAGGAAGATGCTCTCTGTTGTGCCCTCCACCATTTTAGACTGGCAGATAAAACACCACAAACAGCTATCTTCCTCTGCATGCGCCAATGCAGAAGAGTGTGTCGTTGGAGGAGAAAAGCAAAAATCACCCCAGGTTGTCTGGCAGCTTTTGTGACAGCCTGATAAGCTGCACTGTTCAAACCACAGAGAGGGGAGCAGCGTGAGAGAAGAAAGACAGCCGAAGATGCTCAAGCACGTTTAACTTAAAGCATCATAAACGCTGGGTGATTTTTACTTGGTACAAAACAAACAGATTTTTTTAAGCCTTTTTGAACCTGTTCAGTTTGTAAAAAGTACATTCCTTTGAAAAGTAGCTGTTTATTCAGTGTTATAATTTCAGAAAACACTCGAAGGGAAAAAAAAAACTTTTTGTGATGATTGTGTTGTTTACATATATCCAAAAAATCTAATCTTTTACACACTAATTACCCAAAACAACTTTGGTCAAGATGAATTGTGGAACAAATCGGAGGGAATTTTCTTTGCAGTCATACATGATACAATCATTTCCACATATTGCATTAAACAGCAACTCATATGGTAGGCAGATGCAAAGCAACTGATGATCCTCAGTTTTTATTTGGCTGAGCCTTACCGGAGTGTTTGTGATGCTAACAGGGTGCTATGGTACCTGCAGAGTGAAAAATGACAATGTTAGGGCTCATCTTGCTGCAACCTCTACCGGCAAATAGAGACAATATTATAGTATTTGCTAATGCATGAGCTCATGTTTATGTACATGCATATTTTAAAGCCTTTGTAGGTACCTCGTGTAATGAGGGAACTCTTGCGTGCATAATATGCATTGAGAAGAGGGCTGTTTTCTTGTTCACATAAACATCTTCTACAAAAAGGCCAGTTTGCAATCAGAGTATCCCATCTCCCTATAAGCTTCCAGAGGTTTAAAGCATTTAAACTCCCGGTGACAGGATGTTTTCAGCAAAAACTAAAAAACTCCATCGATTGGGGTTTGTAAGTAAGATCTGATGCCCCCCCTCTCTGCTGCTTCCTATCTAATTCTGTCTCTTTGTGGCTCCAGCTCAGCCTGGGCCTGGTGGGATTTCCCAATGCCCCTTACATTATCAAGCAGCCCCCCACCCCCAGTGGATATGGGTCGGTACCGGCCTTGGTAATTGATCCCTCTGGGCCCTCCAGACACATCTAGCAGTGGGTTGAACAGAATCACTACTAAGAAGACAGCTGCTTGGCCAGACACAGAGAGAGAAAGGGAGAAATAAAGAGGAACCCTGTTGCTACCTCCTTCTACAGGGAGCCAAGTCAGCACATTGCCGCAGCCTGAAACATATAAACTCCTCCATTTTGGGAAGCTAGAAATGATGTGGGGATTGTTAGCAGAGAGGGAAAGTGACATGAAGGAGACTCTTTTTAAGTTCTTATCAACAGGCGAAGAGCTTTTGAGATTGATCTGCTAAGTGAGCAGTGTTGCTTAGCTTCTGCTAGCCAGTGACAGAGTCCCTGCTTGTATTTCAGTCAATGTGTCAACACTGCTTATCTCCATTTGACGGAACAAGCAAGCTGTTTCATAAACCCGAGACGGTTGATTATCCGTAGTCTTTCCACTCCCCCAACTCCTGGTAGCATTTCTCTGAATTTAATTTAATATACAATAAACACCAAATGCACACACAAAGGAATAATATTTATTTTTACACACCTGTATAAAGTTGATATATTTTAAATCCTTTTTTAGGATTAGTTTTATTTTTAGTTGAAAAAGTTTTATTTTCAACTCAACAATTCTCAAATAAAAAAACGTATCTTAAATATATGAAACCCAAATGTAATGAAAGCAGTTTTAGTGTAGTGATTTAGTGTTTCATTTATTTAAAGTAGTAGAAGATATTACTGTAATCTTAAACAAAGCAACACATATTTCCTCACATTTTAAAACAAAATTAACATCTTAGCTGATAGTAGTATTAGAAAATGAATGCATTTTAATTATATCTCTCTTTTATATCACATTTGGTTAGAAGCTGCTGTTCCAGCTTTGAACACTTTCATCTCAGCAATGTGATCAGTGATGGGCCAAGAATATACTTGCTTTTACTCAGACATTAGAAATAACAGTTCTACATCTATAAAGTTGAGGGGATTAAATTTCAACACTGCGGCTGTTGCTTTAGTAATAATACCAGCCAATATATTCCTCCTTTGTAATAAATTCATCCATTGTCTATAACCACTTATTCAAATGCAGGGTTGCAGAAGGCTGAAGCCTATCCAGCTGCTGGGAGGCAAGAGGCAGGACACACCCAAACAGGTCATCTCATTTTATCATATCAAAATTTCTTTTCAACAGTCACAAATCGACCTGGAAATGCTGGTGTGCTCCCCAAGTGGGAATTTCTGGTATCAGGTGTAATGCACCAGCGAGTATGTGGATGATTACAACAGCAATTGCTCCAGCTGCTTACATGAGCACAGAGTTAGAAAGCAAGTAAATTATCGGCCTTATTTACTGATACGCCTGCACCACTGGATGATATTTTCACCTCTGCACAAGGCTAACCAACATCAGCATACAGCATTAAAAACTGAAGCAAATGGTTCTTTATCAAATCATTTTGTAGCAAAATGGAAAATGTGAGCGAATATTTACATTTTTTTAAGGCATGCTTTTTAAAAATGTGTTGATATTCTTCACCCAGTTTCACTGCAGTCCATCTAGTTTATGCTATATTGGAAAGTTACAAACAGATTCACTGTTGGCAGAGTAGGAGAACAAAGCTGAGCATGATTCTTAAATTTCCCATGAATCTGTAAGCATAGTGATAGCTGCCATTTCCAATTTCACATTTATGATAAAAACACCCCTTTCTCATAAACTAGGAACTTTAGTATTAAACAAGACTTGAAATAAGTCAATTTTTCCATGTTCAAGATTAAGTCAACATTTTAAATGATTTTCATGGAAACATCACTATTACTACCTTAAAAAAAATGACTTTCTTTTTCATTGTTGTGCTTGACAGATGAGGCATTATGCAAAGTAGATTAGAAACACTTGCACTTTAAAAATCATTTCATGAGGACTTTAAATAATGCATGCTCATAAAGGCTGTTCAATTAAAAGATGAATAGTGTGAGAAAATTGCTAGTGACTTTCAAAACAGAGAACTGTTAATAGTTAATGAGTTAGTTTCGTGGCTTAACAAATCAATGATGATTAAAACAAATCGGGGAAACAGAAGGCTCCCCACTGTTCTGTTTACATGACCTTTTACTCCCATGAACATTATTTAAGTCAGAACCAATTCTCTTTGACAAACACAAAGCCAAAAAAAGCTAATAGATCCAAACCAGCATGAAAAGACCCATATTGAAATCGAGATGACAACGGTAGTGTTGGTGGTGATGTGATTGTGTCTAAATCTAGAAAAAGAAATGGTTGGGTTTGATAACAACAGCGCCTCCCCTCTCCCTTTCTCCCCTCAGGCTCTATGACGCGACAGGAGTCCCCCTCGACACTCTTGCACTATGGAGAGCATTGATGACCCCTTGACAGACAGCCAAAATCCACCTACCAACACCATCACAGCAGCTCCAATCATGCCCTGGTTCCACAAACGCAGGAAGCAACACAAGCAGCTACAGAGCACAAGGGGGCCTTGTGGAGGTACAACCGAAAGCACCTGAATCAGTCCCTCCTTCTATAGGATTAGTTTAGTATGGAGATCAGCCTTGCTTTTTAATCTGCATGCAAACATCTTTGAGCTTTGGCAGAAGATGCAACAGGAAGTTTGCGCCCGCTGCATTCTCAAGTGATATCTCTTTTGGCCTACTCATTTTTCAATACCCCAACAATTTCCCTTGTGTCTATTTAACTGCAGATGAATCCATAAAAACACATGAAACCCATCTGTTTATTTTCAGCTGGCTTTTGCACTGCTTTATTGGCATAGCTTGTATTTTGTCTTTAAAGTACTGTGTCAGATGGCGTCTGTGCGCACAAATAAAAGGAGGCGCCAGACAGACTCCAGTAATAATACATGTGACTGGGAAATAGAGAGTAGCCATGTAGTAAATTTAACGTACAGCGTAATAAAAAGGATGAGGCCAAAGTCATAAAGATGCCCACTCTTATAGAGGTTTCTAAAACCAAGCTCTTCTGTTGGTCAATACTGTCATCATTTATGAGCCATGGTATAATTTGCTTTTGAGGAAAGATCTAATCCTGCTGCTTTTCAGTCCAGACAGTAAGCCTTCAGTAGATCGGTGGCTATACATAGACCCAGAGCCGAACGCATGTTGTGAATATGGTTTACTGCAAAGTGCTTAAAGAAAAACTCAATTTCGCTGCAGAAAAGGCCATCGGCAGTCATTTATTCCATTAAAAGTATAAAAAAAAGTTGACTTTAGTCATCTGATCTCACATTGTGTGATGCGGTTCAGCCAGTATGATCAGATCAAATCTCTACATTAGTTTTTTTAGGGAAATGTTTGTTTTTAATTTGACATTTTAGGCAAGTTTTTATCTGAAACAAAGCAGTGATATTTTGTTATTACTGGTGACACCACAGGTAAATCTACTCTAATGTTCCCTTCTGAGCATTGAGTTGTGATTGTATTGTGGGATGCAGATAGTGAAATGTGTTTACTTTGATGTTCTGTGGAAATGCAGTATGAAAGGATTGATAATGATATAACACCCCAGATAGCTTTGAACTACCTTCTAATGTGTAACAGGGACTAGTGTCTAGAGGCCCCTGCATACATGTTCATGTATTTTGATCTCAGTGTCTGCTTCAGGCATTATGCAACTTCACAGCATTTAATGAGCAATTTCCCATCCCTCATTAACCTGTAGATCACTCCTAACCTACCAGTTTGCTTATGAATATTCATCAAGAAAGCCATTGTACAGCTTGCGTGTTTCAGGCTAAAATAAAGCGAGCTCGACTGCTGAAGACTGAAACAAAACAACATGGGTAGAAACAAGTGGGGGTGATGCAAAAAGCAGCGGCACTTAAGAAAGATGTTGTTCCATCAGCTGATGGAAAAACAAAGCCTCCCATGAACGTATAAAGTAATTTCATCCGGCACCACGTAATCAATTTCACACTTGTGATATGTTACATTATTCACATCTAACAAGGATAAAGACTTTAGAGAGACAATGTATCCCTTTAGTCTTTTATGCGTGTCCATTCACACGTTCATCATGGGTCACGGCTATGAGACAGGAAGTTCACTGAGAGTTCACACAGAGTAAATGTCGAGCCAGGACCATGTGTTTGTCTGCATTTGCTTCCACTCCTTTAACTCCCAGCTGCAAAGGGGGACTCCATATGCTGTGTAATCACGGTTTCCTTTGGCTCGGAAAGATGTGTCTGCATGCACATGCAAGGACAACAGTTGTGTATACTCATTTATCCATCAAAGCTTAGGGGCTCGGTCTAAAAGACAGGAAGCACAATGTTACATTCCTTAAATCAAATGTTTTCCTCATCCTCAATTGAATGCCCCTGGGTAGTTATCTATATCTATTGAGCAAATTGCCTGCTTGCTCATAACGAGAAGCCTGCCCAAATTACATTACACATTAACACAGATGGATTCTGTCCATGACTTTCGCCTTCTGTTACTATGACACCTCTAGCCATCTCACTCAACAGCTTTGTTCTCTTTTTGTTGGAGGTGTTGTTTATGCAGCTGAAGGACTCTCATTTTTTTTAAAAAGGTCAATACTAGATTTTGAAATTAGGACAATACAAATACTGTGACACTGTTGCTTTTCTTCAACAAAATAGGATTGAAAGCAGAAAACTGATAATTCAACAGCTATGGATTTAGCAGCATTTTGGAGCTTTTATGGACCATATACATTTACATTACAATAAGGCTGCAGTTTTCCATCCCAGCTGGTACAGGGCAAGTGGGAGAGCAAGCTTTGGATAGTTCATCAGTACACCACAAGTTAGACAGAGAGAGGCAGACAATTAAGCCCATCTACACTTACTTATAACCCAACATTCACTTCTTAGAAATGTGGGGGCAACTAGACACCTGGAATAAACCTATTCAGGTGTGGTTTTAGAACAAGCAATCTCTACAAAGAAAAGGCCCCAGTGGACAGCAGGTGTGAAGCAAGAATTGTGTATCTTTGAGGCAATTCTAGCAACCACTGGATTGTCATTTCTTTCAAATATATCTGGTTTCAAAATGCTCCATTCCATACAAATCCACAGGCCCTGATCTAAGGCTACACCTTAGAAATTAATGAGCAAGATTATATACTTCTGAGTGTGGATTTACTTGTCCTTTTTTATTCTATAGTAACATTTAGGTGGGTTTCAAAACAAACACCACTTTGCAAGTTTATTTCATTTTCATAATCGCCCCTTCCTCAAGATGAGATTTGTATGTGAGATCAATGAGGAGTGTGTGTGTGTGTGAAGGGAAAAAAACAGAACATTAGGAGCATGTAAGTAATTTAATGTGGTAGACACACTATTTAGCAACATGCTTAAAACAAGACTGCATCTTTGCCTGCCAGACTCAAAAGATTTTGCATTGTGTTTCAGTCCACAATAAAGAGACTCTCCTGTTCCATGTTAACCTGCACCTTCCATTTTAATGTCACAGTGCCCACTGCAGAGCCCTAGCCAAAGAAATACTGGTTAAGCAGTTAGTAATCGTGGCTCATTTGATGACCAGCTTCATTGAACCACAACCTTATCTCCATTAAACCCAGAGCAGATTAAGATGTTTAATATGCCCAGACCATTAGACATTGTACTCTGTGATACATGCTTGTACTTCAGTCAACACCTACACCATCCATGGCAAACTGCATTTTATGAAATCATCAAGACTTCATTATTATGGATTAAGCTTCAGTGACAAAGCAACCTTTTTGGAAGGCCCATCTACCCCATCAAGGTGTGACTGGATATACTCATAGACTCACAGTAGATCATTTTTATCCAAACTTTGTATTGTGGGACTGTCTTCGTAATCAAGTTATGCTTGTTGGAGATTTGTGGATGTCTGACTTGCAAAACACTCCTAAACTGCAGTCAGAGTCCTGTTATTATTCACAATTAAGAAATAGTTAATGTACTTAAAGCAAATTATTAAACATGTGCTATAAGACAGATTGTTGTTTTAGTAATTGCATTTTCATAAACATACACATTTACTTTCTTATCCTACCTAATAAGTAACCATAGTAACAGATAAAGACTGATTATTCTCTATAACCTGTTTAAAAATGTAAATAAATGTAAAATGTTGTGTTTGTTCTTTGTCTAAACAGCATTGGGAAGGGTCTCCTGTAGTAGTGAAAGTCAGTTGGTTTTAACAACTGGCTTGTCCTACCTTTTTTATTTAAAAAAAGTTTCTTTTTAAAATTATAGTCTCACTTAAGCTTCATTTATTCTAACAGATTACTCTTCATCCTTTATATGCATATTTTAGGCCATTTTCAGAAATCTTGCAGGTGCATAGCTAGATCTATAAAAATTATGGTCAAAATGCACAAGCTGGTAGATTTTATGTGAGAACTTCCACAACAATAATCTGAACATATGTCATAAAATGTTTGCTGTAGAGACACACTTTGTAATTTGTAATAAAAGTTATGAGTAGATTTTACCCATTAACCCCTTTGGTATTTAATTCTCCTACAGCTATTAATCATTTGGACATTTTGTTCTGAGACCTGAGAACAGAACCAGAACTGGAACCGTGTCTGTGTGACAGCACCAGTGCTAATCTTTCTCTGCTGTTCTCTTTTACTATTGGTTTACTTCTGCACATGTTCCACATTGTCGTCTAATTTTCTGGTGTATTTCTGTTGCTGTGTGCAGCAAACTTGACCGGCTGAATCTTTGAACCAGCTGCTTTTTCTCTGTTTAACAGACACTGAATCTGTTTAACTGGCTTTTTTGTTATTTAGATTCTCTTCCATCATCTCTGACTCTGAATTTTGATACTTGTTCCAAACAGCTACGTGTCAAATGTAATGAAAACTTGAATGCATATTCACTTTAACCTAAAATAAATGTTTATAGAGCAGGGATCATCAAATCAAGACTTCTTGGGCAAGTTACCTGCAGGTTTTCAATGTGCCCCTGCTCCAAAACACTTAAATTAAATAGACCCAACAGCCTATAAACTTTGAAATGAAAATTAAATTAAACGTTAAAATAAATACAGTTTTATTCATGCCAGAGGGAAATTCAATGGCACAATTACATTCATTTTGGTCTGGTGTGTTGGAGCAGGGATACATAGAAATCATGCAAGACAAGAGTTCTGATATGCGTGATCCCTGATATAGAATGAGGGAAGTTTTGTTTTGGTATGTCTCTGTTTACTCCGCAGCTTGGTATACTGTAGCAATTGTTGAACAGAGGGCCAACAGGAGAAAGCATCTGGGATCTAAGTCTCCTGAGCCTTCACTCTGATTGGTTGGACTATTAATTGAGAGCAAATTTGTGTACAGCATGTAAGAGCAGATTCAAGCTGTAATTTCCAAATTGAGGCTCTAATAGAAAATTTACAAATGCAAAAATTAATAAACTGACTTACATGCTGTCAGCTGTAAATCTGTTTTTTTAAACATACAGTAAAAGATATAACACAATATTTTCATGTGATTTCACATTTAAAGTTTGTGTAAAAATCTTTTGAGGTGAACATTTGGCATACATGTGCAAGTGTTTTCTACATGCTCTTTCATGTTTTCATGAAATTTGGCAAATATTTACCTTCATACAAATGGAGCAGTATCATCACTTTTAATTGATATTGTATGTTGTATATGCCAGGAGCTTATGATAAACAGTATGGTAACACTTTACAATAGTAAAATAACAGTACTTTTCTGTGTGTTTTCTGTTCCCTCTCAAATGCAGTAACCTTATTTATATCAATCATTCATCCATTGTCTATGTCGCTTCATCTAATTCAGGGTCATAAGGAAGCTGGAACCTATCCCAGCTATTTGCAGGGGAAGATGCAGGGTACAACCTGGACAGGTCACTAGTCCATATCAGAGCTAACATAGAGACAAACAATCACTCACACTGACTTCCAAAGACAATTTAGACTGACAAATTAACTTAGCACGCATGTCTTTAGACAGTGGGAGGAAACCTGAGTACCCAAAGAGAGCCAACACATACACAGGAAGAACATGCAAACTCCACATAGAAAGGCCCCTGTTCAGACCTTCACTGAGCTGAGGCTCAAACCAGCAACCTTCTTGCTGTGGGATCACAGTGCTAACCACTGTTCCAGTGTGCAGCCTCATCTAATATTTATGATTGAGGGATACAAATAAAAAACTTTGGAGTGGTTAGTGGTTTGTTTGGATAGACAGGCTAACTGCTTCATTGGGCTCTCAGTCTTTACAGCTGACAGCAAATTAACATATTTCATACAACAGAGGAAAAAAAACCCTTATAAGAAAAAAAACCTGTCATATAACAGAGCAAAGATATGGATAGTGTTTCAGTTCTGGATAGTTATGCAGAAAATATCAATATAATTATACTTTACTGTATATGTATATAAAGAGCTTAATGCACAGGCAGGATAAACAGAATGCAAATAAGCTGTCATAAAAGAGCTTTCATACAAAAGTATACTTCCAGAAACTTTTTTTAGGAAATTAATTTCAATGGCAGCTTGCTAATATGGTGACCTACTATTTATTTTGTTGTTATTTCACAGGTCTCATAACACAACCAGGAGAAGGGAAACCAAGGCATAAGCTTTCCCATGAAGACTGGACAAACTCGCTACCAAACACTCCACATTTCCTGTGACCAGCCCCTCCAGGTTTCCGACTGCTCCTTCCTGCTGTCTGTTGCTGGGTCAACTTGTACGTCCATCTCCTCGCCACTGCATCTGCCTGCTCTGTGAAAATAGCAGCACTCATGCCATGGAAGAGGAAGTCCACTTCTAGGAGCTGCTAACTGAGCTTAATAAGGGAATTTCTCACTTCTCTTACTAGTGCAGGAGTCAAGAGCATTGCTGGGATCATCACAGACCAAACCTTGTTGCTTTTTGGACCATCTCATGAGGCCGTAAACAACTAACTGAGTGCTCTTTGCTGTGAATAGGCCTTCTGCTGGAGTAAAACTCCCATACTTTTTATAGACCAAAGAGCAAAAAAGAACAAATGTGATCACTGCAACAGAGACGACTATCTGGCAAAAACACAGACTATAGATATTTTTCTTGTGTTGTCACCAAGCATTGACTGTCTCTACAAAGACACAGCGCACACGGACTGATATAAACCTTTTGCAGCTGGTGGCATACCGACCGTACACAATCAGCAGAGTACTTTTAAAGACGTTTTTTTTTCTCAAGGCTAAGTCCACCACTGTATTTTGGAACTGGAAATATAGGTACTACATATGTATAACTGTGTATCAAAAAAGAAAAAAAATGTCCAATTTGCATTTTTCAGTAGCTACGGTTTTGACAGCTCACAGGAAGACACGCTGGACTGATCACGGACATGGATGGCAAATCTTATTAATAAAAAGAAAGATATCTACACAGGCTAAGAACGCTGTTAAGAAGGAGTAAAGAAATGTCATTAAATGTATTTTGAAAGGCCCTAAAAAGTTATATATTTAACAATTTTATATGTTGTACCTTTGTAGAGAAGCATATTGGACTTTAAAATGTGGTCACAATGGCAGTTTAGTAGGATGTGAACAAATGCTGTTGTTCTCATTACTGCTGGCTTGTAGTCTGGTTTTCTGTTCACACCTCAGTAGCTGCTTTCTTTTCATGATCATCTACAAGTCACAGTTTATCAGAACCATTAATGAAAAAAAGGAAAGTGACAATTTATTGAGGACTGATCTGCAGCCAACTGAACATTGTAAATCTATGGTAGTCAGTGGAAGCCATTGAAATCTGCTAATTTGCTATGATATTGTATTGTACACGGTGTGGAATACTGACTCATTTCCTCTCTATGGGTTTTGATCTCTTAATTTATTTTTGTGCTAGTGTTTGTTTTGCACCAATCCAGCCTCTCTATGGTGTCCATGGGGACATATAAGAGAAAGAGAAAAAAAAAGAAATCAGAAGAAACACTGCAGAAAAAGTCATACATGCATTTTTTAAACCATAAAATATTTTCAGAATAAATTAAATACATGAAAAGAATTGTGCCACGGAAATTTAGATGACTTTGATGTTCAAGGTCATCATCTGGCAATTCAGTTCATCTTTTCTGTTGTTACTGTTCATGGATGTATAACAAAGGCATATTTTCCCAACAAAGTTGGTGGTGTGATTACCAGCTAACAGGAACAAAGTCCTATAAAAAACACTTTCAGACTGCTATATGACTCGTTTCACACAATGCAATTCTTTTTAGGCTGATATGAACTTTTAAGGCAAAAAACTTACCAAATGAGAACTCTTATCATTTTGTTGCAGCTTCATATCTCACACAGCAATGACAGGTTTTTCAGATGTGATGAAGTTTTTCTGAAGTTGATAGCAACTAGTCTTATAATGATGCAAGTAAACACACAAGTTCAATAATCAATATTTTCAACAGCTTCCATGTTTTATAAAAACCATGGCTAATGTGAAAAGTTAAAAAGTTTTTTAAAAGGAGACTAATGCCATCACTTAAGCGACTGTTCAAATCCTGTGGTCTTGCTGTGATGGGTGGCATTTCTATTGCAACATTAACATAATAGAAAATATTGCTTTAAATGACTGAAAAAACATTGAATGTTTAAAAAAGGCTTTAAAAAAGCAACAAGGCAAATTCAATCACAAGTACAGAGATCCTGTAGTGATGGCAGAGTTTCTATTGGATGAAAACAATGTGCTAGCAAGTGCAAAATGGGTTTCTGGAAACAACTACTAAACAAATTAGTTTTTAAAATGTCTTATTTTTTCTTTGTTTCATGGAATTCTTTCAATATTTGACCAAAAAAAATCAGAAATGTCTATTTAAAATAAATTTAGCAAGGGTGACTGGATGGATGGACTTGTTTTCATAAAAATAAATAAAAAAGTTAACAATGTTTGCATAAAACTATTTAAGGATAATTACTGTTACATTTTAGAGTAAAATACTTTATCACATTCAAAATAAGAATCAAAGAAACCGTCCTACAATTCATCCGTAATCATTATGATACATAATTATAAACTAAAATTTTATAAAGTCTATCTTACAAAACTGAACATTTATATATAGTTTCCTGTTGTTATTTCCATGTTTTATCTCACATTTAGTTAATAAACTGCCCTCAAATTGCAATTATAGAAAAGTAGAGACATTATGTAATCACATTGAAGTTAAATAATTTTTTAAAATGTAGCTTATATTTGAGCAGATTCACCTAGTAGTGATACAATAGTGGCAAGTAAAAAAAACACTGATAATTTTTTTAGGAAGTTAGGCATCCACTAATTTAAGTGTTTTTTTATTTAATTAGTGGAATACAGAGTAGAAATTATAAATTCAAAAGTTGGTTAACATAATTTTTGCCATATTAAACCCAAAGCTGCATACGAGTCTAATGCTACTTCAACTCATTGGCTGCCAGCTATTCAATTCAATTTAATTTAATTCAACTTTATTTGTAAATAAATCAAATAGCTTATTTAAGAGAAACCACAAGATTGCAGCAAATATTTACTTTGATCCAATTCCTAGCCTGGGCATGCATAAGGTCACAGTGGGAAGGAAAACTACCTTTCAGCAGGAAGACAAAACCTTCGGCAGAACCCGGCTCAGGGAGAGCAGCCATCTGCATAGACTGGCTGGGATGGAGAGGACAGCTACACTGCAGCTTTCATCCAGGAAGACCTGCAAAAAAAGGAGAAAAGAAAAAGAAGATAGAACCGAGAGTCCAGTGTTGCTGGCGTTTTGGAGGATTTTGGCTCAAATTTCATGACTGCAGAATGCTGTAGATGGGCCATTTTTGCCAGCTTCGCGCATCGTGCCATCTTTAGGGTAGCTACATGTCCAGACAGTACATTTTGGAACCGGCTAAATCTACCCTATGTATACAAAAAGCACAAAAGACGTCAATGGCATGAGTTAAGCTCATCTCATATGTAGACTGTAGGAATCATTTTCTTGATTGGTAAAATAGGTCATATACTAGTTTATGGGGTGCTTTAGTTTAGGGTTTAGTTTACATAAGATAATACTAAAAATATCCCTTCACTCACCACTTTGTTACTACAATCTCACTAACAAAACAACGACCTGCCCAATATTCAGAGCTACATTTCCAGAGCTGCAATGAATGCTGCTAAATATATACATCCTAAGAAGCCATAACCTCCCAAAGGAAGGGAGAAGGCAGAGGACTGGAAGCTTCAAAGTCAACTAAAAAAAAGAAATTGAAAAAGAAAAATCAAAAGCATTACATAGAAGGTTTTACTATAAGTATTTTTATATGGTCAAAATGACAAAACAAATATTTCAAGTTATAAGGTTTCTTTAGGTATTATTTTTTTTACCGAGTTGACAAAGATCACGGATAAGAGTTGAGTTAAGCTGTGCAAAACATATCGAGTTTGGAACAAAGTAAGTATAAACAGTTGAGGGGAAGACAGATATATATATAGGCACCGGCAGGTATGGGGAAGTGTGTTTCATGTATTTGCTGCATCCTGCATTGCATCATTGGGAATGTGTGTGAACCACTCAGAGTTCCATCAAAATCTATTTTGACTTGACATGACAAACCAAATCGTTTGATTCCAGGGCAAACTCAGACAGGCAAGGCCTTAACCCAAGCTTCCCCGTTAAATCCTAAGTTGAACCATTCGGCTTCCCCATGCTTGACTTTTGCTTTTAGAGCTTGCTCAGTGATCTAGCTGGATCATCCAGTGCACTACTCTCTTAGATGCAGCTTACAGAGGAATATATGAAAAAAATTAGACCTTTTTTTTAACACTTTTGACTGACTGCTTGGCAGGGGAGGGATATTTATTTAACTCACAATGAGTAACAATAATCTGCTCTATATCCTTGAGGCTTTTCTGACAATGTTCAGTGTCATGTTTTAATTTGATTAGAACGGAGCAAGGTGAGGTTTCCCTGGAGGCACAAGTTTATGCAGATATAGTCACAAATGACCTCTATAGATTTTGGATTTTAGGAAAAAATATGAGCATATACCTATATATTATTTTATATATTAGTTGTTTTTTTTTAACCTTTACATCTGAATCTATCCGCACTTTCAGGGGAATGCTTGGGAATCTTTTCTTTGTGTTTGAATTCCTGAATATCTCAGTGTTTGTCAGTCTTATTTTTTAGAAAGCAACACTTGCAAAGACAACAAAAGAGACTCCATGATTTTCTACAGCCTGCAGTAAACGATGAGGGTAAAGGATTCTCCTGCTATTTACAGCTCAGATAAATCTCTAAAATACCAATACTGCATTACGCTGCACAAAATATTATTATTTCCTTTGATGGATAACATTTGCCTGCTAATTCACATTTCATACTGAGAGTCTTTGTTTACAATATAAATCTAATTAAGTGCAGCCATCACAGCACAAGGTGGATCGATACACAATATGGCCAGCACAGCTGCTTACCTCACAAAGATGCTTTCGCCTGCCAATATTTTCTACCTATAAAATGGCTTGGATTCTCTGAATGTGGGCAATAAGCTGAAGGTTAGGGCAACAACAGGCAAAAGATTGTCTCAGTGGATGACATGTTTTCTACATAAGAAAAGATATATTTTTATAGCCAACTTAGCTTCATAAACTGGTCACTTGGTTTACCCATTAATAGTGAATACATCATTACTATCCAAGTCAGAATTATTCTCCCTTCTAGGGTATCACTATGTCCTAACAGGAATTAGCAGTGTTTGTGAATTGATTTCACATGCTGTTGTACAAATGAAACAAACAACAGATAAGTTCCGGCTGATTTTTGCTCATATTCCTCCTCCCTGGAGGTAAGAATAGTTTGGATCTGCAACCCACAGAAGTTGCTCAGGTACAGTTCATCAAGGATGGTGCACGCTGTGGCAAGAAAGTTTGTTGTCTTCCAGGACAGTGCAGAGAACATGGGGAAGATAACGAAGAAATACCAAGAGATGTGGTGAGTGCTGTAGAACAACAGCTCAGTGGTAGGACTGCAATTTGCTTCTTTTATGCAAGGAGAAACAGGAGAACCGACAAGAGTCCTACAAAATGACATCCAGCAGGCCACGGCTATGCAAGTTTCTGCTTAAACAATCAGAAAAAGCCTCCTTGAGCATCACATATCCAACATCTATAAGAGGGGCCAGTGCTCACAGCCCCATACCATGTGGAATGATTGGAGTTTGCCAGAGAACACCAGGAATGGCAGAACTGCCATTGGCATCCTGCACTCTACACGGTGAGAGCGGGTTCACATGGAACACATATGACAGCTTTAACAGAGTCGGTAGATGGCATGAAGAATGTTTTGCTGTCTGCAATATCATCTGGCATGACCAATTTGGCATTGGGTCAATGATGGTCTGTGGAGGCATGTCCTTGGAGGGCCGCAGAGACCTTCATGTGCTAGCTGGAGGTAGCCTGCTGCTCGAGGTACTGGAATGAGATCCCCAGACCCATTGTCAGACCATATGCTTCTGCTGTGCGACCTAGGTTCCTTCTGATGTATAAAAATGTTCAGCCTCGCATGGCTGGAGTGTGTTCGCAGTTTCTAAATTATAGAGACAGTGATGCTATGGACAGAACTCCAAGTTCACCAGTAAGGAATCCCATCAAACACCTTTGGGATATCATGTGTTGTTCCATCCACCGGCACCGCGGTGCACCACAGACTGTCCCGGGGATTGAACGATGGTCTAAACAAGATCTGGGAGGAGATCCCTCTGACAACACGTACTACTAAATCGAATTTTGGATTGTCTTGAGCCATTTTCACTGAAGGTAGGTCAGTCTGTAATCTGATTTTTCAATTTTTAATTTGAGATCTCCATGGCTTAATGATTCTGATATTTTGTTCGCAGCACACTCCACGATGTAAAGAATAAAAATGTCCCCTCTCTAAAGATCTATTTATTGTTTAAGTGTTCCCTTTGAAAAAAGCTAAAAATGCTCTGGCTTTGTTTTTAGAATGTGCTTTCTGATGCTGTATTCTGTTTGATATTTTGTTCTTTGGGGTTCCTATTCAAAGAATCCCCCAGATTATACCCTCGTACCACTCTCCAGTTTCCCTTATTCATAGGAAACCTTTCAGCTTCTCCAACGTAATCAATTTGTTGTTGGTTCCACAGCTAAAATCTTTAATCTTTTCCTTCACTCTTATGAGCATCAGTTCCTGTCGCAGCATGCAGCTGTTGTCAATGAAAACTCTAATTAAACCACTGTATGGCTCCTGCTTAACAGCAAACAGCAGACAGGAAATGCTGATGGCTATGGCGAGTGTGGAGGTGAAACGGGATGCACAGCATGAATGTGCAACCAGGCAGTCTATAGATATCAACTCATGCTATCATATCAATACTTGACACAGTTTCAGCAAAATGTTTCCAACAAGTCATCGAATCAATACAATGAAGACGTTTGGTTAAAAAGTTAAATTACTAGTTTAAAATTAGGGAGCTTTAAAAGAAGCCTGACACATTATTGTATATATTCAGCAGTGGCTTTTAGCTTTTAGCCATTGTTTGTAGTTTGACATACAGAGTATGAGATTAAGCTCTGGCATTTCCATCCTGATCTCTGCCTTTAGTCCCACAATCAACCTCTCTGTGGTAGATGGCTCATTGTCAGCTTGGTGTTCAGGCTCCATTTAACTCTAACTAAGTCCCTTTAGTCATTATTGCTCATTAATGCTGCAGTGGCATAGCTGAACAGCCCCGAGAACAAGTGAGACAACACCCTGCATAACCGTTTAGACCATACAGGGCTTGTGTGTTTGCCTTTGATAGTTTCATTATTCAAAAATTAATAGCATAAACATAATCCTAACAGCGTGTTATATTGAGTTGATTTGGTGTTTTAAAGCCTCATTAAAATGCAGACACCTGTAATCACCTTAAGAGCTAATGTTTATTTTTGTCTAAATAGGACATGAACAAATCTTTGAAGCCACATAACAAAGTATTCTATGCCATCGGCTCCTAATAGGGGGTACTTGGACCTGCAGGGGTTTTTATATAAGTGCCTGGAGGAAGCTTTGTTTACGCATCCACCTTAATATCTCAATTAAGACAGAAACTATAGTTTGATATAGTCGTTCTTTTCTTTTTTAAAGGTAAATAAGAAAAAAAATTCAGTTAATATTTGACAAGAGTCATTACTCGAGTCAGAAAGAGTCTCCAAAAGCAGCTGTGACATTTATTCTTAATTTTCATCAAATTGTTCATCAAAATAATGAGAAATAGTATGTCAATAGTATGTATCATAATGCCAGATTAGTTAAATATTAAATAAAATAGGAAATATAATTCCACACACTCAGAGATATATTTAACAACACCGCATTAAAAAGCTGAAAAAAATGTTATTAGATACAGATGTGGTCGCTGATATTGGTTGCTGTTTGAACCGAATACATAACCAGTTTCTTCATTTTAAAGAGCTGCAGCTATATTTACATCTGTCACACAATAGACAAACTACTATTAAAACAGGACTTAGAGGCTATTTGCATACTAGCAGTATTATCCCGATAATGTCTTATGACTTGTATGTAAGACGGAAAGTTTCTTGAGATATACTTTCAGTTTATTTTAATTTATTCTTTAGAATCTCTTGAAGGGAAATGTACATGTAATAAATGTAGTCAGAATTACAGCAGGGTCAATTTAGGCAGATAGTAGAGCAGCTACTTTGCATTGAATGTAACTTGGTCTTTTTGGATTAAACTATATAGACCCCCTGTACATGCTTCCCCCCTGTACAGGGGCCTCTAGTCTAGTGGTGTAAGACATACAGTACACATGGCCTTTCCATACACCTGGTGTGTAGCACACCAAAATAATGGGAGGAAAGACTAAAAGACTATATTGCTTCCAAATGAAACAATTAGAAAAACAAGTAATTATATGTAAATGTAACAAAAACATGACATCAGCTCTGTCCACTTTTGAGTCTGCCGTTATATTCCACTTTAAGCGAACCATTCAATAAGCGGTGATTCTGATGACTACAAAGAAGTCTGTCTCATCACAGTGTGACACAAACTCTGTACCAGCAGCCAAATACATTAATCATGTCTTACATTTGCTGTTTTGTAATAAAACATTTTATTCCAGCTCATAAACAATACTAACATGTTCTTTAGGACTCTTTTAGTTCTTTGTTTGAAATTAATTGTGAAGGAGCTCATGTTGAGATGAGATGAGAGAGAGATGACATATACTTTTATTATCTTTGAGCCAGCATCCCGGCATTAATAAAATTAACATTCCAGTACATCCAATCCAAAGCTCGATCGCAGCCATACAAGGCGCAGTCCAAACACGAAGTGGATAAAAAACAAGGACCAACCAAGGCGTCCATTCATAGGAAGTGTATTTGTAAGTTTTATCCATTGGGATATGTGGGCTCCCCTTTGCCCGCTGTCTGGGTCGAAAAAAAAGGTTGAATGGAGATTTCAATACTCTCTTCCTATGATATGTCCACTTTTGTCTTAATTATCATGGTATTTCTAAGGTGAATAATGGTGGGAATCCCTTAACCTTCCTGACCTTGACTAATAATTGAGGTGTCTCACATCAACATTGGCCAATCAGTTCTTTAGCTGTTTAGGTGAATGGCACTTCCTTGAAAATATATGTAAAGCTGCTCATTTTGCTTTTTTTTAGCCTTTTCCACAACTTCCTGTCAGACATTACTTTACTGATTCCTATATAAATTGGTATTATAACCTCAGATTGTATCAGTTTTTGTATCGTCTTTAAGGAAATTTATTCTGACATAGTGACATATCATAATTCTGACAAATCTGTTGTAATCTCACATCCCAGCTTTTCTTTAAAGACCAAGATTTTACACTCAGCCCTTGTTGGTGTGAAGATACATTTATTTTGGGTAAGTCATTTGAGACAGGAGGCAAAAAAGGTCTTGTACTAAGATAAGTTAAAATAAGCTAAGAATTGTTTTGCACTGTGATCCTGGTTCATATTAGGTCTGTCTGGAGATAAACTTCACACAAAATCAACTTTTCCATTCCATACAAGAGATGGAAATTAATAAATGACAGAAAGAGGAGCAGTTAGTGTGAAATGCATACTTCAACCTTTATGACATTAGTAATCATGGTCTGCTAGAGTACGCCGAGTGTGCCTCATATCCATGGGAAAGCATGGATGCAGGGTGACAGCTGGGGACGTAGCCAGCACATCGGACCACTAAATGAGAAAAATGACCAGCTTTCAGCAGCTCCTTTAAAAACTCATTTACATCCTGTCAGATTCCATTATGGCCGGGGACCTGCTCTGGAGCTGCAGGACAGGACTGAGCCTGAGTGCACGGACCGTACCGACCAAGCTCCCATCACCCTGGCCCGGTTCACCGGTCCAGCAGACAGCTGATTCTCCTGTGTCACGGTTTTTTTGGCGGCCTGGCTTCTTTTCTTTACCCCCCCTCTCTCTCTCTCTCCATTTCCATAATACATTTGGTGTGCTTTTGGCAAAGAGCAAGTAATTTTTAGTGTCTAACACCCAACCTCTTATGCAATTATGATACAATAAGCGCTCCGGAAAAAATTTGCAGAAAAGATGGTGTTTTAAATGCTGATTCTTCATATTTTTATTCTGCTTTGTTTAAAAAAAAAAAAAAGATGTATAAGAGAAAGAAGTAAAGCAAATACAGTTAGCTGAACCTTAAGCTTACTTTTAATCTTTGTGATAAAAGTTTTGGTTATGGCAATTAAACACTGAATTACAAGCAACAAGAGATGTGAACCCCTTACCAGCCTCAAGAAACTTTATTTAATAGTATAAATACGGTTTTGTTATTTTTTATTTTCTATTACGGTCGCTTGAGTAAAATGCACAAGGAATTGTAATTTTTTTTTTCAATGTACACATTGAAATTGTGTGATAATTTTAGTATCTGTTCAAGATTGGAAGTAACTTTTGGAGAAAGGATACAAAAAAATTTATTAAATAATAAATATGCTAATTTGTTGCATACATACAACGCAATGTGCATTTTGTTTAACTACTGGATTTTTCAATAATTCTATTACCGTTTTATCACACTATTATCACACTCCAAATTCCAACATTTCACACCTGCCATTAACTTTATAGACCTAGAAACGAATTGAAACACTTTCACATTAACAGTACATACAACACTGCATGCTACTACATCAAGAAAAAAGTAATTTAAATACAACAGCTCATCAAATGATCTACAAGTGCATTTTAGGGCGCACAGTCTGTGGTTGTACGCTAAACCAGTTTTGAGCCTCATTTTGACTCTGAGCATGTCTGCAACACCGTGATCCGATGTGCACCAATAAAGCCATGGAGGGTACCTCTGCAGAGACGAGGAGCTACATCAATCCCCTCTGGGCCATGGAAACTGTCTTTTTGTACACAGTCGGCCATCAAGGGTGACATCCATGAGGAGGCGACACAAACAGTGTCTAATGAATTTTTAACGACAAGCATCACCAGTGTTGAAGAAAGAGAGCGACAAACGGAAACGGCGAGAGAGACCCCTGCTGAAAGCATTACAGTGATTTGTGGGCTCACCTTTGTGCGAGGGTAAGAGGCCTCCCGCTTCAGATCATCGGGGTGTTAAGTGTGCTCTGTAGGGGAGCTTCTCAGCAACGCGTTGCGTGGCCAAATGATGTTTGAAATGTTTTAATCAAATTCTGTCTGTTCATTAGACTAACAATAGGCCTCATGGGGAGAGCACTCTGTAGTTCAGCTTCTTACTGCCCCCAGGGGAAGTCTCCTGATAGAGTTAGTTTCCCAACCTCCTGGAGGCTTTTATTTTTTAACATGATGCACCTCCTTACATTTAAATGGGAATTTATCAGAGGTAGCAGCTTGTCATGAAGTGTAAAATCTTGGGTTTCAGTCCCAATCTGTCTTCCTCATCAGCACATCTAGGTGACATCATGTATCAAACTAATGTTGCCTGATGTGTATGTTGAACTACAGTAACAATATCTAAACTATAGACTTAATACAATATAAAGACCTCATCCAGAGTAAAGAAAAATAAAAGTTTCCATGTCTTTTCATTGTGTTTTTGTCCAAGGAAGTGGATTTACAAATCGTTCTCCAGATTTTATGAAGGTTTTGACAAGGTGCTATGTGTGAGCAGCTAGAAAGCATCCAGCAGAAAATACTTTCATTTATTTAATTATTAGCGATGTTCAAAATTATCAGCATGCTGATAGTATCTGTAAATACCAATGTTAGATTGTAATTCCCCACATTATTGGTATCAGTTTTTACTTTAATAACTTTCACATGACATGTGCATTTTATATATCAAACTCTTTAGCTGAAAAATATAAGAGAGGTCATGTTTCCAGATATTTTTGTTTGTTTGGCTTAACTCGCAATAAATCTTGTGACTGTGACCTCATCAAACCACAGTCACTTGTAGTATAGAAGCTTGTAAGTTGACTCTTTCACATGTCTAAAATGGAATTATTTCAAGCAGGGTTTATGTCTTAGTTACCTGAAATTATTTAGTTTGTCTTTTATTTTGGGAAAGTAGGGACAGGGCTGGGGAACTCAAAATACCTTGGTAAAGGCTAATATTGGTATTGGAAACTAAAAGTGGACAAGTTTTATGAACTATCTGTGAAAAAGCCTATATAAAAAATCCTTATTAAATATGGAAGAGGGTACTTTCACCATACCATTGTGGGGCATCCCAGTCTCCACCAGAAGCACCCTGAACAAACCAGCATCTTTTATGTCCTCCTCTACTGATTGGGCTAAACGTCTTTCAACAGATTGGTTTTCCATCTGACAGAAAAATACACATTCATATTATTTAGGAATGAAAATATCCACAACCCATGTTCTCAAAGAGATTTATAAACATGTATTATAACCATTTTACAACACATACAAGTCAAAGACAAATTCACACACCTATCTCAGGGCTGCTCACGGAAGCTTTTAAGTTGTTTTCAGGCTCCAGAGAAAGCATTTGGTTGAACACATCAGATATCAGATAGAGCATTCCTCATTGTACACATCTTGTACACCTTCATTTACACACATTTATTGTTTTACACCAGGAAATCTTTACCATTACCTCTTCCACTAGTATTACACACACACATACAACAAACAAATATTATGTTTGCAAGTGTACACATATTTATCGTACAAAATGTGAGATCAAGTAAAAGCCTGCCTGAATAAACAAGCTAAATTGCTGTAGAATCATGTAATTTACACTGTAAATGTTGCAAAGTGCTGCTCATCTACAAAGATTTTTATTCTTTTTCAGTGGTTTACTTTTCACTCATTTTCAGCGTGTTCCTATCTGGCTATTTTCAAAACAGCCCTTTTTGGTTATGAATCATAAAGAATGACCCAACTGCAGGGATGAACACGTTTATGCCTTCATACAACAAGGAGACAGTTTTAGACTGTATGTGTGCACTTTGTTACCATCAGCTTATTACTCAGAACAACCCAATTTATCCCCTCATGTGCACCCCTGCTATGCAGCATGCATTTTAGACATACTGTTATGTTATTTGTAAGTTTGTGATTATGTTATAAAAAAGAAATACATACACATACATGTTGATATAATGGAAATATTAGTGACGTGACCTTGAAGAAATCGTTCTGCTCTTCATTGTGAACGATGGGAACCGACCCCCTGCAGAGTAATTCTGAATTGTTTGTTTAGCAAAAGGAAATAAGTTTTTCTAAAAAAACGACAGTCTTAGAGAAAAACTAGCATTTATTATAAGTCTGGATAAACAAATAATTAACCTCAACACAATTCCAGGATTTGTTTTATGATTAAAACACTGATCTTTGGAAATATTGGGAAGAAAAACCATTAAAGAGTCAGTCTTTTGAATGGTTCTTTAAACTGCACGATTCCTAAATGAATGGCTTAAAGCTTAAAAAGAATTACTCCTTTTAGAGTTTATTAGCCAGTGCCAGTCCTGCCACCTTCAGATTTGGATGGGAACTCTAGTAAGAGCACATTTCACCAGCATCAGCTACATCAGCCCTACAGTACCTGAAAATCATTGCTAATATAAATCACTAGTTTTATTTACAAAATCCCAATAAATAAGATAAAAAAGTTATTTTGGACCTCTAAAACTAACTATTTGATTTCAGAAGAACAACTCTGTTTTGATAAACAAGAGATCACTGACGGGAAATTATATTGCCATGCTCAAATAAAATGTCATCCAGACATTTATGACCCCATGAGGACAATGCTTCATAACATTTTTTTTAGATACATAGTCAAGTTAACTTTGCTGGTTAGGAAAAGAAAATCCAGCGTTGGCTAAATTGAGACCTGTGTGAAACCTGGTGCAGATAATCAGAATGTGCTTTGAAGGGTGTTGGGCTGATTCATTCAATGTGGACTGTTGGGATAAGTCTGCCAATTGGCTGCTTGAATCATGTTTTACTCCCCTCCTCGTGTACAAGCTGCATGTTACCATTTCCAAAATCTACTTTGCAAATGGGAAAAATAAATAAATAAAACAAATCCTCTCCTAGAAGCAGCATGCAGAAATGATTAATTTAGATAAAGATTTGGATTGTGCTTTAAGGCAGGCCTGCTCAGTTCTGTCAGTGAATGGTTGTAGAAACTAAAAAAAAAATAAATTCAGCTGTCACACTGTTTTTCATGTTTGTTCTCAAGGTCTGCTGAAATAAAATCCTCTCAAACATAATCGTTTTAAAGTAGCAATCTTCTCTTTTTGCTTAGGACTTTATATTATACATAAAAAGATACATGAACAGCTAAAGAACAGCATCGTATATTATACAAAAAATTATGAGAATGACTTTTTTTCCCCCATTTAATCCTGTAAGATTTTCTGAAGGGTCATATTAATGCAAAGCGGGAGGGTAAAACACACAGACCAGAATAGCTACAGTGCTAAACTGCCTTTTTTGTGGGAATATACAGTATCTGTCCCCAAATGGAGCCTTTCCATGCTTAATTTTTGAATGTCACACCAGATGGACACTTGAGTGCTCCAAATGCCCTTATGGTCTGTCCAATTTCCCCTTTGATCATTGAAAGTGCCACTCTGGGTATGACATTAGGGGAAAAGTATACTCATACCCAAACTTTTCAGAGAAAGTGATCCTCCTTGTTCTCAAGACCATTTTTTATTTAAATAGAAAACATGTGTATGATCAACACCAACTGTTCTTTGATAATTACATCTAAAACTGTTAAACTAAACAATTGCAAATGATATGAAAGATTTATCACAAGGATTTATTTATAAATAATAATATATGAACTACAAAAACACACGTTTCATGTACATGCACATTAAGATTTGACAGAAAATCTAATGTATGTACATCCGACTGCTCTTAGCCCAATGAGATTAGAAGTTTTTCAGAGTGCAGATAGTTAGAAATTACTGGCCAGATGCGATAAAAAGAGTTATGATATTTGCAACTCATACAGTGTTTTTACAGTAAAGCAGAAAACAGCATGTTTTACAAAACTGTCTAAAACTGATTGGGATGAAGAATACCTGAAAAAATCTATCTGAACACCAAAAGAAGAACAAAACCTTCACTTTCATCCAAAAACACAGAAGTTGTAACACAGCAGCAAAGCCTTGACTTACTTATACAAAGAGATTCCAGCAAAACAAACATTATAGTGTAACAAATAGATTTATTGTTAAGCAGGACTATATAAGAGTCAGTCAAGACAAGTTTTCACCCTGAGTAACTTGAGGTAATGCTAAAAGCTACTCTGAACCAATAAACTTATTTATATCTATAAATATTCAATAAAAAAAAAGAAAAAACTTGAGTGAGAACTATGTTGTGGGGATGTATTTTGTCCTTTTTTTGCCTCAGGCAGTTAAACAAGAATGTTCCAGAGTTTTCCAAGCAGTAAAAAAAATGTTTGAAATGCTATGAAATAATGTTGACCAGGTTTTATGGGGCTAGCTGATCATTTGAATCATTCACTGTGTTTCTTGTTTTCACTTGTAACTTTCAATTTTATTTTTACTATTGAGAAACACACTCCTCAGTGTGAACCACTACAGTTAGAGAAGATTATGGCCTGATATTAGCTATGATATGGCTATGATATTAGCAAGGTCAAATGGTCCCAAACAGCTGTCATTGGAAAACAGGTTTGAACTTTAAGTTAGAAATAATTCTTTTAAATGTATAACATCATAAAATACAGAGAAAACCTACATTTTTATCCCAAAAACATGGATGTTGTAATGTTCATGAATTTGTGACAAAGTAATGGACTAATTCAGGGTATCATCAGAAACACAGTTACATTCCTCCTTCAGAGCACAATGTAGAGCAAAATGTCCCAACATTGCCAGTCCTGTAAATCTACTTTACTGTGTTATTTCTACCTGTCAGACCTATTGATCAGTGGATTAAGACAAAGATGATGTTTTAAAGCTTTGACTGAGGGTTTCATAGCTGTCCTGAAATCCAATACCAATAGGGGTTCGTAGATCCTGGGCAAGATTTAGTGCTAGGCAGGATTGATGACAAGGAGCCCAGGAGTAATAGCGCCGGTTCATGAGACTCATCCTTCAACATAACTCAAGATAACAGTCTGCTTTTTATTTGGTTATTAGAGTCATTCAGCTGTCCGCTTATTTAAAACATCTAGAACAACACACAGTGGTGTATGTGCACCATAAATAATGCTACTCTGACCCACGATTCTTCTAGGGAGAAGACATTTATTTTGAAAATACTTCTGAAATTCTTAAGTAGTATGACTAATCACTGCAAAAGTGCAACCAGAAGCAACTGAGAATTATTTGCAAGAGAAGGAATTATCAGCACTTTAATCTTTAACATATTCATTATTGAATTTTAGGATTACAACAGGTTTTTTTTTTTATTTGGTCTATTGATGGTCATAAATTGTAAGATAAAAGATCAATATTCACCAATGGCAAGAAATAGGTACCTCAATGTTGCACTGACAATTTTAACTTTCAATGAAAAACATCCAGAAAACGATATTTTAAAATGTATCTGATGAAACCACAGCCCCCAAAAAAACTAAAACTTTGAAGTCTGGTGATTTGCACTGATGTGCTTCAAGGGACTTTTTTTTTTTATTATGAACCCATTTAGGATCCGTCTCGTGTTGCAGACAAAGCTGACAACATCTTGTTTGCTGATTATGCAAATAAAATTGGCGCAGTTGATAATATGAAGCAATTTATAAGAAAAAAAGGTCAACACTGAACTCAAAGACTACATTTGGGTTATTTTGATTAACAAACTTATTATTGAATCTTAATCAAAATAAATTAACATTCAGCAAAAGTCAAATAAAAACTATATTTTTTGCTGTTCTTACAGAACAGCAGGGTGAATGCTTGCTTGCATGCTGAAAACGGTCAAACTGCAATGCTGAAGTAC
>JBAMHV010000025.1:8987147-9004049 GCA_037177535.1 Pseudomugil gertrudae
AACGTTTTGGTACCAAAATCGTGCAAATCGGGCGAGGCACGGCGGCTAAATTAGCGACCGAAAAACGGCGGAAGAATAATAATAATAAAGAAAAACAGGAACACAAAGGGTGAATGCTTGAGTGCAAGCATTCACCCAATAAAGTGAACAAATTCAGATAGATGGATGCTCATATAAGAGTTCACAACATTAAAGTCTTAGGGGGTAAAAAAAAAGATGACAAAATTTGTTGGAAGTCACCTATTAAATTTACCCGCAACAAACTATCAAGAACTACACTACCAGTCAAAAGTTTGGACACACTTTCCCATTAAATCCAATGGGAAAGTGTGTCCGAACTTTTGACTGGCAGTGTATATACATAATACCTAAAGCAAAATGCTTTATAAACCACAAAGCACTACAGATTCTGTTACGTTCAATAGTCTCAGCATATTTAACTTACTTGTGGAAAACTTACTTTGGGGAAAACACAAAAGAGGTCCCTGCAGTCATTATTCAAACTGCAAAAGAAGCAATTTGACTCATCCATAAAGCTGATCTTAAAAATACAAATCCACTTTTTGTTAAGTCCATGTTACGACCCTTAATAATGAAATTAAGTTTAAAATCATATTTTAATACAGCACTATTTTTATATAACAAGAATAATTTACTGTCGTCACTTTCAAACAGTGTTCCAGAATTGAAATAATGGATAAAACTTTAGAGACAGGTTAGAATTTACAATAAGGCTATATCAAATAACGAAGAAGAAAAAAAGGTTTAATTATAACTTAGTGGCGTGAGACTCTAAAACAGACTAAATGCAGAGCTGAAACAATGTCCAAATATGAGGAAAAATACAAACAATTTTCATAAAGTATTGGAGTGAACAGGCTTGACATACATAGTTGGATTATGATTGTATACAGATGCATATTAATGTGTCTATACTAGCAGATGAAATGGTGGATAGATACAGAAAGATTATAAATTGTAGCAAACATAAAATGATTGTTATATGATGGACATGTTTCAGATGTACAGGTATGTGTTACTGGGTAATGTAATTTAGTGTGAATATGTGTGGGTTGCTGGTTTGCATATCCTCTTCATGCACTTAGATGTACGATTAATGTTTGTGTAAGTTGTGTGACTTATAAGTTTCATGAGATGTAGAAAAGTGGTAGGATATACATTTTGTACTTAGTCCTTTTTGAAAATGTTTCTTTTTTCAATTTTCCTGCTTTTTACTTTGTGTGACTTTTTTTTTCTTTTCTTTTTTGTATGTATTTTGGTAATAATTAAAGTACAGTTAGAAAAATGAAGAAATCATCATCATCAGGTTTTCAATACAAAGCTGAGTGACAGCAAAAGTGCAATACTGAAACTACATCACATGATTAATGCTTCTTGTTACTGTTTTCTAAGTCCTCTGATTTTTAGATCTCATTCCCAGCTTGTCATCTTCCTTCAAGACAGACATTCACACAACCCACCTCCATCTGAGATACACAGTGGCCCCATCAGATGTCCCAACCATCAGTGCCTTAATCAATGCCTTACTTTGAGGGTCATTTTCTGTTTCACTACATCAATAAATTCAGTTGCTCCCTTCCTTCTCTGCCCTTATCTACATTATTTTGTGTCCTGTCAAAGCAGTGAACTGAATCCACCAAAAGCCACTTTATCCTCTTTAGCACTGTATACATTTTAGTTTTCCTGTTTAAATTACTTTTAGAGGATGATTAGAAGATGACCCATCTGATTTATCATCCAAAAACCATTTAGTTTTTGCATGTGGGGTTGGGGTCATAAATATTATTTATAAAATATCTTTGAGGTTGTGGCTCAGAAAGTTTGAGCACACTTGGTTTTTGACATCACCTGCTATGATCACCGGTATAAGATTAAATAAAACTGAGATGCGATCCGCACAACAAGCTGAGATGTAGAATTTACCAGAACACCGTCACGCTAATTGTTAGATAATCTTAGGCTTTTAAAGTTTGAGCTACAGTTATTTTAGTACGCTTTGAGAAATTTTTTAAATACATATGTTTACAGTATGGTGGAAGCTTATCCTCAGTAACCTAGGGCTATTACACAAATTTAATAGTTCTACACACACTGCACCTTTAATTTTTGTCATGTAAAAGGATCATGTCGACTGCCTGAGGCGATGCCTACAGTGTGTCATTACATAAGTGGGTATTTAATCTTTCAAGCTACTTCTCTGGGATTTAGCAACAATCATTTGATAAAACATACATGAAACAGAACATTAATGACAAACTCTTGTTATTAAGATTTTGGTTATGCTGGGAATAATGGGCTGACATGTTCCCGTGACCTAGGGAGCAAGTACAAATTAAGGACCTCTGTTTAAATGCCACAGCCTACCAGAGTATTCTTCCTGATCGTGTCTATAAAGACCTCAGTTTAACACCTTCTGATAGCTACCTGCAGCAAGACAATACACCATGTCACAGACTTCAGATCATCCCGAGCAGGTTTCCTGAATATGACAATCAGTTCACGGTGCTCCGCGATCCCCACAGTTGCCTGATCTCAATAGAACATGTGGTATGTGAAATTCTTATGAGCAGCTGACAAATCTGCAGCAATGATATGATACTTTCATGTCAATATAGACCAACATCTCTGAGGAATGCCTCAAACAACTTATCTATGCAACAAAGAATACTGTCGGTTTCGAAAGAAAAATGGTTTCCAACTAGGTTGTGGCTTGATTTAAGTGACCACTGAACCCCAATCCATATAAGTGTCATTGTTTTTGTCTGATATTTTATCTGCAACATTTTTACTTCCACAAAACTCCACGGCTTTAAGTTGTAAGGTTGTGCGCACGATTTCACCTCATAGACTGCCAAAAAGGACCAGAAATACATTCACAATTTGTATTTGTGACTAAAAAATCTGCAGAAAAGGCAAAACTAGTTTGAATTAGGCAACAATACTTTGACATTATGTCAAAGTAAGAATGTTCCTTTAGTATTCAGATCATGCAAAGTCATTTTTTCATTTATTTATACCACTTAATCCAATTCAGGATTGCAGGGAATCTGGCGCCTATCCCAGCAATTAGCAGGTAAGAAGATTGCCAGTCCATCACAGGGCCAACACAGAGCGACATAAACCATTCACTCACTCCTAGGGGCAATTTAGAGTGACCAACTAATGTTACATGCAAATCTTTGGATGGTGGGAAGAAGAAGAGTACTCTGATGGAACCCAGGCTTATACAGAGAAAATGTAAACTCCACACAGGAACTGTTGAACCTACCCCCAGCTGAGGCTTGAACCAGCAACCTTCTTGCTGTGAGGCCACAGTGCTAACCACTAGCCCACCATGCAGCCCTAATGTAAGGTCAAATGGCATAAAAAATCACTCTGTATATCATTATTACATCCTGTCAGTGACAACAAAACAAAGAAAAAAATGTTTAACGGTGCTGTCATTTAGCATCTTTAGCTCTTCCAGTTTAATGTCGCTTTACTGCTTTTATAAACAACATGAAGTTCTTGTATTATAAGTCCAGGAAAACTCTTACTGATGTACTTTTTGAAGGCGAAATAACAGACTACCGCAACATAAGTTCATACCCTTTGCTTGGCTTGTGTCTAGGATGATTATTTCTGAAGAATTCACCAGCATGGGCCCCTCTCTTCATCATCCATGTAGATGTAGTAGACAAAATAAAGCCTAAAGATGTTTTGTGTTAAAAAGCTACAATTAAGAATAACCTGAACCTGAATTTGCAACAGCTTCTTTGTTGTTTGGTTGGTTGCTTGTGTTTTAATTTAACTCCTATTGATGGTTGTTGCTTAAGTTTAAGGCAGCAAGTCTGTTTAATTTAATGTCATCCTTTTTGCACTGAAGTGCCATGAGGCAGGATAATCTGTTTATTCTTTAATTGGGAAATTACATGTGCAGCATCTCCACTGTCATAATTAATTTGTCTGAAAGGAAACCCAACTGGTTTATTAAGTCATTCTGAATAAAAATGTTTGACCACACCATCAATACTCAGAAATATCAGAGAAGCAGAATTACCAGTGAGACTGAGAATCGCTTTGATGTACACCAACTGCAACCTAGTACTGATTTTTCAAGTATTTCAGCTTAACAAATGTTGTTGTTTCTGCTGGAATATACCTGAAAGAGCAATGAGTGACTTTGAAGTTGTGTTTTTGGATATTTTTCTTTTAATGGGGTGTACACAAAGTCCATGGACTATTTATACGTTTTATTTAAGTAAACGCAGATTTAACCATGTGCTGAAGGAAAGTTTTCGAGAAGGTAAAACAGACTAACCTTTCTTCGAAGGAATACTCAGTAACATCCAGAGACTTTGATTAGTTTCTACAACTGCAGAGAGGCAGAAAAATGGCAAACATGGCTGAAGTAAAACAGAAAGAAAAAAAAACAATGAACAAAACATCATGCTGAACATAATTGATAAGTAGAAACAGGTGTGCTAATTGGCAGCAAGAACCAGTGTAGATTATCTATCCCCCTGTCATGATGGTCTAGCTTAAATAATGTCTTTATCATCTTTATGATTCATTTTATCAAGTTAAGAGATAAAATATAGTATTTATAGTTAATATTTTATTAGAATAAGGAGGGAGGGAGGAATGAGTGTGGGGGGTGTTTTCTGTTGATCTGTGTATCTAAGTGCAAAAGATTCTAGTATATTTTACATATCTTTAATTATAATGTACTTTTAAACTACGTAAATCACTTTGTGTTGCTTTGTAGCATGAAAAGTGCTTTATAAATAAATAAACTTTTATTTTAAATATGTGTCACTGCATCACCTGACCAATATGTTGGTCATTCAAGCTACTGACACCTACAATATAAATGCTTCCAGTGGTTTTAGGTGCTTTTTTGTTTCTGTTCCTTCATTTTTTCTTTCTGGCCTTTAATGGACAATTATACCATTTTAGTTTTCCTGTTTCATTTAATTTCTTTTTTTTTTCTTTTTAAAGTGTGTTCTTCATACATTTTTAATATTTTTTTCTGCATGCAACTGTACTGTTTGATGTTTTATGCAAAGCACCTACTAGAAAACCCGGAGGCTTCCCAATTCGACTTATACATGAAATGTGCAACAGAAATAAACTTGCTTTGTCTTACACCATCAGGTTATGAATATCTGTGTGGACATTTTCAAATTGATGATGTGAATCTCTATAAATGGATAGTTTGTGTTGCAATGGGTGGTTTGAATCAAGAACTTGATTTTGGACTGCATTTGTAAGTGGCTTGTAAACTCCAGTATAACCCTCCACAATGTGCAGCACATGGCCCACATCCTTTCCAGTAAACCGGATTTTTCTCTCCACTGGGGATTAAATGTTCCATGGATGTTCTTACTTTTCCAATATGGATTTTGAGCCAAGTGTCTTCTACATCTAAACCAGTGGCCAGATGTTGTTTCTCTGTAGGAGCTCTGCTTTCCACTTGCCTCTACATAAATGTTGGCAATGATGGACGACACTGGAGATCCTGTAGCACAGCCACAATTCGGTTTACAAAAAGCAGTCATTGTATTTTAAAGGTGTAGAAGAGGCAGAGGTCCAGCAGGGTGCCGACTAAAACACTGTTAGTCACCAAGAAACAAAGAGAGAAGCACAGTATTATCTACTGCCTGCTCAGGGAATGTCAGAGCTTCTCAGCACTAATCTGCAGATTCCACCTGCTCTGTGTGTTTTAGATGTCACTGTACTTTAACACATCTAACTGAAATTAATGAATTGTTAACAGACTTGCAAAAAATGTGACAGATTAGGTGTGCTGAAGTTGGGAACATCTAAAACATGCAGGAAAGAGACCCGAGAGCAAGGACTGAGAACACCGAGCAAAGGGATTTTAATAAACAAATTCTCCTGTACACAGTAAACTACTTAAATAACACGTTACCAGATCAGCTTCAATCTCCATAGCTGCTGCTGCAGATGCATCATTTTAGCACAGAAAGCCACCTTTAACATTAAGTCACACAACTAAATTAGCCAAGTCATTGTTAGCCTACTTTGTCAACAGCCAGCTTTAATATCAGCTCAGCTGCCAACTTTCCACCAAGAGTCAGACTCAATGGGGGGAAAATTAAAACAGGGAGCTGATGTGATGGCATTGCACAGAAAATTACTTACAGCAAGTGTACAGTCAGGACATAAGCAAGGTTGACATGTAGAAAGTGGGAAATATCAATGCAGTTATCAAAGCTGTGCATCCAATAATTGTGTAAGCAATTTATAAGAGCTGTGTGTGTCGATTGTGCCCTGATGATTTCTCAGCCTTTCTAGTTCATTCATTTAGCGTCACACCCTTTGCATTTGTAATACTTTGAAGATAACCAGCTGATAATTATAATTAGGTTTTACCTTCTTTTAAACGTGTTATTTTCTAAATCATACAGTGATGTGTTATGTTATGTATCCAGGGCTGGAACTGTAAAAGTTTTGTGAACAGTTAGATCCTGTCAATTATAAATATAATTCAAACCATCAGAAAAAAAATCTCATAATATAACTTTGTTTCAAAAGTAAGTTGAATTTCATAAAAGCAACATCTGCTTCTCTTCACACAAGCTGGAACCATTAACTGTGTCCATCATGTGCACCAGAAGGAATTGGTGGGAAATCAGAGCAAGATACAAGTGTGTGTATTCACTAATTTTAATTCCTCACAGTAAAACAGCCCAATAAGACAGGCAAAGTAAAACAAACAACATGAGCTCAGGTTGGGAGAAGATCCACAAATAAAACTTAGTATGTCAGATAGCCTCTTTGGTACAGTCTGAGGGTATAAAAATATGAAGTAGAAATATAAATGACCTAAGGTTTTGACTAGTCGTGAGGCTAAAAAGGAAAAAATTTATTTAGATTTTAGTTGGAGGATGACCATTGAGAAGAGAACAGTAGGAGCAGATGATATGAGTTGGATAATGGACAGATGGGATGTCAATGGGATGAAGGAGTCTATGAGAAAAGGATTTTAAGTTGATAAGATACACAATTAACATTGTTGTTGCAGTTCAAAACCATCCATTGTCACATAATGACAGAAATTGCAGCACCTCTACTTTCTTTAATAACATAAAAAAAATCCAGCTGGTCTTTATGCCTATGTGGTACATATACATTCTGTAAAAACTGTACCATGTTCAAGAAGTCTAAATGACAAGCTATTTTAAATTATAGCTTTATAACAGTGCTACTTGTCGCTATAGCTCTATAGTTTTCCTTCTGTAGCTGCTATTACCTGCTGGCAGCGACACTTACGTTGTACTTCATTTCAATATGAGCCTGGCTGGTGAAAATGTTATTCCTTACAAATGGTTACCATGTAGACAGAATCCTGATATTCTGAAATAAACCCTCAAATGACAAAAATATCAGTATTTAATGTGAAATTGATTGTAGAGCATACATATGTATTAGTAGAGCTACTGATATTAGTGTATCAAACACCCCACAAATGGTAACCGAACATACAAAAAGATGCATTATGCATCCATTTCTACTTTTTAAAAATTTTTTCAATGCTTTTGTAACATTTACAATTGTTGTGTCTTTTTAAGCTTTGATCAGTTATCTCTAAAAAGACTGATCTGCTCGTGCAGTCTGTCCTGCAGCTCTTCACATGGTTTATGTGTGGGCCTTATGGTTTGACAGGCTACAAACAATGAGACTGACCACAACAGCAACAAACCATTTGGGATCTTGGGTATTGTATTGTTCATTTTGGCAGACATCAACATTTGCAAAGTTAAATATGACTATTATAACAAAACGCTTAAGCGCTAATAAAATACCCCCCCCCCAACATTTCTCAGTTGAGCTTAACTTCAAAGTCAGAAGCCCTTAAAAAAAGCTTCATTTTCATCTTGATATGAGAGCATTGTTGAAATGTGAAATTGCTTATGTACACTGGTTGGAAACCATTTATTATTTTTAAGGAGAAATTGTACAAGTTGCTGAGCTGTACTTTATAAAGAAAATTACTAGTTGGTTTCCTAAACCTTCAACGCGCATCCTGTCATTGATTCAGTTCACAAAAAGAGCCAAGCTAAATCAGTAAAAAGTTACCTTAAATCTCAATTAAAAGATAATTATTTAATAAGACAGACTTTGAACCTGATTAAGTTCTAAATCAGCCTTTCTCAAAGTGTGGTCCCCGGACCACTAGTGGTCCGTGAGCGCCCCCTCGTGGTCCGCAAGGTGAACAACATGACAATCTGAATCTATATGAATTAACTGAAAACGTTGTCACACTCAGTTTTGCGACACCAAACCTGTCTTATATCCAAATAACTATGAAGCAGTGGCTTTGGACAGGGTCACTTAAAAGAAGAAAAAGATAAAATAACAGATATTTTTCAATAAAAATATTGTAAAAGCTGCATTTTGTGTTGTAGACTTGTGAATGGTTTATATTAGCCTATTGTTCATGGGATGCTTAGAGTCAGGTGGTCCGTGAGTTCATGTTGTAAAGGTTAAATGGTCCTTAGACTGAAAAAGCTTGAGAAACACTGTTCTAAATTAATCAGATTATTTAGTATCATTTGGTATAGTTTCTTAGAGACATTTTAAGCCAGGATTTCATTTGTTATTCCACTATGCTAAAATTGTATCATCCCCTGTCAAAGAAGAGGTAGTCTGATAAACCTGCTACCTTCATGACTGTGCACACATACACACGATTTCTCATGATCGAATGTTGAAAATGCTGCATGAAAGTAGATTTGGAGAAAAAAAGCGCAGTGGAAGAGGACCTGGAGTTATAGAGACAATCCATAAATTCTCTCTGCGCTGATGCTAGTCCCCATGAGCAAGGGCAAAGCTGTTTAAATCACATTGTCATTCTTCTGTGTTTCAAACAGATTAAAGTTGCTTAAGAAATGTGAAGCAGTAATGGGGTCAGGAGCTTGACAACTCTATTTCGGCATTGTGACACTGTAATAATTACTTCAAAACCACATCCTCCCATCATCTCCGGGTTTCCACCAAGTTTTTATGTCACAGCAGTGAAGCAAATCTCTGCAATTTGTTTTTCATGGGTTAAAGAAAAAAGCGGTCCATCATCCTTCTCTAATAGCTGCTTTTAGCTTCATACTAAAATGGACAAGCGGTTACCGTTATCCTTAGTAATTCCACATTTCTGTCTTCTTTTTCTTAGGTCCCATCATTTTCTAACAAGGTCATGAGGCTGCAGAACATTTGACAGAGTAGTTAACGCCTCAATCAGTGCACTATGTTGTTCAGCGTAATGTGACAAGGGAAAGCCACAAAAATCAACGTGTTCTTATGACAAAATAACAGAGTTCAGAGATTCAATATCATCATCATCATCATGTCCTTCCCTGCTGGAGACTGGCGGCAGTAGAACTACAGGCCCATATGTAAAATGATTTCTTATCTATCCATAAGTGCACTTCTCAGTCACTTTGACCTCTCACTGCTTTCTGCTTTTATGGTTATATGACCATAATTACATTTGGATAAAATTGATAAGGCAGAATGGAGCCTGTCATGCCAGTTCTATAAGAGTAATTTATGATATTTTTATATACTCTGTCAAAAAGGGAAGCTCAAATAAGCTTCATTTTTTATCTCAAGAACCTCAAGAACTATCTTCATTCTTCCTGTTAAAAACTTTGTTCTTAACTTTACCAGCCTGAACTTATCACTTATCAAATCAAGCCCTCACCTCAGCATAAGGCCACAGCTGTTAATTTTTTAAAAAAAATAATAATACACAAATTATACATTTTAGACTGCAGCGTAATGGACCACAAATCCAAGAGTGCTCTCACAGGAGTTACACATATCTCCCATGTTCCATTTATAGCATCATCTTAACTCATTTCAAGACGTGGCATCCATGTGTTCAGGTCAGCTGATGCAATTAGATTTGTTGGAAGAGTATTTGCATTTCTTTTCTGCTAATATTTAAATATATGATTGAATCCCTAAATCTTCACTATGTTATTTTGGCAAAGCAGGAATATACAACCATGCAAGTATCTCTGTGAGCTTGACTGACCTGCTATATAAACATGGGGCAAATTAAAGGAAAAACATGGATCTCTGACCTCTGCAGTGAGGAATTTTTTGTCTGTTATGCAGCAGGGTCATGACTTTGGCTTGAATCAGTTCCACCTCACCCCATAGAGAGAACTGTCACTAAAAATCAATATGAAGTTGCTCTGACTTATCACCTTTATTGTATGATGAAACATCTCTTTCCCGATGGGATTAGTCTTTTCCAGGATCCAACATCCATAAGAAATGAAAGGTCACTGAATGGTTTGATAGTGTGACACTGATATGAATTATATGCCATACCCTTCTCAGTCATCGGTTCTCAACCAAACTAAAAAACAGCTAATTTCAGGTGAGCATGCCAGATATTGCTCTTATGCAACGGTCATAAAAAATCTAACTAATGTCAAACAGATGATTTAAATCTCTTCAAAAATAACATATCAAAACTGTCATGCTACTTTAGAAAACTAGCAGCTAGAAGAATACCCATGAGTTTATTTTCTTTTCCAATCTCATAGAATTGTTTTAAATCAATGAAAAGAAATGAGTTGCATTATTTTATTACCAACTTTGTTTAAAACCTGCTCGTGTCTCTGTAGCAGTAATGGTCGTATGAGATATGACAAACCAGTTTTCTGTTAGGAAAGAAAATCTGTTGCTAAAAATGAAACATCTCAAATTTCAGCCCTTTCATTAGTCAATTTAATGTAATATAAACATATGCCAGGAATCCCAATCTGATTAGATTAATTTACATAATGCACATAACACTCCATCCATTAGTGGACTGTAAGACTAAAACATTTATTTCTATCAGCGTAGCTTGTAAGACATCACTCGTGTATAGAAAAGAAATCTAAATACACGGTTAGATTTATTATAATTTTATCCAAAATAATTAAATCACATTTGGAAGACACCAGCTAAAGACTGCAAACATCCTCTTACATCTACAAAATGCTGCTCCAAAACTTTAACGTTTAGTCCACTGTGATTACTAAGAAAGTTATTCTTTTTTTTAAGAACAGTTAATATGCTTTTGCAGTCCTGCCCATCACAGATGAAGAATCAGCAACTTAGCCTCTGTGTGTTATAGCAACCACAACACATTTATACTTTCCAACAGCCATCATCAACTTATTCAAACTGTCCCCAGAAGAAGAAGTGAGACATGAGGGACTGCATTTACTGAAGGCACACTGCACCTTGATAATGGAGTGTGGCGGAGGCGATTAGCACACTAACAGCTTCACACAAGAATTCTCTTAGGGAGGATGCTAGGAGATGAAAAGGAGGACATGACCCTCCGACAACACAATTCACAGCACGCCTGCTGCTGGTGCCAGGCACTTTGACACCTCTTGAAGGGCTCTGTGCCCTCCAACTGAAGATGAAGGTGTATCTTAAAAGTTTGTTCTTTTCCCTGGAAGCACAATTAGGTTTATTCTAGTCATGACAATGCCCGTATCCGACAAGCTGTTCTGTGTAATTTACATCGCCTGTTGGCGAGGGAGAGTGTTATCACATACGTCTTTAATCAGAACCTCCCCAGTCACTCACATTAGTCAACTCTTACTTTTTTAAACAGCCCATGCCAACCACAATGACATACAAACAAAAATCAATCGCATTGTCTACATCCGGGGTGTCAAACTCGGGTCCTCGAGGGCTGGTATCCAGCAGGTTTTTGTTGTCTCCATGCTCCGACACAGCTGACATAAATGACTTAATAGGTTGACAAGAAGCTTTGTTGTGCTAAGTGCAGGTAAACAGTAAAACTTGCTGGATTCCTACATCTAAAGATGCGTTACCAGGAGATGTGAAGTAGCAAGATGCAAATAATTACATCACCATACAATCAGAAGATGCCATCTTTAAAGTCCAGCCATATTTGCATTGCTCTCAGCACAAATGCAATTTAGAAGTAGCTTTCAAACAGATAAAAAATGTTCTTTGTTTATTTTTTCAGTTAATATTTAATCAACATCTTATGATAACTTCCATCATTTTCTTTACTTACAACGTTAATTCATTTTCATTGTAACATCAATAAAAGTGATTCTTTTTTCATTTTCATCTTGTTTTCATAATACACCTGCATTTTGGTTTATGTAATAAATCTGACAAGAGTCACAGATACACAAACTATTGTGCCTCCAGACCATCTGTCAGTAACCGCGAGTTAAATCCTCCAACTTCAATGTTGCTGCCAACATTGTAAAAGTGATATAAGTTTTATAAATCCTGAGAGATGCAGCAATGTGTAATAATCATGTTTTAATTGTTTGTAACCTTTATTGTGTATTCTGAAAGGGTGAGCCAGTGTAGGATCTCTACACTGTCATCTACTTGCCATGTTAGATGGAAGTGTCTGTCAGATCAGGGGCTGAAGAAGCTAAACTGCCACTAACGTCACTCTCCACCACTTGAAATTGCTAAATAGTTATACTTTTTGCGGGGTGAGCATGAAAACAAAGAAGCAAGGTCTGTTTCAGTTTCTTTTTAGTTGTGTAACAAAATGAGCAGTGTTGAAGATGAAAAGCATTATGCAGGTTGGATGATTAAATATTATTTTAATTTATGAGTCAAAACATGAAGGTATTTGCTGTAAAATATTTTAAAAAGTATTCTTTTTAATCAGGTCTGGTCCAGCAAAATAAATTCTGTTGAAAAAGAAATAATGCAGAAGATGTGAATCTGCACAGAAATGTGCAACAGGTTTCTGTGTTGAGCAGTGTAATCTATCTTTTAGTTACTAAATAGATTATTGGATGAACACAGCTGGATACAACTTTTGATTAGCCACGTGTCTGCTATCCTGTGACGCCCTTCTGACTTGAAACAAAGTAAACTGTAGAAAAACTCACAGCCTGCCAACCTTTGAAACAACCCTCCAGAGACACTGTTGGCTAGCTGCTATTGTGCCATGCTATAGAATCAGTCTTGCTCTATGTCATCATTTATCTGCAGTGGCTTTAGGATGTCATGAAAAGCAATCCTGACAGCAGGGAAAATTCTAGCATGCAAACATTCGAGTGACTTTCTTTCATCATGGTTCATATTTGAGACACAAAAATAAGAAAACCACGAGTACTCAAATATAACTTCATTATACTATATGATTGTCATTTACAATCACTGTCATCTCCTTGCCATTGTAATGAAAACAAAAAGTTAAGGCATCTCTTTAAAATCATCATATGACTTTAGAGAGATGGATTTTATGGTGTTTTCCCTCATCTGTTGCACTGCATCTCTTTTCCCTGATGGAAAGACTTTATGGAAGTTATGTAAGAAAGAAATGTTTCCTGGGGAACAGAATTAAAACTCATCAACTCTTAATGTAAGGTGAATAAAATGTGTGTTATCCACCAAGAACAATCTTATACAATTAAAGCAGATTAACTGATTCTGTAGTGCAGATGCAATGCTGTTATCGCATCACCTGATGAATTTAATGCTTTATCATTAATGGGACAATATTGTTTGGTTTTTAGTTCTTTAAAAATTGGGTAGCTTATGTGATAACCAAGCTCAGCTAAGGACAAATTCAGGTAACACACGTAAAAAAAAAAAAAAGTAAAACATGTCCCAAATCTACGGGCTCCCCTGGTTCCAGGGTAAAAAAAAAATTCTAGATCAAAATCTGTGCGCTCGGTTTACTAAACTGTGCGCACAGTATTGCAATCCATGCGCTCGGATTATTAAATCCGTGCACACAAATTATAAAACCATACGCTCTGATGGATATGTATCACAGAGAAGGATAATATTGCGTGCTGTAAGCTGCCCAAGCAGCTACAGCTTCATATGGTTTTCATATTATGGAACTATCTTTCTGAATCAGCAACAGTATTTGTTAACCACGTTGTCTTGCAGGACTTGTCCATCTAGGTGCACAGTAACAAACATAATGCTGCATACTCGAGGCTCATTTAGTGCTTATAACTCAAATTCTGGTGTCATACCACCTCTCTCATATAATGCCTCTCCGATCTCTCCAGCCGTCCTCTCCTGCAGCTACACTTTGCTGGAGTGATACCAACCTCCTCTCCATCCCTGCAGGACCAGGCGTCACACCTGGGGGACTACTGTCTCAATCACTGTCCCTCTGCACGTCGTGTGGTTTTAGTTTATTCTTTGAGATGCCTCCCCTGCACAGTCTTACCAACAGTTTTTTTCTTTAATTGAAAATAATCATTTCTTTGAAACTGAAACAAGTGTCCTGTATTTTAATAAGCAAGAGGAGTATAACAGAAGTTAATAGATGGGTCTTAAGCGATTTTTAATGAATTGTAATTTGCACAGTCGTAGACGTGCAGAGGGACAGTGATTGAGACAGCTCTGGACCCCCAGGTGCGACGCTTGGTCCTGCAGGGATGGAGAGGAGGTCATTTAGTTCAATAATATAAAAACCATATGAAGCTGCAGATGCTTGGGCAGCTAACAGCACACAATATTATCATTCTCGGTGATGCTAAATAAGGAGAGGCCAGAGCGTAGTTTTTAATTTTAAAACAGATTTTGATCTAGAAATTTTTTTTACTCTGGAACCAGTGGGGCTCGGTACAAAGCAACTATTATTTGAGTTCGTAAAAAAAAAAAGAGAGATAGGGAACAACCAAACTGCCTTCCAGGAGAGTCTAATAAAATGAATTAACTGGAGGTGACTCGGAAGCAATAAATTATTTCAACAAAGGAATTCTTAATTAGAGTTATTAAATTATACTAATCTTTCTGAATAGTAAACGTACTATAACCTGTACTGGCGAGCTCAACAAAAATACACAGAGTTGCAGTCTACGGCTCAATAAGAATGAACAATAACCTACTAATAGTCCTAAATAATGGCTTAAAGCTACCAAACTAGTTACTAGTATTGGCTGTCGGTAAGGTGGGTCACAGTGAGTGTGTTAGAGCCTTGTTGATGCTGTGCAATAAAGAAAAGCTGCCAACAGTGAACAACAAACTTTAAAGCCAAAAGCCATAAAACTAAACTATTCATCCGACATTGAAAGCTCTGCCTGTTTTCATTACTGCAGCCATTTGACCTACTCTAATCTCTACTCAATACTTTAATCAATGCACGTTTTAACATTTCTTACTTTGTTATTTAGAGTACTTAACCAATTGTGCTCATCCACAGAGACTAAGTGACTATGGCTTGGCACAGCTCACAGCTCAATGTGAAAGCTTGCTGACCCTTTAGGAGGGCTGCTGCAAAACCATTTTTGTTTTATAACTCAGCATGTTGATCAGATTAAAAGCTTAAAATGATGACACATACTGAGCACTAATATGAGAAACATAAAAGTCCCTTTCATGAGTCACTCATATGTTTTAAGCTGCATTTTCTGACAATCCTTGGCACTTTTCCAATTGTCACCATACTTCCAAACTATGTGCATCTCTTTCACACTTGGTCTGCCCCTGTCAGCCATGAATAATTGATAATCCAATGCAATCTTGGACTTTAAGAGTTTGAGTGCTCTGTATCTGTCTCATAATGATTAGTGAAAGGGTCACACAGCTCAAGCCCCACAGTCGCCAGCGCTGCTCCTAATCCTCCCTAATCCTCAAAACAATGGGCTCCTCCGTGCAAGGAACTGTGACAGATTTTTATCATCCTGCTCAGAGGGATCAGTGTGTGCCTTCACACTGCCATCACAAAAATGGCAGCAGTGTAGAACTGCTTGTCTTTATAAGAGCAATGTCTAAGTTATACAGAACACATATCATAGAGTATTGTTTATGAAAATACAGATGGAGTTTAAGTTTTACTAGCGAACTGCTGTTGTTTTTCTCACTGGGCTCTATGGCTCTTGCTTAACATCAAGCCATTCTTTGCCAGTCACTGCACATCATCATACCTGTGAAAGGATAACGTCTGGCTTTTTTGTGCTCTATCTGTGAAGATGGCTTCAGGTGTAGATTGAAGGAAGAAACTTGCAAACAGGTTACTCAAAGTGTTAGCTCTGGGTGATGACATCACGATAGTTTGATTTGACACGTTTAGTGTTCACTACTTTGCTTGGTTACCAGCAAGATTAGCAGTTGCGGCACACAGCTCACCAGATGCCATTTGAGGTCAGGTACATAGTTTCTGTGTCTGCTGGGTGAATAAATTGGTGTGTTTCAGATAAGTAAGTCATGAGGGGTCAGCTAAAGCTTCCCATGCATGACCATGTAATTGCTCCAAAGGAGATTGTAGAGAAGTGGATAACAGCAATTTTCTGCAAAGATTTTACCTAATGACAGGCATCCTCATCGCTCTATTCTGAATCTTATTCTAACACAAGAGATATTTTTGTTTTACGGTGTGGGGGCAGAGAGACCTGGTGGGCCCTTATTAACTGGTGAAGATGTTGAGATTTGTGTGACACAGGTCTATGAGTGGACATGAAAACAGTGATATGGACACTTTTAAAACATCTTCATTATTATGATTGTGTGCATTATTGGTAATTCTAATGTGAAAAGCTGCAACAAATATAAATTTGCATCAGTGTGTCTAAGAAAAGTAACAGAGCGCACACACAAAATAAAAGAGACATATATTTACCAAACCTTCAGACTTCAACAACTGATTGTCAGCTTAGTGTATAAAGCCTCTAAAGGTTACAAAACACATTACAGCATGACACCAAGAGGTTCTGGAAAAACACCAGAATGGGATGTATTGAAAGTGAGACCAAGCTTGACATTCATTTGGCAGGGTTAAAGATATAGAGGAAATGGTAATGATATGTCAGTGCAGAACTTTTGACTTGAGTCTTTTTGCATTCCTGACTGCAAAATGTCAGTCAGTGTGTAGGAAGCTGAGACACATTTGAATTC
>JBAMHV010000025.1:9018985-9043318 GCA_037177535.1 Pseudomugil gertrudae
TCCTCATGACAGAAAACACCACAGAAGGCTATTTAAGCACTTAGAAAAGTGATTTTTGCATGCAATGTCCCCTTTAAGAGCGCTACGCAGCTGGCTGCCGACTGCAGAGGAATGCCCTGCAGAGAATGAGAAATTCCTCTAATCAATGTTAGCCTGTGGAGAGGGCTGCAGAGGGGCCAAGCAATGCAGTCTTATCTCTCGGAAACATGCCACAGTGAGGCACATACATGCAAGTCTTCCAGGTTGCACACACACATAACAGTGTGAGCATAGTCCCTCAGCAGCTGAGATATTCAAAACAGGGCGGTTGCAGCACTTAACTGTGTGCTCTGAAACATCCCAAGTATTCAAATAATATTATATGCCACCTTTTTTTATATTAAGCAAATCTCCAGGCTGCCATTGTTGAGATGGTCTAAGATGGCAATTCCTAAGTTTATTTCCCAGGCTGCTGCAGAAAACTCACAAGATTCAAAAAGATCTTTAAAAATAATATAAACATTCATAAACACGGCATGGAGTGATTTTCATTTCAGTTTGTATAAGTTATTGACAACGTGTAAGCAGCAGAGAGGAAGTTTATAGCGTAAAGCCGCTGGGTATCAAGCAGGGACTGTATTATTCTCTAATTTAATTAGTGGGACTTCAATTGAAAGAACCACCAACACTCATCCTGCTAAACAATTGGTTTTATTTTTCCAATGACAGAGCAGAGGAATTACAGAAGGCCTATCAATTAGAGTGCACATATATTACACAATAAATATTAGCTATTGTTTTATAATCCCAGATGTAACAACAGGAGTGTATAGGACAATTTTTTTCAAATTCAATTAGGAAAAATACTTTTAAGATCTGGATTTAGCATCAAGGACGTATATCAATACATTAAATGAATAAAGGATTTCTTTGTGATAAAAAACTTTAGATATTTAAAGAAACAGTGAGATGAAGTTTATTCACACAGGATTTGTTTTAAAATGTTACAAAAACTTCAACAGCTGGAGACAAAGATGAAATGATGAGAGGATTTTGCAATGAACTAATGATGTTCAATCACTTTCTGATCCTTGCAAATCCGTATTTTTCAAGGAACCAGTTTATTTCCATAATAATTTTGAATAATATGGAAATCACCAAAGTGACAGGTGTAATCTGACTGAGCTGCATAATCCATTATTCAGGTCGGTCACAGCTGTATAGTATTTGTCTGGTAATCCAGATTAAATACACATAGATTTGTAAACTTGCACAACTCTGTTTCAGATGTGCAAAAATCCATTTAAATGAATGGTTTTGTCATCTGACATGGAAGACATTGAATTTCATTGTAGTTAAACGCATTTCTTAGACATAGTGCATGCAAACATAAAAAAACACTTTAAGAGCCATGACAAGTGGAAATATTTAATGTCTCTCATACCAAACAGAGGTCAAAATGGTGCTAATCAGTTCCCCCATTAACAATTATTATTTAATATTCTTGTTAACAACCATGTAACAGTAGCCATTTCATAACTGTAGACATTTGTAGCTTCTGTATTTGCCAAGCATACAGTATCTTCCTTAAAGTATCTTTTTTTCTATAAATTAGTGTCCAAATCAACTAATTCTGGTGAGGAATGTTCACAAAGTTACAAAAGTTACAAAAAATGCTTAAAATAGCTTAAACTTGAACTCTATACTGAGGGAATAGCCGCTATTGTAATGCCACACAATCCAAACGCAAACATGTTTTTAAGATACGGGCACAAGGTGAGCAGCAGTGGTCAAACAAGGTGCAGGAAGAAAGAGGAAAGGGAGCTCTGATTATGACCAAAAGAATGCATAAAGCTTATTTACCTATTTGGCTGAAGCTCACTTGCTGCTTGGTAAAGTGCTTTATGACCTGTGCTGCACTCTGCCAAGGACTGTCAGGGTGAAGATACACTGTGGCTGACTTAATTTGTTTATCTACTCTGTACCTTAGACCTCAGTGGAAATGCAAAAAAAGAAAATCCAGCCCATCAACTGAATCACACCCGTGTATCATTTTAATTAAATTATGTTTATTATCTAAATATATGATCTAGATATGTGTCTGAATGATATTAGATATTGACTTTAGTCCTGATCTCAGCAGGGATTCAGAAAACCTGATCCAAAGCCTCACAGCTCCCCAATCCACAGTACATACTGCATTTATCACCCCCATCTTCCTCCAACGGTCCCAAAGCTGTGGCTGTCCAAGTTTTTGTTGCATCGGCAAGACATCCTGACAAGAAATGGATTGCGGTACTTTCCCGCCCCAGTAAACAGGCTTCCTGCTTGTGAAGGTATAGATGGGTTTGATATAGGATGCTGTTTAACCCAGAAACGACGCCATGGCCCCCGGGACAGCCAATTCCTCACTCTGCACATCCATCACGAAGGGCAATCGAATGGATGGGATACAGGGTTTCCCCCAGAGAGGGTGAGGAGGGCTGGAGAGAGGAACTGTAGAGGGAGTAAGAGGAGAAGAAGGTGGCAGATTTCACCCAGGCATGTGTGGAGGTACCAACAGGCCCGCCTACCACATTTTCCCACTTACGGCGTTCAGTTTTTAACAGCCTCTTTTGTCATGCTCCATCATGTTGTGACTGCTAAACAGGAGACAGAGGATCCGTGGGGAAGCCAGCTGGAGCACTGGGGAAATCTTCTGTTTAGGCTTGAAACACAGGAGCTAGATTGGTGTAGTCGTGTTGGATTGGCGGTGGCTGTGTGGAATTTTATGTGTTTACTAGCTTATTTTGATGTGCCAGGCCTTGTAACAGCTTTTAGGAGATAGAAAGCCCACAGGAACAATATTAAAAAGTACACAACAGTGCTTTGCCCATCACAGCGTGACAGCCACATACTTATCAAGTCTGCATACCTTGAGTAGAGGAGCTAGAAGTCATTAAAAGTCACCTCTGAATTATCTCCCACTGGAGCCAATTTTTCCTCACAGAAGTTAACATGTTCATTTTTAGGAGCACATCATCATCTCCACATCATGTGAACTTTAAATATGATTAATAACAGTACAAAGTCATCACAACACATTTTTAAATTATTTAATTTTATATTCTTTTGTTATATAAACATTTCAGGATTTTATGTGGTGAAATGTCTGAGAGAAGTTGGTAAAAAGCACACTTACCACTGTGTTGCATCACGTTTTTAAACACTATAGATGCTGTAGAGACAGATTATTAAAGTTTAAAAGAGAAAATGTTTCTTATTCTTTCTGGAATTCCACCTGTTTAGGGACTCAGCTTTACTTTTCAGTTCTCAATACTCAAAATGTTGTCTGAGAGTGACAGATCTGGACCGCAAGACACATCTGAGTTTTCATTACACCTGGAATTGTGCAAAACCTAAAGATTGTTATAGGAAGCTGGTAATGAGAATTCCTGCATTTAGAAATACTTTTTTTAAAAAAAGTTTTTAGTTTTTTAGGTTATTTAAGATATGGTTTCATTTTGATATAGAAAGACGCTTCCACAGATGTAGTAGATCATGTGACTGGTCAAGATGGTGAGAATATGGAGCAAACAAACAAGTTTTACAATGAATTATTAAACATAGTGAAGAATGGCTTCAAATTTTTTGCAACAAGTAGAAAATACCAAAATATTACGTGGTTAATTTGTGTGAGCAGCAATTCCTATAAAATCTCACCAACAGGACTTAATTTTTTTAATGTCTCCACTTTATTTTTACAGTAGCGCAAATAGCGTTTCATATTTTTTCCTTCATAAGGAACCATACTATCTGGGTTTGTGCTTGGTTAAAACACTTCAAGCCTAAAAAAGTCATTGTTTACATTGCAAACATTGTATAAAAACAAACCAACAAAATGTGTTTAGAATTTTTGCCTTTTAATAGTTAATAAGAGAATTTATGTTTGGTTTTAAATAAGGAAACAAAAGCTAGAAAAGTTCAGAGTAACTTTCCACATTTTTCAGGCTAAAATGCCCACCTGTATTATTTGTGCTGATTTCTTATAACCAGCTATTCAGATAAAGGCACTGGCTTATGATAAAGATATAATAAGCACACTAAAAACTGTGAGGATTTGCTGTCTTTGTGCACAACCGTCGTTTCCATCTTTATTTGCTGCAACAATTCGACCTAAGAAGCTTTCTGATAGTTTGACTGATGCTGGTGTTTTCAGAGCAAATACCAAAAATAGCACTATGTGTGCTTTTGCCTTTGCAAAATAAATATCCTGACACTTTTTATGCCATGAAATACACTGATTGCAGTAGATGCAAAATATCTCTAATAAATCTAATAAAATAAATATCTAATAAAATAAAGATGTGCAAAAATAGACTAAATATTTAATATTTTTTTTAGAAATACACATATCTTATTGGGCAGGTGACATCTTATTCCAAGGGGGAAGGATTGTAATAGCACATCTGATTGGCTGGGACATTAATTATTCACTTGGCTTCCCTTGACCGTCTCCGTGTCCCCCTATGTCCCGACTCTCCTCTGAGTGCTCATTAGTAAAATGGATTACTAATGGATTATTAATCGAAGAGGAGGGAGTCTGAGGCGACCCAGCTCTGAACACCTGGAATGTTAACGGTAAATAGCAGTTTACGCCCAGAAGCACACACACACACACACACACACACACACACCAGAGCATCAAGAACAACATATTTTCATTAGCATATTTACACACATGCACACACGCTTGCAGGTTGTTAGTTACAAGTCTTTTAGGACAAAAATAGCTTGACCATTTGATTTATTGTTGGCCCACTAAATATAACGGATACATCTAATTAGTCGTAATTAATTGTTGCACCATCTTTGGTTCTGTGGGTTTTGGCCTCCAAATGAACGGCCTCTGCTACGTCCTTTGCTCCTATCCTTACCACCAGCAAACAAATGGCATTGCCGCTGATCCACACACGAGACAAAACATACATCTTACTCTGCAGCTGAGGCACCATTAAGTTTGCTTTTGTCACCTAATTATTCCTCAAGAGAGGCAATTAGCCACCGCGCAGCTACGGCTGCATGATTTGAAATATACTACACCCATGCAAGCATGCATGCATACAGAGCCATTGACAAATTCTGCAATGTGTGAATGCACATACAATGCAAGTTTGCAGGTGTTGCAAAGACATCCATACACACAACACTAGGCCCAATCACTCAAGAGTTAAAGTCCATGGAGAGAATAGTGCATTTGACCGAATGTTGGAGGAAAAACTAAGGAGTGTATATATAAACATATAATGTAATCAGATAAATGCAAAGCAAACCACAAATTGAAATCTATGTGCTTATTCTTCATATCAAAGAGAGACTTCAAACAAAATTATATCCATTTGGGATTTGTTCTTTTAAAAATAATCACTGGTCTAAGCAAAAGAAATGTGAGGAAATATGAGAAAGTGCTTTGTTATGTAAAAGCTGGCAGCTTCTAGCAGGAAGTTTGCAGTGCCAGATTAGTGGCTTTCTGAGACAATGGACAAAAAGAGCAATGACATTTTACATGTGTTGTGCCCTAAATGTGTCACGTATCTGTCAGTCAACTAATAACCAGAATGGGCTTACTACAAACACCCAGGGCTTATCAAATCTTCCAGCTACTTGCTGAGACGTCACTTTAATAGAAGCCCAATTACAAGTTCCAGCTGGGACCAAAAGGGATCAATTACAAACTGACAAGCCAGAGCTGGAGTTTGGCTATGTTCTTCATTAAAAATTAAGCTAACCAAGAGTCTTATTTGTAATTACTCTTAAAGCAACTATAAGAAATGAGTTTTTATTTCTGTCAGTCTCAAATAACTGTATATATACCTCCCAATTAAAAAAAAAGTCTTATTTAATTTTTGCAACTTTTCTAAGCATGACATTTTATCCCTGCATGATCTTATTACAGAAAACTGGCCTTATACACACACACACACACACACACACACACACACACACATATATATGTCCCATTGTTTTCGAATCTTATTAATTCAGTTGGCTACTGCACATCTAGCAGAGATACAAGCACTGAAAGATGCAAGGGAGATCCACACTGATGTACTGGGAGATTACGTGCCAACAGCCTCCCGGTACACCTAATTTCGTGAGCAAGTGCACACTCACATGAGCATCCACTCCTCTTTACTGCACACGGTGTTGATTGTTAGGGCCTAGTGAATGCAACAAGGAGTAGATAAAGAATTTGAATTCCTGGCAGGACTATCGGTAAAGGTTATTAAGCCGTTGTTGATGCATCCATTTGTCGAGGCTGTATCCAGCAGTGTGACATTTATCAAGTATGTCCAGCTAAATGTCACAAAGAGAGGTAGCTTGCTGTCCTGTCCCTAATTAGGACCCTGAAAGTCATACTCAAAGTCCCTCTCATCTACTCTTCTACTCCAGGACAACTTTGATCGCTTTCTTTTCCTCTTTCTAACTCTTGTCTCTATTTTCTTCTTCGAATTTTTTTTATTCCCCTCATTTCTTCAGAATACCATGGAGTGCATGTTAAGCAAACTTTGCGGTTTTAACAATTGATTTTGAGATGGGGATAAAGCGCAGACAAATGGGGAGGGATGTAGGCCATCCGTCATGAACACAGGACTCATTGTTTGCAGATTTTAACCTATGGGAGTGCTACCTTCTTCCCCAGTGGGCTCAACAAATCATAGGCAGGCAAGGGAGCGCAGCACAGTAGGCAGGCCTGGCCTGGGAATAGCCTGAAAAGCAGGATGGAGACTCAGCTGTATGAGCAAGTGCCTCGCTTGTACTACTTGCTCCAGCTCCCCACTCGCCAGCCCCAGTTTTACCCACTGTAAATTGATTTCAGGATGAGGTTATGGAATAGTAGGGAAAAAAGTGAAAAATAAATAAATAAAGACTGAATAGGTAACAGTCATTAAAAATAAAAAGAAATGCATTTTTAATGTGAAGCCTTTTATGATAATAAAGCAATTATCCAGTAAAGCAGTTTCAGTGAGTTAGTGAGTGGAACACTGAGGGTACTGTATGCCACACATAAAATCCAAATAAAGTGACGTGTTAGTCTAAACAATATGTAAAGTAAAACATCTCACACCTTCTTTGTTATACAATGGAAACAGCATGAAAAGCTGTCGAACATGTCAACGTGATTGATTGTAATTACTTTGAAAACAAAGTCGTCGCGTTCTAACTGAAAAGCCATCTAATTATTTTAAGGTACCGGTTTTCCTGAAAAGTAACGTAATAAAAAAAATCACTTTTCTGAATGCTGCACAACCTCCTCAACCCCCGAGCAACACAATGCTGAAACATTTCTTCCTAATCATACACAGCAGCACATGGAAAAAATCCTCCCGGTTTCTTTTAGCAATCTACGCAAGCTGTTTGCGGTTCAATTAAAAGCAGAGTGGTGTTTAAAAACACAGTTTGTTGACCTTGTTACTGAGATATATTGATGCAATAGTGTGTGTGTGGGCATTTTAAGAAATTAACGCTTGACATCTTCCAGCTGCATTCAGGTATGGTGTAAACTGTTAATTAGTTGTCTCTATGTGAAACTAAACAGAACATATAAATGTTGTGTTGCTTGTGGCGAAGCCTTATTAAACTTATAAAAACAAAACAATATATATTCAAACTTTTGAGTGTGTGGCTGCTGCCAAAGTTTAGACTTTGCTTTAAATCCAATTAAATAGTTTTTTTTTGGGGTCTGCTGGATGAAGGTAGTACTAATTTAGAAAAAAAATAGATTTAGCTTTTTGTTTTACTCAACGTTTCTGGAGATTGGAGTTTGTGGTAAAATTAGGTGGGGGCTGGGTAAAGTAAAAAGTTTTACTTTAAAACCAGTTTTACTCGTTAAAAATAACTCATTCGTCTGTTCTTCAATGCTTGCAGAAGACTAGTATTAAAGGCCATGTAAATCAGAGAGCAAAATTGTTTTACCTATTGAAGCCTACAAAGACAGGAAGGGTGAATCTAGGTGATAGAATAAACAGAATAGTTTATAGTTTAAGGTCATTTTTTGGGATTTGAAATCTGCTCAGTAATCCTTCATTGATGTATTTTTCTTTATGATTACTTATTAAAAACCATATTTTGATTATCTTTCTTGAATTTACTTTTATATATCCCAGATTACATCCAAGACAAATATCACAATTGTGCATAAATGCTCAGTAAAAGTAGGTCCCACGTGATCAGCTATTAATAGGAAGTATATCAGGTTTGTTCTTCTGAAAAACGTCTGAATTTATTTATGCTGCAGAGAAAAAGCTGCACTTGTTCTCAGTGGTAACGTCATTCATGATCCCAAATATTCTCCTATTTCAGGTCGAAACAGATAAAGTGAAGGGAGGAAAAGTTCCTTGTTGCTTTAAGTTGGACAGTAAAGTACAGAAAAGATAGCGAATCTAACCTGGGAATAGTCTACCAAAAGCAGGACGAAGCCTCAGCTGTACAGAACAAAGTACTAAGCTTGTACTACACCCTTTCCAACTCACCAGCCCCATTTCCTCCGGACCCTGTGGTGGGTTGAGTGAAACGTGAGCTGTAAGAAAGCAGAGTTACACTCAAGTGCTTGGATTCAGGTGTTTGGGTTTGTCGACACCTGCCCTGGTGGAGCGCTTGTATCCCCCCTGGCTTTCCTGTGGAGGTTGGGTTTCATGGTGGGAATAATAATAAATCATGCTTATTTAAACATTTCCTACACAGAAAAGAAAGTGAGTTGTTTAGAATTTGTTTAACACAACACTCAGAAAACGATTCCTTCCTACGCCTTCCTGAATCTTTGGTCTGGGTAAAAAGAACTAACTTACATGTTTCTATTCAGTATTAGTCACTTTTACACGACCATGGAGGTGGTGTAGAGGGTTGTGTGACGGTAAAGCTGCAGTATGGAGCAAACAGGGAAATGCAGAGTTTTACAATGATTTAGAAAAGGAAATGGCATCAAGAAGCCGTGACAAATAGAAAACCCTATAATAATCATACGTGGCTACTTTGTGTGAACTGCAGTTTTGGTTGTAAAATCATGTTAGCTGGACAAGACTTTACGAGTCTTTTCCACTAGATACTGTTCAATGGAAACACCTGCAATATGAACTGTAGTTTGTCAAATTTTTCAAATGTTGCTTTTATTTTGTGAAGAACTGTAATGGAAACGCAGCTAATGCCAGAACTTAAAGCCATTAATTTTAAAATGGCAGCAAAAATCTGTGGCCAGGACCCTCAGTCAACCACTGCCAAAGTACCATTATACTCAAGAGTTTATTTAATGTACTATATTAGTACAATCTAAACTGGAAAAATTTAATAAGTTACTTATTAATTAAATTAAAATTCTAGTGCTGTATTGCTATTTTAGTGCATATACTCTCTGTTCTTATTATATTTACTGCTTATAATCTTTATCAGTTATGGATCCATGCTTATGTGCAACAGTTATTTTTCAACATTACACTTGCTAAGATAATCAATATGTGTGCACATGTCTTGTGATTGGGCAGGAAAGTCTACATGATATGGAAAAAAAATGGAAGCAGATTAAGCTTTGTTCCTTGTGTTAGGACTTAGCTTCTCTGATATGGTAGCAAAACTATCAGTGCAGTGTTTGAAAAGATTTTGGTTTTGCTTTTAAAAAAAAGAGAATAAAAAAATCAGGAAATGATTAATGATAGATGAGAGTGAAGGATCAGAACAGGACCCGTTATAGAGGTCTGCTTGAGCAGCAGGCTCAGAAATCCGTTATCTGTCTCATATTCACTGTTTGTACTGAGGTTTTTCATTTCAGTCGTCCTATGGATGAACCCTGACATTTAACAATTGGGAGTAACTAATGTTGCTAATGGGTGTTAATGGTAAGCACATCTCTGGTAGAAATAGATTCTGCATAGTTTTTTCTTTGAAATGTAATTAATAAAGTTCAGGATGAACCCTTTAAATGTATTTAAGCCCAACAATTAAACATTTATTACTCATTTAAATCTTTTCATAACATGTTCTTAAACCAGAACATTTTTATTCCATGGATGCATCAAGTTTTGTATTTTCGGTATCAACAAACAGATTTCTTTGTAATTAATCTACGGTTGCTAAAAATGTCGCTCATTACAGTTGCTTGATGAACTTGGCATTGAGTTCACTTTCAAATAGTTTTTTTTTCTAAACATTTAATTAAACTGAATGAATTTGGCATGAAATAGACTTCAGTGTGCATCTCTCACACGTAGCTGAGTGCTGTTTCATGCCCTGATTTTATTCAAAACTTCAAGCAAACAACACAGGTCACCTTGTTTTTCCAGAGTGGCTTTGAAAATAGGGCTTTTGATTCCATCCCAAAAAGTTTATCATGTGCTTTTTGTGTATTTTGTTTGATGGTGCAAGTCCTCCTCCCATACAGATTTCAATTCCTGATATTTATTTTGACTGTGAGGAGTTTGAAGATATGCCAACAATGTGGAACTCAATGCAAAAGAAGAAAACCCTTGAAAAATCCCACAGGAATATCTTAGAACAGGAAATATTCTTTCTCTGGATTCAGAGTCTGTCTGTATTTGGATGAAAAATATTGTCACAAACATTACATCTGATGACTTTTTCAAAAGACGGGAAAAAAAGATACCTTGACTGAATTTGCAATTCAGTGTATCACACATACTTCTACCAGCGGAAATTGGATTCAGGTATATGTGGAGTCGGCCACATTGAAGGAAAGGAACAGATGAACATATAGGCTTCTTAATGGGGGTGCATGTTGCATTAATGCGCAGCGAGCTAACCCAGTGGTGAGTATCAGGAGACCTCCTACCTGCATGGAGACGGAGCCAAAAACAGAGCCATACACTCAAGGGGGGAACAGCTCTGAAGTCTGAGATTGATGATGGTTGGGGTATGTGTGCACAAGTATGTGCAGAAGTCTGGAAGTTATTTAGAATATTTTGTATCTGTTTATGTGCATTTGGTGCATCTGTTTACAGGCAGTTTGCAGGTAAGAGGCTTGTAAACAGCTGTGTGGATCGATGTGTGATATCAGTGTTAAATGCTTACAGAAAGACACACATTCAACAAACCTGTGCACAAATGTGCACTCCATTCCCCTGATCCCACACCTCCTTTCTATACTTTGTGCCATTTAATTTCCCTTCACTCGTTACCTCAGGATCCCTGCTGATTCCCTGGTTTCTTGGCTGGCCCCTGGCCCCCAGGTTCCCTAACTGAATCTTGTGTTGTTCAGCTGTCTGGGGACCCACTTGCTGGAACGTAAATAATTCATTGCATTCCTATGCTTTGACAGAAAGGTGATAATGCCTTTCTGGGCCCGTCTTATCCCCGAGGAGCAATGCAGCACCAAGCAGAGCATCAAGCAGAATGTGACAGAAGTTTGCGTAACCTTTTGATAAGCATGTACCAAAGCAACACACAGGAAAAGCCATGCATGGTTGAATCTTTGAGTCCAGGCAGCTGACAGTAAAGTAGGATACTAATGTACAGTAGCTGACAGGTGCAAACGCGCTTCATATGCAAAATCATTCAATATATATGAAAACAACTTCAAGAAGAAATGCTATTTACTGTCACATGAGAAATGCTCTGACATTATCAAAGTTTTTACTTGTTTACAGCAAAAATTTAAATTGGATTATGAGCTCAGCTATTATCTTTTTCTTAATTCATCCATCATCTGTACTGCTTATTCCAATTCAGGGTGGCAGGTAGCTGGAGTCTATCAGAGCGATCACTGGATGAGAGGCAGGGTACATCCTGGACAGGTCGCCGGTCAATCACAGGGCCAACACTAAGAGACAAACAACAAGACACACACTCATTCACTCCTAAGGACAATTTCAAATGACCAATCGATCTAACATAAATGTCTTTGGATGGTGGGAGGAAGCCAGAGTACCTGGGAGAACCCATGCAAACACCACACAGAAGGCTCAGACCACCAACCATCTCGTTGTGAGGCTCTGGTGCTAACCACTACAACACTGTGTAGCCGTATTGTGATGATGTGATGTGTTGTGCTTCTCTTCCTGCCCTCACATTGCTCAAACTTCCCACTCACAGTTGCCCGGAGGAAAGGTATTGTGGCAAAAATAAAAGCAGCTGTGAAAAGCACCCACTCTAAAAAAAAGCACAGTAATAGAATCTCCCCTGTAGATGGTGTATTTTCCTTATTACCCTCAAGAACTTATCAAAAGCCTGTACTGCACTATACAATATGAAGTTGTTTTTGTTTATGTACCATATGTGTTGTTTATTGTTTATGTGCCACCGTACAAATGAAACAAGTCTCAAGAATGACTGCATGTTCTAGTCTTAGTATAATACACTTATAGTATATTATTACTAACATGTAAAAGGTTAATTTATTTAATATAATATACTAATTATATACTATATGATATACTTTGAGAATTTTTTACCTAAATATACAATCTCATTTTCTAATTTCTAATTCACCTGCAGGTGCTTCAAACAAGCCCGAAGTATATCTGCTATCACCATGATATTTAACAGACATGATGTTGTTTTTATTCAGGACAACATATGCACATGGGAGTTTCATCCTGATGGTAACTGCTGGATTTACCACCACCTGACCTGCTCTCTCACTGACCAACTCACCCACAAAAGCACACACTCCCATTACCCTGTGCATTGATAATGTTGGTGCACATTCATGATACTTGTAAAAAACAATGTCATATTATTAATCAATACTTTTATGATTGGAACAAAAACCTGATTTTTTTTTTTTGTTAAATCTAAGGTCTTGCAAACTATCAATGATCTAAAGTCACAAAGGTTCATTTTTCAGGCTGAACAACCAAGGCACAAACACAGTTATCCACTAGTTACACTCATTAGGAATTACCTAATACAGTCAAAGCAAAGCTTTGTTATTAGGGTAATTACTTAAATTGTTTAACACAATTTCTTTTTAACTTTAAGTCTGCTGTAGCCTTAATAAATAATTTTCTGTATGTATGTTTACTGGTTTAGGACTACATCTTTACAGTTAGAAGCTTATACTAGTAAGCACTTGGTATGTTTGTTTTTTTATTTCCCTCCACGGATGAAAAAAAGTATCCACTGCATCTATTGTAAGTTTTCAGCCATGTCTCTTTGACATCCTAGTTGAAAAACAAATACGTTTCTGCAGATGCAACTAAACTGGTGAATGTTTGTGCATCTGAAAGATCTTTGGGTTACAATGACAGAATATAGCGTCTGCTACATAAGGTCTGTTTAAATGCCATGAAAATTCAACAAGTAGGCGGTTGTTTTGCTGATTTCACAGCTTATTCTGATGACTTTGCAACAGCTCGTGTGCCGCCTGAATCAATAAATACAACCAGATATACTTTCTAAAACATGGAGAACATTACCCTTGGCTATAAACACACTGTCTGCATTTAGAAAAAAGAATTTAAAAAAGCATAATACAAGGTTATAGTACTGGGAAAGACACTAATAAACACATTTACCTTTTTTAAACATTCAGGGCAATGACAGCAACTCTAAAGATAAATAGCCCAACAGTATTGTCGATATAGTACAAAACATAATACATATAAACATAAACATATATATAAACATATTTTTCTCTGTTAAAGTATTCATTTGCTAGGTAGAATCCTTTGTTCACCATTTCCCTAAACCAGCTTATTAAGATTATCACCTGAAGCCTTTCCAGCAGTCTTGAACAGGTTCCCTCATCACTTCAACCAGGATTGATTTAAGCAGTCTCCTCTGAACACGAGATGCTGAGATGCAGCTGCTAGTGATTTCTGAGGCGAGCAAATCTTCTGAACTTATCCTCTGATGCAAGGCTATCTCTTGGTCCTCCATTCCTTGGGCAGGCCTCATGAAAGCCTGATCCATGATTGTTTGCACAACTTTCCTTTAAGAAACCTTCATGTTTGTCCAAACTTTCAGGACTTACTGACTTTTATGAAGTTTTGATAGACTTTATTTTATCTTTATTTTTTAGAAGGGTTGCTGTTGTATACACAATATGCATTGATTCACAGCAACACAAAAATCTAATGATCTTACATTATAAAAAAGGTGGAGAATCACACCAATTAACAGGTAATAAGAAAACAAAAGCAAACTCTATTATAATATAAATAATGGTAATATACCATCAAATCTCCTGCTTCCTGACATCATCACATAATTCTTAATTCTCCCTCTGTGGTCACATCTAACAGTTTGCTAGACTTGGTGCAGTTTCACACTTTGTCAAATGTACTTACAATTGAGGTTTTTATCAATTTTAGCTGAGCCAAATATAAAGAAAAACTATGGTAAACCTAAAGAGACATCAACTGTGCAGATGATTCATTAGTTGAGGGAAGAATAATTAAAAAATTAAACACCTAAATACCATCTAAATGTGCAGGAAACCATTACATAGATGCAAGAATGGAAGAGGAAATCATGATTATATCCCAGGCTTCTGTGTGAGGTGCAGCAAGGCGTTGCCAAAGCCTTCACAATCTCCTTGACCTATACAACACCGAAAATCAATGGCTGCTAAAAGAGGGGTGGTGTGATACTTGCCAAACAGTGATACTGATTTAGCAACTTTTCTTTTCCTTTTAAGTTAAAATTAAACTGTGTTAAAGTTGTTAAAAGATAACTGCTTGAAATATTACATTATACTGCCTTCAGTATAGAAAGGGTGTTTCATTTAGTAATGCAACTGGACTGCAGTCCTACAGAAACATGTAGACGAGTCAGGAATGAAAATTTTGACAATGGGTGCCCAAACTTTTGTACATAACTGTAGCTTTGAACAGAAGATGAAAGCATCTGCATGATCCATAGAATGCATTTTCACACTCAGAAGGATGATTGGGGGAAAAAAAGAACTTATTTTTTCTTTTTGCCACAGAGCTGAAGATGTATAGAACAGAGACCATATCTTCTTTCCCATCTCTGCTAACACACAAACACAAACATCAAAATCCAGCATCCTCTTGTGGTAATATGTGCATGTGCTTTAATGGGTGAAGCACATGCGCACATGCACACACAGCCAGACGGTTTTGATCAGCAGCTCCAAATTAACGAGCTCATGTATCAAGGATGACATAAGGTACCGTCCCACCTAAACTACTTTTTCTTCTATTTTAACCTAATCAATGTTTTCTGTGTGTGATCTGAAGGCGGGTGCACAGTTTTGTTCAGACATGAGACTCAGCAGGGTGTCTGTGTTAACAAAGCAAGAGAAAGAAAGTGAGGAAAATAAATTGAGACAAAGATTGGTCCTGATATAAAAGCAATAAGATCTGAGTGAACAAAATAGAATTGATCAATGAGCTCCTAGGGTGATGCATGTTGAGAACATGGCAGGGCTCTTGTTTGTGGCATGTCTTTGCTTCACCCATGTGCAAAATAAAGGTGCAATAGTCTTTTCTCCTTTTCGCTCTCAGACTCGTTTGCTTTGCTGTTTTTTTTTTCCTTTAGCACACCACAAGCTCCGTAATCCTCTCTCTTTGCAAATTTACCCTCCAGTATTTTCATTGGTTATTAAAAGCTATCAGGCCAAGGTTGGCCTTCACTCAATCATCCCCCTGAGTTCCCACATGTGGTGCAGTCCTGGGGAGACTCTGCATAACACACACCATCAATTAGGCACAAAGTATGTGGGAGAATTCTACAGGATACTCACTCAGTCTCACTCTGTGCCTTTTACAAATTATCATATTACTAAAGAAGCCCATTTGCTATGTATGGTTTGTTGCCTGGGAGCTCGTTCTAATAGGCATCTACAAAGCAGGAAGGGGCCTTTAGGCTCTGATGTACGCTGGCCAGAGCACCCTGTCAGTGATGAACCAGGCCATTACTCATTTTTTTTAAAAAATCATCTCCAGATGGGAAATATTAACAAGCATATTTGGCACAACTAAAGTCTATAACCATCTTAGTGACGTACTTTGCTGACACAATGCAGAAAGGTGGGTTGAAGTGAGGGGTGGCGGTGGAGAGACGCACGGTAGAGTTTGGTATTCAAGATCTTGAGTGGATGAGTGGAGAAAATATCCACCCAATATGCCTCAGTCAATTAGCGTGTGCCATGTTGCAGCGCTGCGGCCATACATCATCTGAGAGGGTTTAAATCGAAAAAGTGACGTTGCCAAAGTGATGACATTTTCAGTCAGCTGAAAATGCACTCTCTTTCACAATGTTCCACTGAATAAATCCTCTGGATGTCAAGATATAAAATTCCATTAATGTATTGCTCGATGCTTTTTTGTTGTTCTATTATTCACGGGAGCTATTCATACACAGTTCGGTACATAGTTTCACACGGGGCATTAAATAAAACCTTTAAGTATAAATTCACAACTAAAATTCTAACAGAAATGATAAGCACCCTCAAAGCTATTATTATAAGAGCATATGGTAAAGCATACAGCATTTAAAACTAGTTTATTTTTAAGAATAACCTGATGGGCAAATTATTTTAAAACATGTGCATAATGATTTAACACCGGATTGTTTTTAAGATATTTATGAAGCATATAAATAGATAAACACATGCTGTTGAAATATAATTGGTCTGGATTTTGGAAATACAGTTCTCTATTAATTACATAAGTCTTCATAGAAACTGCTGCTGATAACTCAGATTTAGATCTCTGTGGTCTTATTAATAAGTCTTATTACACTTGCCCTCATTGTTTAGAACTACATTATCCTAAAGGCTTTTTAGCATTAATCAGGACACAAAGCAGACCACTTCACTATTTTTTAATGTAAATTTTGAAACAAGTTCTTAAACACCATTAATTTAATTCCTTTTCAGTCCAATAAGATTTTAAGGTCATGCTCTAAGGTTACATAAGACTGTAAAAATGAGTGTTTCTCAACCAAGCTGATGGATCATGTATATTACAAAGAGGGAAATTAATGTGCTGTGTAATAATTTATCTCCACTGATGCTATGAATCTGATAATACAATTTAACCTAATGTCTTTCATTACATTTCATTACATGATTTTTATTGCCAGTAGACTCTAGTTGCTTTGTAATTTTCACAAAAAGCTTCAAGCTCAGAACAAAGCATCTCTAATGTGACAGCGGCAAAAATGCTGTATGGGCTAAATAGATACAACATAAAACAAGTTAAAAACACACATACAGAGGAAAACAAGATACTTCAAGGTGTACAATGCAACAGGATTTTACACAGACAAAATAGTTTTTGCCCCTTTGAGAAAATCTTTCCTGTTAAGCATGTTAAGGATGGCTGAAATAGTTTCCACCAGCATTAGTTTAATGTGTTAAGTAAATATCACGTTAAAAGGAAAAATGCATTCACAAACATTTCCAGAAATCTGCAAATTGTCTAAAATAAAAAAGAGTTACACATAAATGCTACTGCTATAAAGGTCATTGGCCCAAAAAAAAGGTCATTGGCCCAGAGTCTGAAATAAATATGAATGAAGGAAATGTATTATTTTTAGTCTATTCTAATATTCCATTAAAAGAGATGTTCTTTAACTTATTCAGAATTAATTTTACTTTTTTGAAAGCAAAAGTAAAGTCTTAAATTGAAGGCTAAGTCTAATCTAAATCTTAACAGAGTGACAAAATAATTGTCATATAAAATAGTGAAGAAATTACACTTTTAATGTCAAAGCTTATTTTTAAATCCAAAAAATGTGTGAATAATGTATGGATATCATACTACTTCTATATACTCCAATTTCTTCTATTTTTATTATGTGTATCCATTTAAAAGCATTTAGATAAACACATAAATTAAGAAAGGCTGTAGAAGAGAAAACAGAAACAACTGAGGTTGTATCTGGTTGAGATGTCGAGTGCCACGGAGCACAAATGTTTGCTAAGCTGAAGCATTCTCAGACAACAGTAAGCTCAGCTTAAATTAAAAAGAGAGACAGTAGTGAGGCCATGTGTTACGGTTGCTGGGGCTTCCACGACTGCAGGAGTCTGTTCTGGATTTATTGGTTTCAATTTCACACCTCTCCTCTTTTAATGCCTGCTGTTTTGCTCCACTCCTCGACTCCGGTGTGCGCTCCTCTGCGAATTCTTACCAGCCGGCTGCAGAGTTTCAAAAGTTCTCTCATCTTAGTTTTGCTGTATTCTGCTGTTTTCTCTCTTTTTAATACTTCTTGTTGTATTATTCCTTTCCTCCTGTTATTCCTATAAGGAATAAATAAAGCATTTTTCAATTATTTGGTTTTATTTAAGAATCATCCAACATTTTCCATGTTTTTTCTGCATTCTGCATATGCATGTAAATTAAAAAAATCCAGCTTTGCACAAACATATTTAATTTTACATTTAATACCAAATTAGAAGTAAAATGTGTTTTTTTAATTAACAGTAATGCATCCACCTCTAAATTCTCTGTGCCATTATTTCATTGTAAACCACCCTGTTCTAGCCCTGTATTTTATTCAAAGCACTGCTTTTTTTTTGTACAATTAGTATGAATTTCAGGTTGCAGACATTCCTCCTGTCGCAGTTAGTCCCTCTTCTCTTTCCCTGCCTTCTCCCGCTGGACTTTTCAGCCGCCCTCGCTCTATTGGAGAGTCCGTTGTCCCACCACAGAGGAAGAATGACCCGCAGGCTGTGAATTTAAACGAGGCTGAGAGCGAGACAGACTTGGGCTGCACCCAGCCATATGGCTAAACCCCTGATGTAGAGAGATGAAGGGGTGAGAAGGAAAAACACAAGAAGAGGGCGAGAATGAAGGAGCAGGACAGAGTAAGAAAATGGACGAGGAAGGCTTACAAGAAGGGACACAACTGACAACAGAGCAACTAAAAAAAGTGCCTCTTTTATCTTAAAGTGCACAGTGGGAAGCAAATTACTGGATGTTAATCTGGTGCAGGTTGCAAGCTGGAGGAGGGAGAAAAGGGTGGCCGCAGGTGTACACAAGGACTCAACTGGCAGGAAAATATAGCTTCAGAGAGCAAAAGAGGTAAGAGAAAGGAAAAAGAGCAGAGAGAAAGGTTGGTGCCAGCTCACAGACAAGCAAAAGGAAAAAACAAAGACAAATATTATTCTAATAAATGAGCTGGAAGATCCTTTGCACTAATAAAAAGACCAAAATATTTTATTCTACCAGTGTCAGAAAGTTTCAGATACCAAACAGTGGTTCAGTGGTAACAGAACAGAAATAGATTAAATTACACTTTCATCTGCAAGTCTGTTGCCATGGTGCTGTTATGCAAAAGCACTTAACAACAAGTTATATTATGTCCTAAAAATTCCCACTGATAGCCTTCAGCGTAACCAAAAAGTTAAAAAGGATATATTAATATTCGTTCAAATAAGACACCACCACAGAATAGAATGATGCATGGAATGGTGAAGAAATGGAAGACCTGTCAAAGGCTAAAACACAAGATAAAGAAGAGAAAAATGCAGAACCAGCAACTTTTTTTAAAAAAGAACAGAACAAAAATGGAGATGGGTGAGTAGACAATCCTATAGAGGCAATGATACATAGCATACAGAGGGCCACATGGTAGGAGGAGGGCAGTAGAGACAGGGGGAGGACAGGAAAGAGGTCGGGAGACAAGACATACTGGTCCAGTACAGGCCGGCTGTGGAGGCTGGGTGTTGGAACAGTCCCGGTGGACTCAGGGTTGCAGTCGGACAGAGGGAGGGGAAGAAAGAAACAGAGATCAGTTCTGTCAGAACTGGGTTCATACCCCCGGGGCCACTGAACAGGACTGGCCCAGGGAGAGAGAGAGGACAGGGGGGAGGAGAGCAGTTGTGCTATTTATACCATTTTAGTCTGAACTTAACCATTGTAGAGAAAAAGAAAGTCAAGACACTATTTGCCAACAGGAGACAGAAAGTAGATATTAGTATGTGTTTAAACAAAAATCTGTGTATTCACTCTCATAAATGAGTCAACAAAGATTTTTACCACAGATGCACATTCAACACTGAACATCCTTTTGTCATTGCAGGGGAGTCTCATGCACCCAAAGGAACAACAGAGGCAAGACTGAGACAAAGACAGAGAGAAAGAATGAGGCAGCCTTGCCTTGTCCCCAGCATCGGGGGAAATCTCCAACTCCAAGGTTAATTAAGCACTGGAAATGAGATCAAGAAGCTTTCCCTTTCCGACTCATTAACCAATTACAACGCTTCTTCAAAACAGTTCAGCACTCATCTCAGAGTGCAGAATAATTGTCTGTCGATGGAGATCAAAATTCAAATCACGCGATAAAGCAACATTAACTTCAGCAGGGGCCAGGGGCGCGACTGTTTATGTCCAAACAGTGGACACAAATTAGTCCAGATCTTAACCAACAATGCCTTTTATTCTACCAGCTAAACATTAAGTAGGAACAAAAATAATTCAGGCTACTTTTTCAAAAACAAGCCCTTTTATTTGTGAGTTTCTGCCTCCATCAAGACCTTTTCCAGATCCATTAACCACCTATTCCCATAGTATAGTATATCTGAAAAATAGCCTTACTGATTCAGAATTTATGCACAGTTGGGCTTTCAGTTTCTCATACCAAGTCTCCCCAAATCCTGAGCACACCTGCACCAGTAGCAAACAAACACAGCTTCCATATTAACCACAAAAGTCTATGGGTGGTGATCATGTCATTACCCAACATGACATTTTATAGCGAGCCCATATATTAAATGATGTCCAGGGATCTACGACACAGTCATATGGCACCAGAGTAATTTAAAGCCCACTCTGGCAGCTTTCAACCCAGATCAATAGTACAGGCTCAATCTATCACTGCCACAAGGCATTTTACCAACACGTGCTGACAAGGTCACTTCAAGACATTCTTATTTAAAGAATCACATTTCAGGCCTTCAGTGTGAACATCACCACACTCTTATCTGCATGATACCCTCACTATGACCAAAATAATAATGTGAATTGTTCTGATTGGTTCCTTCATGTTCAAGAAACTTATAAGAGCAGTAAGTATAAAAATATATATATATTTTTACAAACAGGTGCATATAAACTTGTTTATTATGTTGGAAATGCAGCACAGTATTGAATACAGTTTGTTAAAAAGCAGTAAAAGACACTTTCTAACCTGTTCTAACCCTGAAGACGTTTAAATAGTTTAAAGTAGAGGGTAAATACATGCAAGTAACTTGGCTTGGAGTACAGGGCACTGCAACCACAATATCAAAACATTTAAATAATTAACAGTATTGCAGACACTATTTAAACCCAATAACTTAATTGTTAATTCCCTTTTTGCTGCATCAGGAGCTCAGCTTATTAGGACCTAATGTTTAATCTCCTGCTTTCTCCCCAACTTTACAACTAAAGTTTGTAATCTCATATAAGACAGTAAAATAACAGGATGTTTTTATTATCGGTAGACAGATGGGAGGAAGTCTTAACAAGCATACAGAGCTGCTTCATCAGTTCCAGACATTTTAGTACAAAGTGGAGTTTCACATTACCTGTCTTATTCTAAAAACCAGGTGGTTTGGAGAGATGGATGTTTATTTAGTTTTCAGAACAATACGAGTCTAAAACTCTGTCAGTTTGTGCTTTGACAAATCCCCAAAAATGCAAATGAAGGTTTGAAGTGATTCCCAACTACAGAATGTTGTGAATCTTAGACTTTCCAAGCTCTTCCCTTCTAAAATGACTAAATTCACCACAATCCTCCTCTCTGACTCTTTATTTTCTTTGTGTCCAAAGGGCCCTGTTGTATTCACACAAATGTTATTGATCTCAATAAGCATTCCTGGTTTTGTCCCGATAGCTCTGAATCTAAAACTGCTATTAAACACGTTGAAATGCTCCAGGGTGGTGACATGTGATAGATGCAAATGCAGTTATTTTCATCTTACTCTCTGCATCTAAAATCTGCATCATCAGCAGATAATATAACATAAATGAGTAAGTAGATATCTCATAGCTTTTGAGGCAGCTGTGCACATTATCGTTGTGTTGGTGAGTATATATTTTTCAACTTGTGTTGTTTCCCATTAATGCAATGCTCATATTACCACGAAGAGCTTCATCTACTATTCTCTATGTGTTGTAAAGAAAACATGGTACCTCCCCAGCAAAATGCTACTACGTGAACACCGTCCACTGCAGTTTCTTCACTGTCCCGCCCTTGAATTTCCATTCAGGTGAAATCATCTCCAGCAGAATGACTCCTACTGTGATGTGCTTGTGTAAACAGTGAATGTGGAAAAAGATCAGACCCGATTGTGTGGGCTTTCCCTGGAAAATCTCAGGTGTTTATGACTGAAAATGGTGTAGCAGTTTTTGTTTGTTTGTTTTTTTTGCAAAAGTCACATTATTCACTGCACATTTAAGAGTTTTTAAGATTTTAACAGCTTTATCTACACTGTTTTTAAACCAATGTAATAGTTAATGCTTCCACAGATTAACTGAGCCACTAAAACAGTATTCCCATGTGTCATTTAGTTACTGCCTTGAAGAGTCGAGCCATAAAATAATTGAAATTTTTTCTTTAAAGACGCCATCTGGCAACGTTCGTTCTATTGGATTAAGTCAAAATCTCATTTTCCAGCAAAATGCCACTTCCTGAGCTCTTGCTGCAGCGACAAACAGCGTTTGCACTTGATCACCCATTTCAGAAATGAAAAAAAAATAACCTGGTATCTATTTGGCTAGGAGACACTAAGTTTCGTGCTTGGATAATATCTTATTTAGGTAGCAGTGTGTAATACTTCCAGTTCTTTTTTTTTACATCCCCAGCAGCATCAGTGTGCCACATGCAGAATAAATGGAAGAAGCAGGAATTTTACAATGACTGCCATTGTATAACCTCATTTAACAATGAGGTTTGCCATACATGATTTATAGATTCCAAATGTACAAGAATGGGCAGATGGACTGTGCTGTGCTCCATTTTGTTATTCAGACTAAAAAAAAAGCCATGCATGGGTAGAAAAGGATGTGAGTTAAATAAAAAAGAGAGAAAAAATCCTGCAAGGTAAAAGGGCAAGAGATGGACTAGATAAATTCACTGTCGCCTCTTGCACACACCTCTCTCCTGTTGTTCATTTGTCTCAATTAGTGAATGTCCATTTAGGTTGTACAGTCAGTAAATTTACCCCACCCAGCCATCTATTTCTTTTAACTTTTCTATTTTTCCTTTCCCTACTTCTTTCTTTGTTCATTTAGTCTTATTTATAAGTTAAGTGACATAAATGTCTGACATTGCCTGAAAGCATTTAGTGAGACATACACTACAAAGGAAATACTATGATAACTGAATAAAATTATTTTAGAAGATTTTCCAATTTGTGAGGGGAATTTTCAGGGTATGAATAAGGACTCATGATGTGGCAGCCTGCCACATTTTTACTGCTAATATCAAACTCACCTTGATATTCAAGCAAATCCAAGCAGCTGACATTGAATCAGAAACAAATTGACACATTTAACCTGAACAAGAGCATAAAGTCCCCACTTAGCATGCTGAGGGACACCTTTAGTGTCCCACTGAAATTTGCATTTTGCACTATTTGTGGCTGTTTGATCAAAGGACAGTTGAGGCACAGAGAGTGACCATTAATACCATGACTGTGTTATATATGTAAATATTAACCAGGCCTTTATTTTGGCTATTTTTCCACAAGATTTATCATTGGGTTTGTTTGCTAAAGAGAATAATGTCCTGCTGCTTGTTCTCTGCCACGATATCTTCTCTATAATGAAAAACAGTAGCAGCTGCAGCTGGTTGGTCAACTGTTGTCCTTCACAACCCAGTGACCAGCAAACATTGATCACGTGTACTTCATCAAGGCTTGGAGAATATGCATACAGGCAAACAGTATTTTTTAATATTCAGAGATAAAGTCAAGATAAAAAAATCTGTATACAATACAGGTAAAATTGAAATATATTGGAGTAACTTTTAATCAGTGCAACTTAAGGTAGTGCTGTGTACCTGCAAGTATGTGATTCTGTCTCATTCTTATGCTACGCTGTATGCTATCATGTAAACTCTTAAAGGCATTGCTGCTCCAGCAGCATCTCGTGGCAGAAAGAAACCCTTTGCAACTTAGTTTTCCAGCCTGAAACATAAAAGTTACAGCTGAGGTTTGCTTTATACACTGCAGCACTTCAGCAGGGGTCAACACATTATCACAGCACATAACTGCTAACTAATGAAAGAAACACAAAAGGACAGTACTGGAAAAAGAGATAAACAAAGAATGAAAAGGTCAAACAAAGTTAAAGTTAACATCGGATGATCTTATTGGCTGGAGAACACTCAGAGTGCTGAAAGGATGCAAGATGTGTGCTGAAATAGCCACCGCTATGAGCCGTCTCACAGAGAAAATATATCAAAACT
>JBAMHV010000025.1:9045482-9084808 GCA_037177535.1 Pseudomugil gertrudae
CCGACATCATTGTATTTCCTTCAGGCATTAACTAGGACCGCTAAAGGGGTCCTGACGCAAATAACACCGGGCTAGGGACATGGACGTATACATGGACAGCAGAATAAAATCATAAATTAAATAAAAGTCATGTATTTGTATTTACAGTCTGTCAGCCATTTCCAGGAATACACACTGCGGTTACTCCACATGACTTAATCCAGGAAACTTTCTCCAGCTGAGTGCTTCCCTTTCCTGAACAAAAAGTTAATGACGTGTGTCTCGCAATCCCATGATTCTGGCACTAAAAGAGAAACAGCATCCTGAAGATTATTAAATTGTTTCTTCTTGGCATCATGCAGCCTTTTTCTATTGCTCTCAAATGGATTGAAAAAGATCTCTTAAAATAAATACCTATGCCATACATAAATGCCACTACCTGCTATTGGCAATAATTTAACCTTGTAAAAAATATTAAAAGACAGATAAATTAATTTATCTTGAATTTATTTCCTCGTGTCTCTTGCTACTTGACCTATTTGGAGCAACGAAACTTTACTTTATGTACCGATACTTCAACAGGTATCATAGCATTTCATTATTCTGGCCATGAAATACTTGTAAATTAGATATGGTAAATATAATTACACCCCCAGGCTCAATGTGAATTGGATAGTCACTGATAGGAAAAGTAATATGTTTATGTATGGGATTTGGGGTGTTTCTCCACCAATGTAAAAGATTACAACACCTCTGACTGGATTTTCAGACTTAACACAACAAAATACTCTCAATTGCAAATAATATTTGTATTTTGTCTGTATGTGACTAATGGAATAATAAGTGGAATAATGGGTATTAATATTTCATGGTGTCTGACAGGGTGGTTCTCTACAAGTACAAGCAGGTTTTTATATCTCAGCATGAATCTGATGGCCTCACCATTTTAGTTTCAACCTTGCTGTCACCACTAAACAAAGCTCTTAAGGGATTAACAAATAAGGCAATTCATATTTTACACAAATGAAATCAACCTGCCTAAGTGCAAAGCAGTCGGTGAGAATTCAATGTTCACAGAAAAACAGAAAATCTGTTCAGGCCAATCATGTGTCAGAGATAAACGAGTCACAATAAGTAAAATCAGAGTTTGGATTAAAGCTATGTGGAAGGCAAACCATCCTAAACATTTTACAATTATTTTCTCATACTTCCACGTGGTCATTTAATTAACTTTTATTCTTGCTTTATAGCAAGGGATCCACATCACCTGTTGTAGAACTTGTCAATCTTGTTTATATTGAGGTTGGCTATATTTGAGTCTGACCCAAAGTTATAGGAATACTCCTATTATAATATTATTAAATCTGATATTAAGCTGATAGACAAAACTGGAAGCATAAAATATTCATATGGCCAGTGTTCTCAATAGAAATTAGTGTTTTATAGAAATGAGGGAAATTGTGAACAATTCCATCCATTTTTGAGTTTCAACTTTAGTACAAATGTGACAAAGCTCATGAGAACAGTGTAGAATATGAAAAAGTGGTACATGATTTTCTAAAATCTTATTTGTAAAACAACAAGCTTACTGCAAATGACAGAATAATTAGATTTTCAGTCTTACTTGTTCTACGGGTTACTAATATTTTTAGTTTTTTATAGCATTTAATAAATTGGCTGTAATTGGGGAGTGAATCGAGATTTTATGCATTATTGTAAAATGAATGCTTTTGGAAAACATCTCACGCTCTACCTTTCATTTTCTTTCATTGATCGTTTCTTGTCACTTTCTGTACCGATACTGCCATCAGACCAAAACTGCACTGCAAAAAAGTCTTCTTAAATATTTCTAATTTAAAATTTTCTTCTTTTGAGAAAAAAATTTCCCAATGAGGTGAGCAAAAATTAGCTTGGTGAGAATTCTTAAAACTAGCAATGCATTCCTAAAATGAGCTAAACTTTCTTATGCAAAAGAAAAAAAAAACTAAAATGTCCTGAAAGATGATTTTTTTTTCTAGACAGTTTTGTGCCGTGTTGGTCATCCTCAACAAGCTTAGCCAATCAGAAATGATCTTTTGAAGGAAAAGTTTTTGCTAAATAAGTGAGCTTGTAAATAAATGTTTAATCCACCCAGGCAAATCCAGTGAGTTTTTCTATTTTCTTCACATAATTAGGACATTTTCTCAATATCAAAGTTACTGTAACAAATGTGATTATTTATCTGAAGCCGCTCTCTTCCTGTCTGTAAAAAATACCCATAAAAATACTGACTTGCAGGTCTTGGTGCAAAAACATCTGCCTCAAGAAATATGTCTGTGATACGATATCCTCATGAGGTAACAAGCCATATGTGAGTTAGACGGAGGACTTTTCTTAGTAACAGAATGAAAGGTAGCAGAGAGCACATCTAATATAAAAGTGTAGCTGGCTTTGAATCAGTGCATCACACAGATGCTATTCGTTTCAGGGCCATACACACAGTATGGCCTTGAAACGAATAGTATTTTACGTGCACCAGAAGAATCTTACATCAAAGGTTGCATCTTCAGAATATCAGTGGTCTTTGTTGGGCCGTACTGGATTCTCCAACACTGAATAAACCACTGTTTTTGAGAGCTTCATCCTTGAGCATTACACAATGTTTACTGTGTGTTCCTTAAGTAATTTCCTGTAAATTCTGGGGGATATGTGATGCAGCCATTTTCAAACAGCATCAACTACAACAGAAAAATGTACTTCGGTCAAAAGTTGTTCATAGTGTAAAACAGAATTGGCCTCACTAAGTTGTACATCCTACTTTAAACTGGCAAAACCCATAAAAATAAGCTGATCTATCCATTTTACACATATTAACCACAACTGGTTTGCAGGGTGCAACTAAGTCTTGCTTCCACGTTTCCAACGCCATTATTTTTGGAGCCGTAACGATATGCCAAATCATCTGAGAGATATAATCTCTTTAGCGGGTTCTGAGTCTGTCCTTATGTCCCACCAACAGGACATGTAAATACATCCTCTGGAAGGTGTCCATATGGCATCCTGACCAAATGCCTGAACCGTCTTAACTCGCTCCTTGGCTCCAATTAATGACAACCTCTGACAGCCATGCTTCTCACCCAATAAAATCCCGATCCCTACAGGAGTCCCGCTACTCTTTAGGAAAAGCTCATTTTATTCATACATTATCACAATCTAATTTTTATTGTCATGTCAAACAGCTTATATTTTAGGACTGGAATATAAAAATATGTAAGAATCAACAGCTTTGCCTTTTGCTTCAGCTACATTTCACTACAACAGACTAGTACATTATCCACATTACTATGGTAGATTCATGAAATAATAGTAAAATGATTGGTATTAATCATTTGAAACCTTTTCTCAAATGTCATTTGTTAAAAAAGATACTTAAGATACATATTATTCTCATGCAGCCCTCTCTGGTTCAATCACTGCTTTTCCTCTACTCCTCCTCTCTCATCCATGCTGTTCTGATCCCTGTTATCTATTTGATTGACCAAACCCTTTAATCACATAGCTATCCAGTGGATGGAAATGGTAGTGGCTAGATAATTAGCTGCTAGGTAATAGATGCCCTTTTGTCCCCACAACAGCGATCCTATTCTCCCTCATTCACTGGTCATTCTTTAAAAAAGTTTATTGCTCATTACATGCCATCTGAGGCTTGCTGTGAGTTGCTTTTTTCAAAAGACATGCCAACTCACAATGAGCATCATTGCACAAATCCACAATTGTATACACAAGGACAAACACAGAATCCAACATGGCAACCTGAATCAGCATGAGATCACATAGCCCATCGCGTCTGTGTTTAGCCTAAATGGAGCTTTTAATTTGCTCAGTATAAATGTTAACAGCATTGCACAGACATGTGACATTTGTCATTTGTTTAAAGCACAGACATAAAAACCCAATGATACAGATGTGAAACCTTATAGGTATGTAAAGTTTGGACACAAAAAAAATCTGAAAAGTTATGAATTGCTGTAGAGAGAACAGTATCTCCATAGCCATTGTAGACTATTTGATTTTGGATTTTTGTTTTATTTGCTGGTATGAAAAGTGAGGATAAATGACACTATAAGAGGAACCATCAGAGAGAAAACACATGTGATGCAAATCTAATAGATCCAACAGATTCTTGTCAAGACAACTAAGACCTGCTGGATATCAGCACTCTTGAGTTTGACACCTTGCTGTACAAAGTCCATTTGACATGATTGTAAATGTCTTTTTTTTAACTAGGTGACCTGCATAATGATAACATTTACAGATTCTGACCACTAAGTAGAACCCAATTGCAAGCTACGCTAAATGCACTGCTCAGTAATATCTAAAAAGTGCCTAAAGGAGAATTCTTAATGGTAATTTTCCAGTTATCACCATCATAATTGTATCTTGTTTAGGCATGGCATGGTCTACACTTTACTGCAGAGCTGGAAATGTAGTGAAAACTGGGGAAAAATAGAGTTTTCCGATTTAAAAGACATTTATTTAAGCTCATCGCAGTCATCAGAAATATGCTGCTGCGCCTGCAATCATTTAGATTACAAACTGGATTTTCATTTTCACTGCCCTGTTGATGGGAAAGTCATGCTGCTTTGCCGTTTAATACTGATCTTTTTGGGATCAGAGTTGACTGTGATCAATTTTGCACGTGCAAATGTTTGTTTTTGGTTTGATTTGTGTTTCAGTTTGTAATGGGAGCTTTTGTATGTTGGCCATTTTTATAAAGTTGTGTTAACTTGTTTTAGTTGAAGAAATATTGGGTTTTTGTCTGTTTTCTGAAGCTATAACCCCAATTTCAGTAAAACTGGAAAACAAAAATAAAGATTTGCAAATGCTTCTTGACTAATATATCAGTTGAATACACTTTGAAATAGTCAGTGTCCTCAACAACAAGAGGTTAACTGGGTTACTAAACCAATCAAAGCGAGTGGGCCATGTCAGATCCTTTTTCAATAAGAGCAAGATGCATCTGCAGGGTGGACTCAAAGCGCTTTAACACTATTCGACACATTCACCCATTCGCACACACAAACACACACATTCACACACCACACCGGTGACGCAGCACCGGGAGCAACTGGGGGTTCAGTGTCTTGCTCAAGGACACTTCGACATGTGGACGCCAGAGGCGGGATTTAAACCACTAACTTGCTGGTTAGGAAATAACCCGCTTTACTACATGCGCCATAGCCACCCCTGATGGTAAAACATCCAAAATGAATCCTGGAGTCAGTCTTAGTTCATTTGTTAATGGCATTTAACTCTGCACCTGTGTTAAAATATATCCACATGTGTAGGGATACTTTCGATCAATGAATTCGTGTAATTATTTTTAATGCTTAAAAGTATATTTAAAATCAAGTACTTAATTTTACTTAAGTAAAAAGGTTGCTGTGGTAGTTGGAACGTTATTGTATATACTGTTAATAAAGTATGGTGTCTGACTACTTCCCCCACTACTGGCTACTATAAGAGGCTATTCTCATCATGGGGTAGATGTTCTGTCCACAGATCTTTTATCAAGACCTGCAGTTTCTGCCATCAGGTAAAGCAGAATGACATTCACAGTTTCCCCAACTTAAGTGTGCCACAGTGTGGAAAGCTATGGGATAAATTGTCTCCTAATCAGACAGGTGTGCTGTGAGAACCCCGGGCGTCAGAAGGCTTTAGATCATTCCATTTATTACCAAGTTGATTTAATCACCGCTGCCCGCTGATTTGATGAATGGCTCTAATAAGGTGCTCGGTGAATTGTTAATCTTTGGGCCAATACAAGGCATTCAGAAAGTCTTAATAGTGCTACACAGATAAATAATTATGATGCGAAGGCAACATATGGAGACAGTAAGCCAAAACAAGTGTCAGATCTGCTTGTTAGACGTGTGTCAAGAAATATAACTCCATACTGGTGTGATTTAAAGTTCAGTGAGGTTTGTGTAATCAGGGACACATCAGGACAGCAGCTTGTTACCTTTACCCGATCATCCAATTTATCACCAGAGCACCCAGCAAAGGACAGCACGTCCAAGGTTTTATGCTCCAAATACACTTTTTTTCATGCCTAATTTACACATTCTGATGATTAATGAAACAGTAGTCGTTGCCACATGAGCTCCTGCATCTGAGTGTGTGCATGTGTGTGTGTGTAGATCTAAAACAACCTACTAACCATGTGGAGGGATCGTGCAAAGAGAAAGCCGTGTGAGACGGCAGAGTTCATTCCCATGTGCCCACCTCAAGAGCATCAGAGGCACACACACAGGAACACTGTACTTATTTTATGGGATGCTTTGTTTTCCTATTACAAACTGTATTAATATGTTGTACTTTTCCTCCTTTTTAGTTATTTACTTTGGTGAGATAGATTTGTACAGGTTGAAGTGACTATTTGATCTGCGTTTCAGCAAATGGAACTGGATTTACAGTCATTATTGTACAGCATAATTATGCAAGGGCACTTTTCCTTTGAAACAATGCATCTGCCCCAGTTTGTTCACATGGGAACTGTTTGGATTTTTAATTAGGCTGAAGTTATTGTTTTGCATTTTCCACATAAGAATATAATCAGCTGATTTAAGAACTTTATAGTTGACTAAACCATTCCTCTCGTCAAATTAAACAGGTATAATGCTGAAGGATAAAACCTGTAGGCATCAGCATTTAATCCATTTACCTTTTTATTTCCACTGTGGCAATGACAGTTACCCAATTTACTAGCATGTCAAACTTAGAACATTATTCCATTGCCAATACCATCTAGGGCAACATGATAAGAGATATAGGATATTTTTCAATACACAGGCTTTTTCATAAGCAAAACTGATAAACTGATTCACTGTTTAAGGCTAAATATTTAGTATATGCACTTTTTACACCTAATACTGGTGCCCTTACCTGTAAAAAATTGTTGAATTAAATTCAGTCCTATGAGGCAAGTTTCCCATCTATTCCTGCTTGAGCCCACCAGAATCAAATTAAATAGATCAATCAGCCTATCAGGTTCTGGACAGTGAGTAATTAATTAGTCAGCTGAGTTGGAGCAGGGATACATGGAAAATCGGCTGGATTGCAGCCCTCGTAGGACTGAATTGAGTGTCCCTGGTTTAGGTTATTGTAGAATCTTTTGGAATTATGTTATACGTTATATGATTTTTATCCTGTTTCTTCACACCTCTCCTATATCTTTATATATTTTGGTAGTTTTATATTGTGAAATAATCCTGTACAGTACTAAGAGTAAATAGATCAATTACATTTTAAAGCTCTACATATGCTTTAGTTGCATGATTGTAAAGGAGTACATCTATTAAACATCAATGCAGAGGTAACGTCCAAGTTTGGATGTCCGTTTTATTAATAACTTGATAAAATGCTTAGGTGTAGATCATTGTTATTCTCAAAATAGACAAAAAGATTCAATGAAATTGGCAGTTGTGGCCTTTGCAGGCATTGAATACACCAGGGCATCTTTTTAATTCGTTTTGCTGGTCAAACATGACCTGTGATGTGCAACACTGAACCTGGAAGTTCACTTTGTACAGCTCCATCAGACAATAGATCCACTGGTTTTTCTGAAAACAGACTGAAATACATACAAAATGAACATAGAGGGTGGAGAGGAGGCTCTGTTATATGCACCAAGCACTTAGTTTTATACTAAACAAAGCAATTTTTAAGAGTTCATGGTAGTTACATTAAAAAATGCCATTTGGAACTCAAAAGGCCAGTAGAATGTTATTTATCTCATTTATGTGCAGTCTAACAAAAGACTCATGACCTTAAAGGTTACCCAAAAGCCAAGAAAAGAGGTGTAGTTAAGTTTAGTATTTTAATGGGAAAAAAAACTATTTTTTAGCGAGCTTACAACTATCACATTACAGTTTCTGGATTTCCTTGTGTGAACATTTTTTATCTTCCCTAAAGACCCAGCCATGTTGGATAAGTTGATTTATTTCTCTTGAACAGTAGTGCAGGTATGGAAATGTTGGATTTGATCATCATATGTAATGTTTTATGAAGAAGATCCAACAGAGTGGGTTTGTCTTGGATACTAAAGGTTAAAGGTCCACGAGTCTGAGCTTCAAATGAAACTGTTTTATTACCCGTTTTGTTTGTATCAGGTGATTTTAGGTATTTAGGGGAGAAATACTTTTTGCAAAAACATTAATTTTATTTTTCATAAAAAAGTCAATTTCTTGCTTCAACAACTGATCACAAACCTAAAAGTCACATTGCCATTTTCTTTTGTTGCTTCTTCAGCAAACTTCCAAGAATTAAACCAGAAGGAACTTTTAAGACAAATTCTCTTTTTTTAGAGGAATCTTCTCTGTGAAAAAAACTTTTCTCATTTAGAAATAATTACAAATTATTTAAAGCTATAATAGGCGCAAGGCTTTTAGATGTACCCAAGATTAATGAGTGGAATTGGGTCGGGTCCACTTTAATTCCCACATGAAATTTGCTTGACAATAGCTTCTAAAATATATATGTAAGAACTAAAACAGAAATGTATTATCATTACCAGTTTGGGTGACCTCAATTTTAGATATCCTGTAATTTAATTCAGCATCTTTGCCAACAGCAGCTTTGTTGTTGACAAAGCAGACTCATCCAGTAATTTGCTGTGCAGTGCAGCATTTCTTCCATAACAGTGACTGTTGCTGGATTTATCTGTATCTTTACTCGGTGTAACCTGTTTCCACTGTAGGAATGACTGTGTAATGGGTTTAACTGTGTTTTTATCATGAAACAACTGGCATAGTGGGGTATATCTTGTGCTGTGTATTCACTCAGTGACAAGATAAAAGAAAGACAGCCTTGAACATAATGACTGCAGTGATTGCATGATCACACACCATACCAATGCACAGGGAATTAATATGATCTGTGATTCAGCTTTGCTCTGTAATAGATGGAGCAAAGGAAACAATTGTGATATGCTTTTTAAATAATGAACAGCACATTGATTTAAACATAATTAAACATAAGTATTTTAAACCATCAAAAGGTTTTTGTTGAATTCGGTTAAAATTACCGAATAATTATGGTAAAAAAATGGCATATTTAGTGATGTACAGTTTACATAGTAAGAATGCAAAAAAAAAAAAACATCAATTTGACATGGTATACTTGCATCTTGGATAGGATTTGACATGTTTTACAGTTTACCACACCAGAAAACCATCTGCTCTCACACTGAACAATTTCCAAGATGCAAAGTCTGGATAAGTCAGCTGCATCCATTGAGTTGGTATTGCTTTCAGACAGGTATGACTGTGCACTGTACCCGCTACATGTACCAATGAAATGTAAGAGGCTAAGAATGTAATGTAAATAAATAATTAAATAGTGACATTGTGACAGTACAATATAAAAAGCATCATCAGAATTCTAATCTAAAAGTGATGTGACCTTTTCTCTTAGTCATGAGGAGAGAACATCTATATGTATTTTTAAACATTGGCCCAAAACACTTCAGTGACTTTCTTGGACAGCCAAACATCCTTGCTTTTACATGTCTCTCTGGCACACACAGAGACAGAGAGACATGCAATCAGTCTCACAGGAGCAAGTTGCACATAAATATATTCGCACGAGGGCCAAATCCTGCTGTGTTGTCATCTCTCTCCTTCTCTATTCAGTCCAATAACAAATGTTCCTTGAACTCTTCATAACCTCTAACTGATACTTAACACAAACAGATGCTCACCTTCAGGAACAGGAACACACACTTGTCCTGCGATGCGACATGAGTCATACAAGGAAGGTAGCGTAACAGGTGTTACAGGGGGGCTCCTGTTCTCATATCTACCTCTGTTGACCTCTCTCTAGGTTTTGAACTCTTAGCAGTGATGTGCATATACTCACAGATACCAACACAGACCGTGTAGCTGTCTGACAAGCTAATCTGTTTAAAATCACTGAAAATATCAAGTTCAGTCAAAGTCGTGAGTTACTATAACAAAGCCTCACACACACACATTATTTATCTTCTCTAGACAATTTCAAGAGCAATTAGTTCTGTCCATGCCACCAGGGTTAGGCAGCATATCTGAGTGTGGCTCAGAACCAGAGGAGAAACGCCGCCAGCTAATAATGTTGAGCTGGGGAAGGGTAGCCCATGACTTTGCTGGAAACTCACTTAACACACGCACACACTAATGCTTGCTCAGTCACTCAGTCACTCAGTCACACTCTCTCTCATATCTAAATCTGGGCTGAAGGCTTGTATTCATGCCTAATTGATTCAACTATTCCAGCTGGCTGTTTACTGTCCACTGTCGTATTATGTTTACTGTACATGAAAAATCAAACATTTTGTCTTGCCAGAGGTCTACCACTGAGCTAACCTCATTACACTAAAAACAGACACTTGTGAGGCACACTAGAAGCAAATTCAATGAGATCCCCCAAACAGCTTGTACACAGGCCAATACGCAAACTAAAGTTCACTTTTAAGTACAGATTCCATGGTTTACATGACCAATTTTGACATTTTTACTTTAATGGCAGGTACATAATTTGTGAATTTCCCTCTGTGATAAATAAAGTATTTTTCATTTCATTAGACATCTTAGTTTAATTACCTAAATGTATTAAAAGCTAAACTTAAAAGCTGACTTTATTATCTGGTCTGTCTAAAAATGACCAGAATCATAAAAGTTGTGCATCCATCTGTATTAAATACTGTAAGTCACACTAGTTAAAAAAAATGACCACTTCGGGAAACATTTTTGGAGTAAATTAAGTTGCTGTAGCTACATTTTCCCTCCTGCTGGTCATTATTCAAAATGGCAGTTTAAGATGCCAACGCTGGTTTCATCTTTCAGACGCTAAAGCTGTGTAGATCTTTTCAGTTCACGGCCAAAAATAAGGGACAAAAAAGAACATTACTGTAGATTTGTCAGCCCTTTCTAAAATGTGCAAAGTATACAATAAAATATTTGTCAACAGTCCAAAACTATTAGTCGCATGTGTCATATTATATCTTTTTAATGTGCAGCATTAACAAAATGTGATATGATGGCAAACCTCAGGCATCTATTTATTTATTTATAAAGCGTCCAGATAAATTACCAAGTGAATAAAATAGTGTATGAGTGCTTCTCGGGCAGTCCAGTGGGACACACCAACAGTGATGGCAACAAAGCCAATACCCTGTGGAATTTCAAGCTAGACAGAAAAGCTGCTGCCATTTAACCAACTAGACAAAGTAGTGACTGACAAGGGGCAGAACAGCTATGCTATGATAGATGTGGCAATCTCAGTTGACTGTCACATCTGAAATAGGGAGCACAAGAAGATAGACAAGTACCAGGAGCTTACAGAACTGGAGCAGAGGTGGAAGTTGAAGTCAAAAGTGTTCCCAAAAGTAATAAAATCACCTGGGGCTGTGACTTCCAAGCTAGGTCAGTGACTTCGACTTCAGCAGTCTACCCTGCCCTGACAAGAGAAGTCCCAGAAAGAGGAGGAATAGCACCAAGTTCCCCTCTAATAACCTCAAATTCATGCCAAGTCCTGGAAAGGACATTTCAGCTTCAGTGGTGGATAACAGCTATGTGGGAGAACAAGTTCTAGCTCGCAGAGCGCTAGGAGATTAATACAAAGGTCTCATTCCACTTTATTGGACTTTGACCCAGACAACCCATGATAGAGCTGCAACTTGCTTTTGTAGCTAAACATCCATCCATTCATCCATTTTCTTAACCACTTATCTAATTCAAGGTCGCAGGTAGATGGAGTCTATCTCAGCAGCATTTCATCGATTGTGCATACAATTATAGTTATTTTATTCTTACTTTTCCGGTTTCCAGTTATTTGAGTGACTATTGTAAATTTATCCAACACTAACTGTAGTTTAAAGGGTTTTGAGCTAGATTGTGTTTACAGTTCTGTGAAAACTGGGACGTTTAGCTGAAATCAAACAAAAACTGGCTCAAGCACCAGCCCTAAAGCTGCACTGGTACTGCTTTGGGTGAAAAAGAGGAAGACATCTGGACTCTCTAATGTGCTCTTTTTATCGCTTTTGTTTCACTTCTTTGGATTTAATGTCCCCATTTTCTTTTAAAGGGACAAAATAATATTTGTAATTACATGGAAAATATAAAATATATTCTTTGTTTTAATGTGAATGTAATATCTGAGATATGCAAATTATTGTCGTCCATTTTACTTTAGTAAACAATCCCCTTTAAATAGTTGTGGTTATAAATATCCTAGAAAAAATATGCACAAAACAAACTGATCTGAAATATCACTATTGCTTCCCTGGTCTGTTTTTCTTTGACAGTATAACAAAATAGGAAATAAATAATTATATATCTGTAATTAATAATACAACAATTATCTCAAATGTTACACAAACTATCAATTATAAATTTAATGAGGGAGTACATATAATTATTTTTCATGTGGCAGATGCCCCACTGGAGACCAGACATGACAATATTCACTTGAGGTCCCAAAAGCTCAGCTTTCAATTACTTGTTTTGTACACTTCCTCTGATCCACTCCATGTTTATCTGCAGTCTGTCAAAGGCAACCATCCCTTCGTTGGCACCACCTGAGAGATCCCACCAAGCTGAAAAACATACTATAATTTACATACTAATTGAAGCGGGTGACAGACACCTCAGTCCTTAGTGGGGGACTGCAGATTAAGACTACAGGAAGGATCCATGGAAAGTCTGCATCTTCACACAACATTGTTCCAGATGAACAGTGAAGATGGTTACCGCTGGTTGTGTCACATCACTCACCTACCAGGTACAAATGACTCTGAACACGCAGAGCAACGTGGACGATGAGAAGGATGAAGAAGTCAGAGGAGGAAAAACGGCATGCGGCTAAACATTTTGTGCATTTTAAAAAAGAACAAGCAAGAGTCATAACAGCATGAACCCAGAGGAACGTATGGGGTCGGCAGGCAGATCAGTGGCTTTCCCCCCGTGGCAGATTACACAGAATACACACAATGAGAGACAGGAATATGGCAGCGACTCACTTTTTCTCCCCTAATTACCAGACGCCATATTGGCTCTCTTCAGGAAAGAGAGGAGGTAATTTTGTTTCTGAGTCCTTTTGGGAAATTAATTCATTTTACTAAAGTGACTTGGTAATTACAGTGACATCAAGGTTAATTGCCAAATCTGTATTGCTTTGGTGCCGTCAACGTCAAAGAAATCTGTTCTCTAAACACTCGCCAGGAGACAACAGACCGCCCAAGTAACATGTGGACACATGCGCGCATGCCCTGGCTGGGCTGTGTGTCCTTTATGTGTTGACAAGGGCTTTCCATAAGCAAACAAGCCCAAACATACACTCAGAAACAAATGTTAAACAAATATGTAGGAATTGGAAGTATACAGTAAACAGAAAGGTCAAAACACTGAATAATACCTTCCAATATCCATTTTAGAGTTCATTATAAATGTGATGCACTACGGGTGTGATATCACTTTAAGAGACAGATATGTTAGTATTGAAGTCCATTATCAGCTGATGACAAGCTGCTCTCTGATGATGAGCTTAGTGCACTGCTGACTGTTTGCAGGAGGTTGGCCATAAATCCACACAACAAAGTTTATTAACAAAACAAAGCAAAGTCACCAGGGTGAAACCTCGATAATCATTATTACCAAACAGAATTCATTTATTCTCTGAGGATCAAATAAACAATAAGAGCCATCGCCCTCGTTAACGAACCGGAATAAGGTGCCAACTCCGGCTGTTATGAAACATGTTTATTGAGAGTTTGTGGAACGCCCAAGCACAGCATGCTCCACAAATATAAGTGCTGATTTGCAATCTCCGTACCCTTTTATCCTTGAATAATTTGAATGAAATTATTTTTCCTAATGTTGGTGGCCCTGTGCTGCCGCACCCTCCATCTACAAACACTTTGATGTCTTCTTTAATGTGTGTGGGTTTTTTTGGGTTAGTTTCTATTTTTTGCAGAGCTGTTCCAACTGTTTCCTCTAGACAATATCGCCCGTTATCAGATCACTGCATAAATTAGGGGGAAAGAAGGTAAAAACAAAAAATTATACTTTATCTGGAACTCTGTTATTTTTTCCTTCTGCATGTGTCAGACACACCGCCACACACTGACACTGTCATACCTGGGAAATTAACTATGCAATGAAATGCTGGAAGAACTGAGTGCAATGGGTTTTACAACCCTAACAATGGGCAGGATCCTGGTCGTGACATGATTTTAATACATTTAAAGGATTTTTTAAAACCATGTGGGATTGCCACAAGTTACCAAAAAAAGTCCCAGATTTGCTGATTTCATATCTTTGAGGACAAAATCACACTCAAATTAAAATAAAAGCAACCAGTGGATGTGTTAGACAAAAATAAAGAATTGTATTGTAATTTTTTCATTGCATGTGGGACCAATAAACTTCTGGGATTCATTGTCATTGCATTCCGCTATGTTTTTGCTTGGAGTTGAAATGCTGACATTATGTTTGTTGCCAGCTTTTTATCAATGTTTACAAGTGGCTGTTGTGAAGGTAGGTGCCAGCATTGCACTTATTCACTTCACCAATCACTGTGCAGCAATTTAGTTTCACATCTACAAAGTCTTAATTTACTGTTTGGTGCTATCTAGACAATTGGACAAGCCGTGTGCCAAAGTCTGTGCTTAAAAAAAAGTGGGAGCCATTAAAGTCAATAAAAATAGCAGAAGCCAGATGGGAAAATAGATTAGTTATATTTCCCTAAAAAGCCTACAGTGATTAGATTTGCTTTTATTTTAGATAAACAGTCTCCATTTTTTCATTCAGTGTATTTGACAGAAACATTCAGGTGTTCAGGATGCTTTTTGTGAAGTCAAAACTTTAAAAATACACAATTTGTGTTGACTAAGAGCAGGTTGTCTGCTACAAGAGATTTATCAGGTAGGTAAGTAAGTATCAAGTGCAGTTTTTTTTATCAAATTTATTATTTTTTCTTGATTCATCAAGTGTCCACATCGAGAGGAGCCAGATGAGGTGGCTTGGGCATCTGGTTAGGATGCCTCTCTTCCTGGTGAGGTGTTCCGGGCATGTACCTGCAGTGGGAGACCCAGGACACACTGGAGAGTTTATGTTTCATGACTGGTCAGGGCATGCCTTGTGATTTACCCCCAATGAGCTGGTAAACGTTGCTGGGAGTTCTGGGAGTTTGCAGAAGCAACAGGAACTGATAGGGTCCCTCAAGCTATCACCAACTTCTGAATTAGATTTGGGAATAAAATTTTCCACAGTAATATCAAGGTCCATCCATCGTCTTAACCACTTGTCCAATTCAGGATCACAGGTAGCTGGAACAGCATTTCGGGCGAGAGGGGTACACCCTGGACAGGTCGCCAGTGCATCACTGAGCCAACAAACAAACAACCACTCATACTCACTACTATGGAAAATTTAGAATTACTAATTTACCTAACATACATGTCTTTGGTTGGTGGGAGGAAGCCGTAGTACCTGGAGAGACCTCACACTAACACGAGGAGAACATGCAAATTTCACACAGAAAGGTAACCGTTTAGACCTCCTCCAGCCAAGGCTCGAACCAGTAACCTTCTTACTGTGAGCCACAGTGCTAAACAACTGTGCCACCGTGCAACCTTAATATCAAGGTCTTGAAACTTATTCTAACTAAATTTAAGACAGCAAGTGGAGGGCTTTACATTTTGTCTAAGCAAACATTTACCACATTCTTCAGAACAGAAAGCATCATTACTGCACAACTGGTGGTAAATGGTAAATTAATGCAAAAGTAGTTTTGGAAACTGTAAACAGTTGAACTTCATAGAAGAAATGAGGCAGCTTACATTTTAGAGGCATATGAAGGCCTTCGACTGTGTTGGATGTTTTTGTGTGTTTATTCTTTAACCTATTAAAAATCAATGCATTTGTAAAATGTATGCACTCAAGGCAGCTTTTTTTAAATTTCATTGAAGACTACTTATTGCTTTCTCCTTTCCAGCTGAGCACATGCACATTAACATTCATGGAGCATGTGGACAGAAGGACAGATACAGAAACGCATGGTCACTCTTAGTATTTTTGATCCTAAGGGCTAGTGGTTGTAAATTGTCTACACAAATCACAATAATTTAATCTGAATAACAAACATTGTGGAAGACTGGAAAAGGAGAAACTGGCAGTTTGCCCACCAGGCGATAGGCAGCGTTTTCAGTTGGTGCCAAGGAACAACTTAAATATGCTGGGGGTTAATGGAAGCTCAAATCAGCCAGATATAAGACTCTTTACCCATGTCACTGCAGTATGTGTTTGTATATGTATTTTTCTTTTAAAACGGCAGGTGCTGCATCAGTCAGACAGAATATTATGGGATGCTTTGGGAATTCATAAAGGCCTCACTCTACTGCTGCCTGGTACAGCTGCCAACAAGCTGACTTACAAAAAAATATACTGACCAAACAGGGACGCAGAAGTTTCCACAGAGAAAAAAGAAATCTTAATGATGCCAAAACAAACAAGAGCACTGTTTAGTGGAAGCAAAAGAGCAAAGCAAACAAACAAATGAAGCAAAAGAGAAGTGTTTCAACATTAACAATGCATCCTAAAATCTCTGTGATTGGATCATTGTTAGCTTATATGCTGTTCAACAACAGGGACTGGGACAGATAATCCATCTGGACTCTAGTTTAGCATCTGAGCCGAGTTGTGCATCATTAAAAGCAGACGTTAAAACAAACTTTGATTCTTAAATATCAAAATACAACATTCTCTTAATTCACTCCGGCAGCATTTTTTAGCACATTAGGCATCTATTAGTCCAAAGCTTTAGCCGTGGTCCATGTCGGCAATGGAGCAAAAGAAGTGGGCAACATATGCCAGACTCAGAAAAGCCAAATAATATTGCCTCTTTGACAAATCATGCTGTAACACAAGCCCCATTTCTTTCTGTGATCATGTCAATACACATGCCAGACTATGTAATTGATGCTTAGAGGTAGCCTGTCGTTCAGCCTGTATTTCAGATTGCCTTGTGTGAAAAACAACTTTAGGATGTTTTTGTGGAATGACACAAACACTTTGAGAAAGAGGAGAATAAACATCTCTGGCCACAGTGATTGTTGCGCCTCCAACTTTTTGGGCAGACATCATGCAGACATGCCCAGTTTGGTCAGAGAGGGAAGACATCAAATAATCATGATTTTGGTCTGATTTGGTTAGATTTTAAAGTAAGGCTTTCAACTGTGTGCAGATATTGTCTTTATGGATAACATGTTTAATCACACATTATTTTAAATCATCAAATTAAACAATTGGCTGTCGATTGTATTTAATGCAGTTATTTGCACCTCTGCAGGAGACAGGAGATCATAGCCAATGAGAGAAGAGCTCAAGGCCAGTTGATTCTTGATCAATGATCGGTCTTGATTTGCTCATTAGGCCCAGATGTGAAGCCTAATTAGGCTCACCAGTCTCAATTGGTGTTTTAGCAAAACCCAGTGCACGCACGCTTACACACAAACGCCCCACCAGCACCCACACAGCCCGAGCTTTCTGAGTGATCAATGTCTCTGTCATCCAGGGCTGCGTCCAGGGTTCCAGGCAGGACCGGTGAGCTTCTGCGGCCAGGCTAGGGGCTGACATGAGCAGACGCAGGGTGAGTGATGTCATCCCTCTACTCCCAGGGGGCAGAAAAGGCAGGGGATCTGGCTCGGCCCAATGCTCTGGGCTCGGAGAAAGGTCACCGCTCAGGCTGGTGTGATTAATAAGACAAGAAGCAGAGTGTCCGCAATGCCATCATCAATATCTGAGGCCACTGACTGCACTAACTGCATATGTAGAAGGAGTCACACACAGAAGGGACAAAAATTAATAAATAAAAAAATGTATCTAATGAATCGGATGCACAAGCGTAGCTAAGTCTCACAGGCGTGTGCTGGTTTTGGTTCCATTTGCTCGTTAATGTGAGAGGTCAGCTATCAATTAGATCATATTTATTCACAACAACAGCTCTGACTCAACCTGATTCTGGTAATGACTCACAACGAACGAATCCGAGAGGTGAAAGTCTGGGACTAAAATGTCAGCACAGCCTCGGCGACAAACATGACATTTAAACAGACATCTGTTTCGCCGTTACGTTTCCCCACCAACCAAAAATATTTATCCAAAACACTGTTATGCCATGTAAATCAGGGAAAGAAAAAAAACCCTCTTGGGGATGACGAGCAAGACTACAAACCATTAAAACGGTTCTGAATCCTTATTCCTATTCAGCACATAGTGTAACCCTAAGCTCGGATAAAGTCAAAACAAACTGATTTGGACATCAAATCCAAGAACCGAAATCTTCCTGGATTTATTTCACTAACATTCATCCTCTCTGGTCTCCTTCCATGTATATTAGCTTTTAGTTAAACCCATCAGCACCAACAAGCAAATCCTGCTTCCTTAAATCAATTAGCCTCTGCGTGTTGAGTGTAACTAATAGCCCCGCTGAATCAGAGATTAAATATGCTAGATACAAGCAGAGTATGAAGCGGGATAGTTAAGATAATTAAGAGTGATAAATCCTTTAGAGGAAGAGAGGAAGAGGATGAGCAGGGAGGATCTGAATACGCCAAATATGAGTAAGAAGACAGCCTGAGAGAGACGGGGGTTGGTCAAGATGGGACAGTTTAATGAGAAAAAAGGCCAAGAGAGCGGAAAAGAAAGATAGGAATTAAAGACGATGTGTGAATGCGAACTGGAGAGCCCGTGATGGAGCGGGAGTTGTTTTCAGCCTCGCCTCGAGCAGCCCAGATGGCAAGGGCTCGTCTTCGTCTAGCCCTCGGTGCATTTGGCAGCAGCAACTCTTCACTGCTGGCAACTGTACATATCTCTCTGTCTTCTGTCTCTCGTCGGGAAGCCGCATTAGCAAAAGGCTGTGAAAGATAACCCCACATTTTCACACTCCTCAAAGTTTCAGGACTCTGACCTCTACTTTCTACATTTCCATCCAGACACAGAGTTCAGCATAAGGTAGTGCTATCACTGTGTAACACGCCAGTGATTTTATTTACTACAGTTTTATTTTTTTCACCTGTCTCACAGTGTGTTAACCTGTAAGCCCTCTCCAATGACAAATGCTAAAAACAAATGCATTTATGTTTATATTTGGCCATTCAAAAACCTAATAAACATCTAATACTAAAAATAAAGGCAAAACAGTGGCACTACAGAGATCTTAAATAAATAATTGGCCAGCCATCCCACAAACACTAACTTTGGTAACATGCAGTAAGGATTAGTGTAATCTAAACTTGAAAGTTTTGCAAACAAGTGCTGCTGCAGAACTGTGACAAAGCTCAAGTGCTGATAACTCTGTTACCTTTACTGGTTTAGACCTAACCATCAGAAACTCTCATTTTTAGTTAATCCCTTTTTCCAATTCTTCCTCTCCTTTGCTATCTCCTCTTGTTTTGTTCTCATTCCCGTTCTGCTGAACAATGGCCTATTTTTAAAAGTGCACATATGCTCAATTCTAATATACCAGTAACTGTGTTTATAAATGACTTTTAAATGAGTTTAGGCAACTTCCCTTTTCATTATTCAGTGTATTCATTTTTCTGTTACAACACATACACTCCAATTAAGGATAAATAAAGATGTCTGAAGAGCAATCGTACATAAAGATTTGCTTTGAAAGCACGTGTTTTCATAAATGCTGCCCTGAAAAACTCAAACCATCAAAGAATCACATGAAAGAGCCCTCGTCTTCACTAATTTGAGCCTGAATATGAAACAAACATAACTTATTCTACATGAATTCTAGTCTCATGCATGATTTGATATCTTATGCTATATTTTTTCTTTTTGTTCAGCTGTATGATTGCTTCCTTTATACAAAGCCTGCCTACCACGAGGTGTTGAGTCACTCAGAAAATGCGTCAGTCCCATGAAATGTAAAAATACCCTGAATGATCAACCTAAATAACACAGAGAACCAAAAATCCTGAAGGTTTTTTTTAGGTTTTTAGGTAGCTATGTGTGCATTTCCAGCCCTTTGCTGCACAGATACAGTACAAGTGTATCTGTATTATTTATTATGCTATTTTTTAAAATATAAACTTTAAATATAAGCATGAAATGGAAGATATTTATTTCTGACCATTACAGGATTAATCTGTGCAGTCTTGTAAGACTTTATCTGCTCATCAGTCCTTACAGTGATCATAATGATAGACAAGGTCAATAAAATCATGATCATAATTGCAAGCATAAGTTTAAGATCTTATTTAAGCACCATACATCAGTAATGTTCTGAATTGTCATACAGGGTTAATCATAATTTGTTTGAAGTGGTTACTTGGCTTCATAGTAAGGGGTGAATAATATTCCAGTAACAGACTAAATTACAGCTTCGTGCTGAGCCAGATTTGTACACCTGACCCTGATGAGGTCGGTCTTCTACACTAAAGCTAATAAAAGCATCTGGAGCCCTCCAAGTTTGTGAAAGATGCTTTATATTTTCCTGCAGTCAGCTTTGACAAAAGCAGAGCTCTGATTTATCGTAAGCCACACAGTCACAACGTATTAGTGGGGTAAATGTTAATATTGGAAGAGCCAGATTCTTAGCAACTGAGATGTATTGCATTGACTCTTGACAGTGGTAAGATCATCCAAGGCAATGTTGATTTTCAGTGTTAAATCACTTCCAGGAATCCTCTTAATTGTTCTCATCAATATCTTTGTTCCATCTGACTGTCTCCTTGTTTTAATGAGAGAAGTAGAAATACAGGCACTTTCTGACTTTTAGAACTTTAAGAAACTTTGTAAGCAAACTCCAAAGAAATGCCCACGCAGAGCTCTGGAGATTAATCTGTGAAAATGTTAACCGGTGCATATTGTTAATTTGCAGAGTGGGACACATGCACTTGGTAATTGCTCATTACTTCCACCACAGCATTACAACAAAGCAACAATATTAAATATATGCGAGCTCACTGAGCATCACGTACGTACAATATCCTGAGTGGACTCGTAACAGCTCAGTGTTGCCACTGAAGTGGAGCAGCATGATGTGAGAGGAAGTACAAGGCTAAACGACGCATCATATTTTGTAACATACTGTGTCTCCTTTCCTCCCATGGGTTTCCCTGGCTCATACTGCAGACATCCGCTGTCAGCCGGAGAGCCTGACAGCCACACCACAACACGACAAGTAAAGCTAGAGACTCAACGGTAAACCCAGAGTGATGAAAATGGCTTGGGGCCTATTCAAGACCAACCGAACATGGTGTGCGAAAAAGCTGCTTTATGTCTTACAAAACTTAAGAGCAAAAATGGAGATTAACATTAATATCTAGTGTCTAACTGTTATTCATCACACCTCGTCAACTGAGTATGTCTACACTCGCATTGTGAAGGTCAGAAGTTTTCAAAATGACATCTATAGAATTATCCTCCCACTCATTTTCATGTCCCTCCTCCACAGCCTGGCCAGATAAAGCATAATTTCCCTTTATAATGGCAACCGTGACGGCTTTCAGATTAGCCTAGATAGTTATAAAGACCTGCAGTTTTACTACATGGCTCATTGGCAAAGCAGATGACAGTTATTTCATGCGGCAGGTTAAGGGGGAGAAATCTGTAGAAGAGACCAAAAGAAATAGAAAAGGCAGATGGATGATAATAGAACAGCAGATGGTTTTTTATGCAAGAATGAATAATAAACATTTGCTTAATGTTTTTGTGCATTTCTGTGAATATAAAAAAACCTGCAATTCTCACAGAAAAGTATGTGGAGAAAGGTGAGGTAAGGTATAAATATCTGTCATCTACCTTGTTAGAAAATTTAAATATGTCAGTTTTTTTTTTCTCTTTCTGCAGCACAAAATCAGTAAAGATGGTAGAGAAAAAGAATTTACTATGACAGTATATATGCAATGGAGATTTTCTGTCTGAGAGAAAGCCTTGAGGGCTTTGTGAAGTAATTGTGATTGGGTGCATGCATTTCACAGGCTACACTTCAGTCAGAGTTAAGCAAGCAGAGACCCAGACTGTGGGCTGAGACTGGCCCCAGGGTTTCCTATTGCTGTGTTCACTATAGGCTTACTGTTGACTCATCCAGCAGCTATTTTTTTTATTTCCCATAAATTCTAAACACTGTTCAATGGAAACACCTGCAAAAGTCAGAGATGTCCACCAGGGACTGGATAAACCAGAGCACAAATGTGAACAGTGCATTGCCCAACTTAATGAGCCAATCAGAGAATAATCTAACATGTGAACCAACACACACTTACCCATGCAAAATGTGTCTGTAAAACAGAATAGGGATATGACCTACAGGTATATGACCTGTGTGGTGCTATACTTGTTATCACACACACGCACACATAGCCTCTTGATGAATGAGGGTTAGGTTACGTACAGGGATTTGCTATAGTTAAATAACATATACATAAATAATACTAGAAACAGCTGCACATTATTTACACATGTGCAACTCGTATATTGCACATGTAAAAAAAACAAATACATTTATATATAAGACCATTAAAATGCTTGTTTTCAAATCTCAAATGGTTCTCAGAGAAATACTTAAAGAAAATATCAGATCATGGAGAAACACAGCTCCAACAAATAAGAGAAAGAAGAAAATTTAGCAAAGTTTAAGGGTGGTAATATCAATCTTTAAGCATTGCTACCAGTCAGTGCTAATCAAATGTTACTGTTAGCTTCATACTAATTGGATACATTTAGCTTTGGTAAAAGAAGCAGTCATTTCTTTTTTTTTTAAATGAACAAATAAATACAAACACAAAAAACCTTACAATATATTATCTTGAAAAGTAAACTGTCGTCAAGAAAAAAAGAGCACCAATTAAAAGGAAATAAACTACACTAAACATTGCAACAAACAGTAGGAGCTTCTGGAGGACAGGGTGTCAGGACTGGCACATTGTATTGTTTTCTGTTTCTGTTGGGGCAGGGGGTTACTTTGTTTTTCTTTTTTAAACTCCTCGAAATCAATTTTAACAGTAGGGATCAAAAACAGTTCTAAGAAATATCTGATGCGTACTGCAAGGCAACTCATCAACTTCCAGAGTCGAGATCAACACGACATGGAAAACACATGGACACAGATATTACTGCACTCTCTCCACCTGCTGGAAGTGCAAGCTTGTTGTGATTTTCATGGACTGTCCACAGGTTGTCACTTCAAATACACCATGAAAACAGAATGATTGCAGTGGCTTCATAGGAAAGGCTGAACAAAACACATTTGGTGTTCTAAACCAGTTAGTAAAGCCGCTTCTCAGATCTAGAAGGCTCATTTATAAAACTTTGTGCAGACGCTCTACTATACAGTCATTTGGCAGACACTTTTATCCAAAGCAACTTACATATGACAAGCAGTCATTTTTTAACCATAGCTATTAACCTAACATGCATGTCTTGTGGGTGGGAGGAAGCTGGAGAGAACCCACGCATACATGGAGAGAACATGCAAACTCCACACAGAAAGGCCACTGGACAAACTTCCCACACCTGGGCTCAAACCAGCAACCTTCTTCCTGTGAGGCCACAGCGCTAACCACTGCTCCACCATGCTGCACAAAACTGCCTTAAAAGTAATCACTTATAAATAAATAAATCAAGAGAAATAAGTCTCCTTCTCTGAGTTTTTACAGGTCAGCAAAAGTAACGTTTTTACACAATTTTCAGGCCTGTTTTGTGCAAGCTTTATCAATTAGGCCCCAAATTATTTAGACAACCAAAGAGAAGATTGGCGATATTTCTTACCAGCATGTTACCTCTGAATTGACTCCATTCTTGTAATTATGCAGGCAAATTAGGGAAAACAATAAATAGGCACATAAATGTGTTACAAAGGCAAATAAATAAACAAGCAACTAAAAATGCCTTTTAAAAAACCACAACAAGCAATCGTTAATTCTGTGGCTTCAACCTTGATTTCATGTTTTGACCTTTACACCTTATTAGTGTTGCCAAAAAACACTCAAGTGTATCAATTAAGACAGAACAAAGTAATCTTTTCAAAAATCTCTCTCTATCCAGCAACCCTGTAAGGGTTTCATAAAACAGCACCGTGTCAGTTTTTCTCTCCATTTCTCAGCTTGTTCTAAAACATTTTTTGGGAATAATGAGTCATAATCCATTTAAAACCTGAGCACGCTAGTCCATGTTTGACACCACTTATGTATCCCCCTGACAGGTATCACGTGTACTTGTACCTTTCAGTTGCTATACCAAAAAAGGTTTTTAAAACATTAAAGTGCAACGTGCTGAAAATAATGTTCATCATCTCTTCAGGATGCAACAGTTGAAACTGGCAGTGTTTTAACTCAAACAAATGAATAAGAAAGTACACTGGTCAGGCTGATTCTCAACACTGTTCCTATTTGATGCAAGTTATCAAGCTCAAGCTCCAGATCACTTGTACTGTATATATTGATACATTCGCCTGACATTTTCTCCACAACCCCCTGCAAGGCGGTGCGAAGTCTGTTCACTCAATGCAACAATCAGAAATGACCTTAATGTTGACAACAAGGACACCAGCAATGGATTACTTGTCAATTTGACTGCATAACAGAATCATGGCGTTGGAAGATGAATTACCCTGCAAACCAGGCAGGACAAGTGGTGTGTGTGTTCATTTAAACCCGATTTATGTATTTAACGGCTTACGACGGGGTGTACGTGACAGAGTGCCACCAGCTGCCTAATTCAGATGTATTACAGCCAACGCAGAGCACGTCTGACTGACAGGCAAAACATAACGCATGGAAACAATTATTCATGAGCTCTGCACAGCTCTGTATTAGGTGACCGCTCCGTTTGAAGATAAATGTTTTGCTTTTTGGCTCAAATTAATTCCTTCCATCAGCATCCATGAATGTCTTTTTAGGAATGCATGCAGGAGCAGTAAGCTACACAGGCTCTTATCTTTGATAAGTGCTCAGAGTCTTATCATCCCTGTTGTGAACAATGCCGCCACCATTGCAGATTTAATCACAGCCCGTCAATGTGTCCGTGCGGCTGGATGCTTTGTGTTCTATGTTGATCTGTAAGCACTGCAGAGCATCTGCACAAAAGCAAGGCCGCTTTTGATCGATACGTCAACAATGACAGGCTTGTCACTGCGAAATGTCCCCAAGAGTTTGTCTGTGGGAGATATTCTTTACACATTTTCTTACCAGAGTCTTTATTCGTTTGTTGGTCTCACACAAGGCCAACACCACCATGTAACATTTTCTAAATCATTTTTCATACAATTATACTTTAATATGTTTAAAACCAGACTGTCACATTACTGCAGTCTCACTAATTTATCTGTTACATATGCTGCACTCACCTCTTGATTCTGTCCAGCACAGCTCGTCACCTCATGCAGAGAGGATGGAGCATCTTGCACCCCGAGCTACCTTGTTGTCTTTTCCTCTTTATGCCCAATCTTTCAAAACCTTCATCAAGCAGAAGGATAGAAAAGCACAGACAAAAACAACATCATTAAACACAGAAATTCTTTCTTATTCATTTGAACGTTCAAGCTCCACGCATCACATCTATTTACAGGAGACAAATTGATTCAATTTGCTACGTTTGCATCACGTTTAATTCGGTCGCCATGCGTTGTCGGGGAGATGGTTTTTATTGGGACTTTTTTCTTTTTTTTTTCTTCCCACTTTAACCAGAGACACATCATCTCTGAAATCTCATTTATTAATGTAACGGAGCAGATGAAGAAAGCGGAAAAAAGTAGCAGCAAAAAAATAAAAATAAAAGAAGCCTTGTGAAGAAAAGCTGTAGAATAGGTTGTCATGATGCTGATTTATCTGATGTTATGATTATTCAAGCAAAACATCATATTTATTCATTGGAACATGATAACAGCTTGTTACATAAGCATTGATGGGGAAATGGCATTTATCTGTTAAAACAAGGCTAAATTCCTTGTTCTAGTACCATATTAGCATTTTAGCGAACTTATCCCTAAAAACATTTTTTAAAAAAGGCAAGTTTTAAATCTTTTGAACCAATATTTTATCCACAAAGTGTAAGTAAAAGTGAAATTTTGCCTGTTTCATTAAAAAAAAGGTCTAAATTTGAAAGAACACCTTGCATGTGATCAGGTATTTTGGCAACAAATCAGCAACATGAATGAATATAAAAAGAGCACCTGGAAGGACAAAAGTCCAACAGCAGTAACTATGTCTGCACATGTGCAAGTTAAGGAGAAATGTCTAAATAATGGTTCTCCTGTTGAATGAATCCATCTTAAGCAAGCCTCTGAATAAAGACACCATCACAACTGGCATTTTTGCTGCAAGTCACAGCAAACTGTGTTCACATATGATGATTTCTGGAAATGTTTTTTTAATCCATCCAGCATGCAGTCATTTCCAAATAGAACGATTTCAATGCACCTGCAGAGCATGATGAACACAGGATTCTAATACCTATTTTATGCCCTGTGGTGTGATAGATGTGTCAATGATAGACGGATATTGAAAACCCTTGCAGTCACTTACCTTCATTGACAATCTGTATCTTCTCCTGAAATGCTTGTCAAGAAAAGCTAACATTTCATTTCCATTCTCTAGCGGCCAAAATACATGAATAAGTTAAACTGAAGTAGCTTATTAGCATGTAAGTGTGTGATGTATTGATGATGGAAGTTGAAAATGAATTATAGTAGATAAACTTAAATTTACTTGCTCATGTTGTTTGACTCATCAAGTCCATCATAAAGCTGCTGTGTGGGTTTGTGTTAACTGACTAAAATATTACGGCTTCTTTGTGGCCTACAAGCATCCTCTTCAGCAACTAAACTACAGCTAAAGCAATTGCATGTTCAGGTTAATAACAGCTGTGTTTTTGTAAGCTTGCACATCAACTATTAGTTAGCTGGTGATTAGAGTCAGGTGGAAAGACTGAGTCACAGCCTGAGGAGGCTATCGTCCTTGTGCTGCAAAAAGAATATATCATCCCATATTAAACCGAAAGTTTCCAGTTCTTTCTGACTCTGCATCTTATATGAAACGGAAGAAACTTTAACCAAATACATGTTTGTGGTTTTGCAAACGTTGAAGACTTATGAAGCTTCTTTTAAATTCAATGAGGGAACAAGTATTTTGCACAAGATTGATTCTAACATCATCTGGAAAGACATAAAAAGAGGTAAAAATGTGGAAAAGCAGAGGAAAACATTGTTGATGTCTTCCTTAATAAATGTAAAGGACAAGCTAGAGCACACATGAATGAAGATTTCAAAGACCAGTTATTGTATGAATGAGAAAGACATGGCCTTGCCACACCAATCCCAAGACAGCAGGTTGTTTTAAAGCCCCTGCCTCAGGTGTAGTTTAAATTAATTCCTTTAAGAGATTGTTTCTTGTTTTTCTGTCTCTAGCATTCATGTGTCAGTGAAGGATAACTGAAATGCACAGCTTCATATTTAAGATCTAGCGTGGCTAAAAACAGAGGATTTTAAATTGCAGTTCATGTGTTTATTGTGTAGCTGGTATGATTACAAATGCACTGTGTGCTTTGTGTAACTTCACAGAAGCAACAAAGACACCGTCTTTAAAACCTCGTTTTAATGACAGTTTTGCCTCATAAATAAGTGAGTCATAACTCAGTGAGATGAATAAGTATAAAAATCTATTTGCAGAATGTGTAGATCAAGCATGAAAGCACCTGATTAGAAAATTAAAAATATCCTTTAAACCAAGCTTTCCTCCCTGTGGGTCCAAACTGAAAGCGACATGTAACCCAAACAAACATCACAAAAGCTGCACAGACATAAAAGAAGATGAAAGGTGGACATGTGTCAAATACATATCATGTTTCCAGCTTTGGAAAGCAGCATGTGGTGTTAATGGATCAGGGACCCCTCGAAGGCAATTACAGACGCGATTCCCTCAGTGAAAAACGTGTGTCAAAGATACAAACCCCAGAGGTCAGATTTCATATTTTATCTGTTGGTTTAGTCTATAACAAACCAAATATAAAATGGAGAAATACTCTTGATATATAAATACTGTATATATATTTTTTTTCATTCTCCCCAAAGACGCCATTAGACAGATTTTGTTAGCATGACTGTGTCCTCTGCTAAGTTCAGACAACGATTGTCTACTTGTGATGCAACATAGTAATCCAATAAGCTTTCTTAACTTGCCTCGACTTTTCCTTCTCTAAACAGCTGGACTACCAGCAGCACATAATCACCCAAAAAGATTTCCACAAAGTTAAATATGCTTATACAAATCACTTCACCCGATGCAATAACTTAATATAGCTGTTAAACTTCTGTGTTTAATAGGATAGTGTATGTATTAGATGTAACATAAAAAAGATTTAACAACGGCAGGTGATATTCGGCCGTGTCTGCCGGTCTTAAAGGATCAAGGGTTTAAAGCCATTTTAAAGACAGAAAAAGATATGAAGGTATGGGCTTATCTGGAATTCAGCTATATAAAAATGTAGGTATGCAGTGGGGGTGGGGGGCATGTGTAATTAAAGAATAATAAATTACCAAGTATAATACAAACAATTGCATAATGTTTGTAAAGTATGCAAATATGTATATTGTGGTGGCAACATGTGTGTCACTCACAGCTTTTCTTACACAGTAGGTTGACATGAAACTGGGAGCGAGAAGAGGAGGCATGATGTACGCTGTACAAAGCTACAGGTCCGCAACTGAACCTGGACTCGCTGCATCGTAGGAAGGACTAGTGCTAGTCATTTATGTGTCCTTAGAAAATAATGTCCCAGTCCCAGTAAAATACATCTTCATTTTATTTTCTAGACAATTATGCAAATTCATGATTTTTATTATTTATCACAAAAATCAACCCCTTTACAAGCTTGCATATAAACTACCATCAGGAAACATACAGGCTGAATTGTAATATTCTAAAAGGATTGTGCTATATGCTTTAAGAGCCAAAACAAAAATGTTAGCAAGTATAAAATTTAATTTTCTTTGATGCACGAGTAGAAAAACAAGATGCAGTCCAATAATAGTAGAAAAAATATGAAAAAATATTAAATAAGTAAGCAAAGTTTTTGTGAACAATGGTAAGAAACATTAAGTCAATTCAGCTTTATTTGTATAGCGGCACTTCACAATAGTGTCAGTGTGACAGACATCAGTTTGAGCTAATTCAAAATCAATAGCCTAACTAAGGTAAACCAAAAGATTGCATGGAAACTTGAATTTTGATCCAATCTCCCAGCCTGAGCAAGTATGGAAAGACAGTGGAAACAAAAACTCAGTTTTACCAGGAAAGTAAAACGTTTGGCAGAACTAGAACTCGGCTCAGAGAGGACAGCGATCCGTCTCGACTGACGGGTGGAGAGAAGAGGAAAAACAGATTTACATACACTGCAGCTTTTATCCAGGAAAACCTGCAGAATTTAGATGAAACTAAATAAATGTACTATTCCATTACAAATCAGAACTACTCTGACATGTACAGTGTTATTAAACATGAAGGGGATCAGAAATCACTAAACTTGTCAATCAAATTGAATGATGACATGCAGATATAAATACAATCTGTGATCTTTAACTGGAGGTTAAAGAGCTTGTATGTTTATGTGGCGAATTTAAAGAGGATGGGGAGCTTTTAGACATGGAGCTGATCTCTTTTGTGCATTGTAACAAGCAACAGCCTGTTAAACTGTCAGCAACACTGGATCACACTTTATCACGCAGTACGCGCCAGTATATTTTACTTTAAATATTCCATGCTTATGATCAGGATTGATTATTGGTCCAATGGTTTTGGTGCATTGCACTTTGACATGGTGTGATGTGCATATATGAAGCAATGACTTGTGTTCTAATGGCAGAAAAGTCTCAAAGTGTAACAAAATCCAATCTTGAAGGTGAAACTCAAAAGAAGAAAAAAAAGGAAAGAAGACAAAGCAGAACTGATGGAAAAACAACCTTTTGTTCCGCTATGAGTCCTGTTTTAATCTTCCGTTGAACTTCACGGCTCAATTTCATCACCGTGACTGAAGCTAGCAACGTGCTAGCAAGATATCTTTGTTTAGCTGGCAAAGAGCAGCAACATCTACAGTGAAGGGTTTGGTCATCCACAGTTTGGGCTGCTAAAAATGTCAGCAAATAAGCTGCAAGATGTTCCTACTTTGTTTTCACTTATTTAGTCTTCCATGAAAATGCAGACGACTCAGTAAAACATCTTTCAGGGATGAGATTACACTTTAGACTTTACCATTCTAACATAACCCATTGCTTTTTCTCTCTTTAACTACTCGCTGTACACAGTATTCAGAGACCAGGACAGCCCAACATGTTTCCGACGTGTTTTGCTTTGTACAAAAATGGCTGTAGGTAAACATATAAGTGTACCTTGTTTGCAATTGGTAACTAAAATAAAACACCAAAGTGGATGGAAGCATTTATCAAGTCTTCATATTCCTAATCATGCCTGTCTTATGTGCCTGTATCATTAGTGTCGCTTGAATATTTTATTCTTTCAGCTCATAAACCAAAATAATTGCAAACAAACTATAGAAGCACGTAAATGTAAAATGAATTTGAGATGCCTTCAGTGGGCTGCCATGCTCTCTGAAGCTTGTGTGTTTACAGAAAAACAGTAAATGCTGTTCTAGTTCTCATTTCTAAGGTTGGTCATACAAGCTATTTTTCATTAATACTCAATCACAAATGATCCTTACACTCCCAGAGTTGAAAAAATTTGAGTGTTACGAGTGATCCTTTAAAAAAAGTGGACCTTTATTACAGTAGACCACAGCTGCTGCATGTTTACAGATTGAATGCACAATATGACATTTTTTATGGCTTTACACTCCTGATGGATGACGTGTGTGGCTTAGTTATCGGGTAGCTGTAATGACCGTAAGTCAGTGTGCACTGTTCCAGGCCACAGCTTTTGATTCCCTGTAAGATCCCCCGCAACAACATAACATTCCTCATGTGCAGAAGTTGTAGCAAGGTCGTCTCAAATCACCACCATTCCCATCAAAGCGACAAGTTCAAACCTGATGCATCCTCACTGTCTGCCGAGGAAGATGTCATAAATTAGCTAGGTTGACGAGTGAATATAAAGCTTCTGAGTGGGTGGGGTGGCCGTGCAGGAGGAGAACATATTTTTTTCTCCTCTTAATGGAGACATCAACCATCGCTTTCAGCAGAGAAATGGAGTCAAAAGACAAATGCAGGTTTTGAGGTCCAAAGAAGTAGGGAAGCATCATTACCATAGAAAACATTCCCGCAAACCATGGACACCCAGGCCATAAAAGATGATCATCTAATAAATTCCACGCACTGATAATAGGTCTGCCACTCTTCAAGGTGGAACGGAATATAATATCCACAGTTGATTTTATCTTCCACAGAGCTTTAGCCGATTACTGCTAAATAGGCCTCAGCTTGTTTAGATAATAGTAACTCCAGTTGCAAAACCACAATGTGGTGGGCAGCCTTTGATGGCTACTGTCCGAATCCATATGTCCATTTCAATTTCCTCATGTCTGATCATTAGGCCAATAATTTGATGAGCAATTAAAACGAGGGCGTTGTAAACAAGTACTAATCCAGCTTGATGTGTGGCACATCCAAGTAGGAGAGACGGCAGTCCTCCAGCCACTGCTCAAATGCCAGCAGTAGGTAATCAGCCATCAGGAAAGACTCGAGATGGGCAATTATGACAGTGGACAAAATGTAAATACACACTCTAACACACACAGTCAAAGTTTACAGGTTCACAAAGGCGCAGCTCGCAAATGTGCATGCACAAGGGAAGAATAACAATAAGCTGCTAATTTAGACCAGCGTTCGTCTAAATGAAAGACTAATGCCCAAGGTGGCAAACCTTCTCCTTGTCTTAAAGGTCACAAATGATGTCTTTGTCTCTGAAAACATGAAGTCTAGACAATGTTTTGCAGTGGATAGTTCTTGCAGGAGGGTAGCATTAGACAGCCACTTTTACCCATTATCATTAATTACATGATTAAATTCTGCTAAGGTTAAAGACCCATTCAAAGCTCTGCATAGCTAATTAGGGCACTAGTGAGGCTGTCCAGACTTCTTCCCTGACTTGTATTCCCTACACACACATACACACACACACCAATAATTTTAATTGGTTGCATCAAGTCTAGTAACTTACATATTAAATTTGCAAGCCAAGAAATAGTGGCACCACATTGAATAGAAACAAGCACTTTAATAATAGTGTGTTTGCACCAGTGCAAATATTTCTAAAGTTGACACTCATGCAAGGATACATGTATTTTAGGAAGAATGTTTACAGCAGATATGTGTTCTTCATGAGTATATTAATTATACACTTAAATGCATTAATACAATACAATGCAATGGAGGGAAGACTAATCTGACAGGAAAACATCAGGGTAAAAATAATGTATTCAAAGGAATATTCTAACATTTGATGTGATGTTTAGTAGAAGATAATTGGTAGGCAGTGATCCATCCCTAGAAATGTTCTGGATAACATTGAACCACCAAGTCCACAAAAAAAAACACTGCAGGTTACAGTGCATGTGCAAAATATTAGACTTAGTTTATATTAATGCTTTTTATTGGCATCCAGTTTTGCAAATAATGTACAAAAATGCTTATAGTTCTGAGCATCATGAAATGGTTGATCGAGCGAGCAGCTAGCTGTGCAGGGCAGAGATCCTATGTAGTGCAGGGTAGCTGATATCAAAACTGCACTGTCATAATAGACAAATGTAAGAAAGTTATTAGTTTTAAGTAAATAACAAATCTGGGCTTTAGTTTTACTCCAAACTTAAACCACAGATACGCAACAGAGATATAAAATAATTTGTATGAACATAGAAGAAAAAACTAAAAGAGGGGATATAGAAGAATAAGCAACACACTCACATCATTTGGGAATTTATATTTATCACAGAAGTTACAAATCCCCACCCCCATCCTTGCTTAATTCTCTTCCCTAACCAAGAGACTGTGATCTTTTCAAAGGTCATTTGAACCATTTGTCTTTTCTCTGAGTTTCTTCACTAAGACAGCGAGCACAACGGCGAAACTGAGCCCCGGGCTTTGGCTTTGTATATTTCATAACCTGCCAGGAAAGGCCCGGGCAGCCAATTCTATTTAGCAATAACATCTTACATAATCGATTGTTAAATGAGGATGAACTGAATATGTATAAACAAATAAATACACACACACATATTTATAAATCTGTCTCTATCTAATATTATTTATATATATATATATATATATATATATATATATATATACACACACACACACACCTTGAAGCAATGCAAGCACCAGAATGCTTGACTAAACTTGTGCACTAGGACTCTGGTTGTTGCTCTTCTATGGCTTGCCCTTTTCACTTCTGCTATATTTCTGCTTTAATATGTGTAATCACTAACAGGCTGCAGAGAACAGTCAGAAAGCCTGAAATGGGGGAAATTTGTTGTGGACTGCAGCTCCTGCCAGTGTCCTACTGTGAGGATCACTGTGTCTGTACTTGAATATTTACCTGCTATTATAATAAATGAGGGATGATTATAACCCAGGCTGCACTGGGGACGGCAGTCATTACTGCTACTTCCTGTTCCTGCGGCACTTAGCCACTTGTCCTCACTGTTATTCACAAAACACCTGTGCTGGATGCCTCAGGCTTTGGCAGATGAAGATAGGTAAATTAATATTTATAAAGAGCAACAGCTTCATATTATTAACAAGAACAAAATAAGATACATGCCAACAATATGGAGTATATAATTACTTTAAGCATATAAATCAATGCATTTTTAGATTATTGACTAAATTAAACACTAGACTGGTATACAAATGAGTCATGGAATATAGACCATACAATGACAGTAAAACACAAATGCTATATTTTAATGGAATAAGAAAACATGATATGATTTAACATAAATGAAAATCAGGTCAATTAATATTCTATTCTATTCTACAGGCATTTAGCAGACGTTTTTATCCAAAGCGACGTACATCAGAGAATAAAACAACACAAGCATGAAATCAAACAACAGGGAGCAGCATAGATAAGTTCCAGACTGCTGCAAGTCTGGACACAGCCATTGTCCTGTAGGACAATATAGACCACCATGCTGTGGACTTCATGCTTCTAGTTTTATGTTTGCTTGTTTGTTTGTTTTTTAACCTCATGTTGGTCAAAGCAGGGTTTATGGCTTTAGAGTTGCATGGATCGTTTAGCTTTCATGGCTGTAACATTGCAGCCAGTGTAAATGTTTTATAATTAAATAATGACAAAGTGATTCCAGTCTTCACATGATGTATAAACCAAATTTATTGTTATATTTCTTCAAAACATCAAATACAATTTAAGACTATCTTGAATTGAGCATAATTTTTTAGATATTTTAGATATATACAGTTTAGATATTCATAATATCCAAACTTTACATACATGTCTAAAGCTGTTTTCTCTCATATGCTACTGTCCTGAACATTTCTAAGTCCAGATCTTCTTCCCAAACCTGATGAGGTTATTATCAATATTTTAACATATCTTTGCTGTTTTTAATATTATGTGTATTTAGTTGTGCAAAAAACAAAGTCAAAATGCTAATTTTTATATATGGAAGCATCTGCATCTATTCAAGGTTAAACCTAGTGGAAGGGAATATGGATTTTGCACATTCACTCATCACTGCAATATTTAAAACTTAATAAAGAATGAAGGAACAGCTTTTATACATCTGACTACATGTTTCTGCTTTTGTACGAACACATGTAGTCGTTGAATTACATGCAACTTTATGTATCTGGCCCCAGGCTTTTTCCTTTTTACCAGCCAGCACCCAAGTAAGAAGTCACAAGAGGTTGTAAGGAAAAAGTCAAGAAAGAATTAAGAACAGAAAGCAAGTAAGTAGTGGTTACCTGTGGGAAACTGAGCGAGTGCTGATAACAGTTGCTGCTTTATAAAGTCGTCCACTCTTAATTATTTTGTACTTCTATTTGGTCTTTTTGCATTGTGTCCAAATACTGATAAACACAAACAGTTTAAATCATGGAAAAGTAACTAACCTAAGCTCTACTTTTAATATATGTTTAAAAAAAACCTATAAAATCTGCATCATGTTGTCATTTAATCATGCACACCTGCCTGCGTTGGGCTCCACTTACATCAAAGTATTTCCAGTAGTGAGAATGTGCAAAGTCTGCATAAATATGTGGTAAAACAAGGAGAAAAAATAGAAATGTTTTTGAACTTACCAATGCTTTAGTTAATTTTAGTTGGTGCTTTAGTACAGAAATGTTGCCAAAACACACATTTCTTCCTTTAAATGCATATTTTTTTCATTGACTATGGTTGCATGACAGGAGAGAACCTCATAGCAAAGCAGGGGGAAATCTAAATGTATGCATGTGATAGTTAACAGAACAAAAAACAAGGAAATAAAGTCTAGGAAGCACTGGACTATCCAAAAAGCTTTTAGGGCAAGATACCCTCACTCTCCTTCCTCTCAGGAAGTGTCTCAGTGCCCAGTGAAGCAGGCCACGATGACAAGATGCCTTCAATTAACCTGCCGCACTCTGACCAATGACATTTAGGCTTAAACGCGCCCTGAATCACAAACTCGTCTCCATCTTTTCTCAGAAGTGTTTCCCTCCTAATTGATGCTTCAACAGTAACCATAAAGGGGCACCAGCACACAAAGAGCCCTTCACCAGATGCACAGAATTTATTTACTGCATGCTTATGTGCATGCTATTCTGCACAGGTAAAGCTGCATCCCATGAAACCACGTGATGTGAAACTACATGGGATGCTGGACATCAGGATTATCAACACTTATTCTGGTAAACAATATTATGTTCACAGAGCAGCAGTAAAATTGAAGTAATTATCTTAAGAAATGTGTACAGATGATGATTTATTTCGATTGTGTTTAGCAAACATTCATGGCTGAAGCTGTGGCATGGACACAGAACATACATATAGCTTTGTTACAGCCATACACAGCTTTCTCTTGTCTTACTGATTTTGGTTGCTAGTGCCACCAAGTGGTTACATTGTCTTATTCTAGGAAGGATAACCACACTGCAGCCTCTCCTGTCCTTCCTTTCTCAATCCGCTTGGTTCTCCTTCCCCATAAAAGAAGTCGATATGCCTTTTTAAATGTTCAAGGCAGTTCAGTGGCTGTCATCTACAATTCATCTATATCACAGGCCAGAGGTACAAGCACATGTGTGTCAGTTGGTTCAAAATTACTTTTAGGGCTGGTGATAGATGTGTTGCTGATTGTTGAGAAGCTGCTAGATTGAAGAGCAGTCCGCCCGCACCACCTGCACTCTTCCACTCACTCTCTCCTTCATCTCGTGGGATGGGGAGGTGGGCAAGAGCCGTGAGTGATATACGAGACAACTTGAGAGAGATGAGAAGGACCTGCCATTCCCTGTCAAGAGGGGATGTTGCGAGGCGAGAGGTTACACACATTGAAATGCCATTTCCTGCAGTTCACTACTTCACTCTCCCACCTACCTCGGAGACCGGGATGAGAAATGTGCCTCATGAAAAATGGCTACTATTACCGACTTGACCCTAGCTGATCTTTGCTGCTGACCTTCACGTCTGATAAGTCTGACCCTATTGCAACGTCTCAACCTTTTAACGTTCCGCACACATTCACACCATTCACTCAAGCTTTCTCCCACATGTGCTTCTAGATTAGTCATGACAATCAGGCAGGTTGACCACAATGAGAATATTCGTCTCACCCTTTTCTGGCTCAGCATGACTCTGCCTTCCACCAAAATACAAGAAATTAATTTGGCTCTAATCACTACCAGGGACTATTTGCCAGGTATGGTACATCAGCTGAACTCTGATCTGAACCAAGCTACTAATTAGGCATAATCGCATATATATATATAGTACATGTTTAGCATAGAGGAAATAATGAAAATAAATAGTAAATATAAAATGTAAATTAGCATTTTAGTGTATCTAATTTGATGCTAAAGTGCTGGGGTTTCTTCAAAACCTTTTTTACTTTAAATATTTAGGCCAATTGTACACACATATTTTATTTAGTTAGTTATTGCTTTATGTTTTATGAAAAATGTCAGTTTTACCCAGTGTTGATGCTTTCACACTTTAATTCAGTTCAGTTTAAAGACACTGAAGAAATTCAGAATAAGTACAATTCAAAAGATCCCAATTAAAATCTGATTATAATCCAATTCACCTTAAAAGGATTTAGTTTAGATTTAGTGATAGTTGGCAGCTATCATCATTGAGTTCTGAACTATAATGTATGTATATACACTGTATATGATGAAAAATATTTAATAAAATATTTCTCAAGTGATTACAGCAATGCAGCAAGATAATGACCCCGAGCTGCAGGGGTGCAAACCACACAATTTATATTGATACATTATTAATATTTTGGGGTAACAATTAACTGTTACCACAGATTCTTCCACATGCTTTGGTTACCAACTTCTGACCTTTGTTTCTATCCAAAATATTTCTTGCGTTAGTTGCCTCTGTGGATAGTGGAGCATAACTTTATCAACAGAGATTTTATCCTGGTTTTAATTAGGTCCTAATCAGAAGTAAATACATGTATGAATTAATACACTTTACCCAAATGTGTGCGTGTTCAAGCTGCCTTCAAATGACTGTTAATAAATGCTATTAGCACATGATAATCACACATTATGTGGGATGAAGACATGCTCTACAGAGACAGTCAATGAACGGGAAAGGAATTGTTTTACATATTTAACATATTAGTGACTGTTTAGTTAGTGGAGCCAGAGGCAGCATTCATACTGAGAAATCAGGGATGCAGCATTGCTGCTGTTGTTACACATTTATGCAAAACAAATCTGATCAGAAGTAACCTCCAGGCAATGAGACAAAAGAAAATGTGTAGCAGGAGGAAGGCAAGCAAATATATGATCAAAGTTAAGACAAACGTCTCTCTGTAAAGCTTTTCATCTTTGTCCAACTTTGCAGCCTGGCAACAACACCCACCAATCAAATATGTGCTAATCTTTACTTACAGGAGCACATTGTGTTGAGTCTAAAATAGATGACAGATGTAATTACTGTAGAAGATGGAAAATTAAAAGACCTCCGTGGTAACTGATTAGCACTGTGGGGTCTATTAAACCGAATCCTTGATCAACTGTTTTAATTAATTGTAAATAATCAATATTGAACAGTGGAAATAAACATTAAATTCAAATAATTAACATAAGCAATGATTTATAATAGGCTGTTTCTATCAGAAAGATGAAAAACGTATTCATCTTAGCAAAATAAAAAAAATCCAACTTGGATCATTTGAATTTTACAATAGAAAAAGCTATTAAAATTATCCAAATTGGCCTTTGCAATTCAAATTCACAATCTACAACCCTGGAGAGATAATTTCATCATCTCCATATTCATCCACAGCAGTGTCAACAACACTATTCTCCCCCATGGATGTTATTAATGCCAATCCAAAGACTAGTGCTGAGGCACAACCCCTACAGCTCAAACACTTGAAGGTTGTAATCAGTCGCTGTCGTCACATCTCCCTGCATACATCACATAGATGGATTATGTTTACTTTCCTCAAAAGAAGATATTTAGGAGTGGTCAGGGTGACCCAACTAGATGGCGAGATTGAAATAATAGATAAAAAAGGATTACATACAGGCATGTAAACGCCTAAAAAGCTTAATTAAAAATACAAAATATTTAAAACTCTTTTTGAATAGTCCCAGTAAATGAGTCAAGGATAAAAAGGTTTTTGTTTGTTTGTTTTTTTTCTGTCAAGTCACATGTTTAAAAGATGGAATCACTCAATCGTTGCAAGAAAAGGTAAAGGTCATCATTTAAAAAATAATAAAGAGCCATTGAGGACAGGATACTGACTTAATTGCTGGTGACTATTAAAAAATAAAAATGATGTAGAAAGCTGCTTAAAAATGGAAAAAATATTCTTTATATGGTAATCTTTCAGTTTTGTCATTTTAAAGGAAATCACACCTGGTCATCACCTTCTACTGTTGGGCAGCAACTCATTCAGTGATAACTTAATAACATGTGACCAGAAACATCCAAAGATTTTTGCATTTCATGAATAAAAGCTCTGGACGCAAATTTATCAAACTTCTTAGAACTACTTCTAAATACACTTTTAAGAGATGACCAGAATAAAAAAAGATATTCTGCACTGAGGAGTTTGTCATTGTTGCATCCGCGCCAGACCCTATCAGGGACACACCCACTGCAATCAGGATTCAACGCAGCCAGTCTCCAGCATACT
>JBAMHV010000025.1:9095124-9113106 GCA_037177535.1 Pseudomugil gertrudae
AACTTGCGCTCCGTCTAGCGACGGAGTCCATATATAGATATTATCTTGTCATAGAGGCTACACGCTGAACGCTACAAGTGTGATTGCATTCAAGAAGTAAAGATGAAGAGCTTTGATTTAGATCCATTATATTAATATTTATTTCACATCCAAAGTAATTTAAGAATGCATAACTAATAAAATAGGTCACTTATTTGGCTACCCAGTGGAATACAAACAGAAAAAAGTTAGATATGTTTCAAATCAACCATGTTTGTAACTCAAAAGTGATATCTGTAAAACCAAAATGAGTCATTGATTCGTTTCTCCAACTTCTCACTTGCTTCTAAAAGTAAAAGATGCTGAAAGGCTCTAAATACTCCAAAAAGGTCTCAGGCAGACTCCTTTTTTCCAACATAATTTGATCTTTATCAACAATTAATTATTTCTTATAATCTATAATCTTGATTGTAAAATCCACAATATGGCATTTAAAGAACAATGTCGTAGCTAGCTTCATGCTAGCCTAACTGGAGGCTACTTTTTTTGATAACTGTTAAACTTAATCCAAAACACATCGAAATATTGTCTTCCAGATTTGTGGCATGTGATTTACATGTTGCCACATAATCTAAATTTAAAAGCTAGACTGAAAATGTATAAAAATAAAAAAAAAAAATTAAAAAAATAAAGCTATTATCTTAAATTTTTACAGTCTTGGGAAATATTTCAGAATAATGTAGAATTTTCAACTACTAACTGGAGTTGCAGCTACAAAGAAAGCATCTGGGAAGTAAAATCTGTCATTTATCTCAAATCGGTCAAATGATGTCATTTTATTAGATTCTTCAGTAAAGATGGTGTCAAATTGCAGCGGTGTCTTATGGAAGGTACCAGAGGAGTCCTGGACAATGAATTTTTCTGAGCTCAGACCTCAACTCAATAGTGACCAAAAGTCTTAACAAGAGTACACATGAGCAGAGAAATATTAGAAGAGATGTGGCACAAATATTTCAGGGGCGCTCACAAATTGTACCAGTTTGTAAATGTTAATAATGATAATAATTTCCAATGACAAATAATATTAATCAAGCAAACTCCAATTTTTTTTTCATTTCTGTAGTGTAATTCTAAACATTTGGCACCGAAGAAAAGGTTAAGCAGCGTCTGTTTTAATGAATACTTGTGAAGAATCTACTGATAAGTTATGCCTACTGATCTACTGATGCCTCTGGCCACGTCTGTATAAGCTGATGCAAGTTTCTACAGTCTGCAAGCGCCTCCAAAAAGTTATACAAACCATTTAATATGCAGTCAGGCTAAAGCTGTTCTTGACAATGACATACATTAAATGCATCTGACGTGCAGTTGTCAGACAAAATCTCCATTAACCCACCACCATCACCACCACACACACCTGCCTTGATAAGCTCACCTGATAAGTGAGTCATTCACTTCTCTCCCTCATACACCCGTCACTTACACTCTTGGGAATCTGTTGGGGACACACACCTACAGCTGAAAGTGGTCTAGCTAAACAGGCTATTAAGATGCACTCAGGGATGACAGGGTTGACTTGTAATGCCTCTATAACTACAAAGGTCACATGTTCATGGCTCAGAATAACTGCTAAGTTATTCTTTATTCTATTAAAATCCAAAATTTCAGTTTTAATGAAAATTTTCATGAATATTTCCAGAGTTTTCAGAAAATGATGTAACCCATTACTTTTAAAAACTGCATAAATTATCTCAACTCCAAACCTGAGATGCATCTTCATTTCGTGAGAGCACAGCAGTTTGACATTTCAATACCGGAGAAGACAAAAAAAAGAGAAGAATGGAAAGCTGGGATTAGTTCAGCAAGATGCTGCACTAGTGGTGAATGCTGTAGAGGATAGATACGTCCCGATCTGGCTTCAGCAGAGTTTAACTGAGCACGACACACCACACAGCTAAAGAGTTACAGCCATGAAACTACATAACCCTCACAGTATCAGATCGAAAATTGAATTTTCTGCTCCGTCGCATGTTGCTTGTTGAGATGGAGACAGGGAGAGCACGGAGGAGGAAGGGGGAAGGTTCTGTGAATCTTTTAACCTTTACGGCTTGTTGCAGTATCAAGCCCTGCGGACAAGATCGGATGCTGACACGTTTGTCGAGGGATGACAAATTAGCTGTCCTTCCAGATGCCTGATTGCCTGACCTTTATTCACTAAGTGGTTGTGGTGGTGGTGAAGGGGCTTGACAGCAGTAAATGGTGCTTGTATCAATGAGGGGGGTGCACAGGAATTGCATATTTCACCCCGTTAGCCTTCATAATGACAGCAGCATAATTAAGAGTTAGCTATTTTTTTGTTTCGTAACAACTACGTTAGATTGTATTAAAGTTTTTTTTAAGTGGGGATCATTGTAATGATATCTGAATCTGTATAACTTATCTGTGAAAAAGCTGAATCCAGTATTTTTGTAGTTTGACCAGTTGGTGAGAATGGACCTTGCTTTTTGCCAAACTAAAAGTACCCATTGATGTTTTCTGATCACAATCTCTAATATAATATGTAGAGCTGACCTTAATGTTTTGAAGCTTTCATGCTTCAGTTCTTGCTACGATATTCCTGGCAGTTTCCCTGGGTCTATGCTGGCGGAAAGATGAAATGTGTTCACATGTGGAATTAAGTCTGTATAATCACTGAAAAAAATTTATGAAAAGGAGTGACTATTTGTCCCTCTTACAGTAAATCTAGCTACTTCCCCCACTTCTTTAGTTGCATGTAGAGGAAAAAAGAAAAGAAGCATAAGCAGATACAGAGAATCTGTCATTTCAAACTATACTTATCAAGTTAAAAACTCTCCTGTTAACATGTACTGTATGTTTTGACCCTAACTAAAGAACTGTTACAGGAATGATTAGTCCTTTCCGACAACCTACAAATAGTAAAGGGCTTCACAAAAGGCACATTTTAGTTTTAGTTATGTATGTATAAGAAGAGAAACTGCTTCAAGTTTAAAGCTTTACTTTTCTTGAAAAGACCAAATTACAGAGAGGCAGTTTAATGTCACTTTACAAAGTGAACCATAATGTTATGTAAACTATGACCGTAAAAATAACATGTAGATTTACAGATGGGCTGTTGAGCTTATTCTGAAGTTTACATTCTTATAAAAACCTAAATGATACCAATGATTAGTAAGTTCAAACGAAATGGTAAATCTTTAAATGAAGTTTGTATTTGTAAGGACTTGGTCATTAACTTTCAAGCAGTAAACTTTTTATACTTTACAAAGCCAAGTAAAAGTGATGAGTAAGGGCTGGGGGTGGGGGTGGGGGGCATACAGTAACTCTACTTCCATTCTAAGCAGGTAAAGCAGATCTGTTCATAGTCTACTTTATCAAAAGAGCATCTTCTTTGACCTATTTCAGTTAGAGAATTGCATTTTCTTCCGGAACAGGACTTAAGATTCCCTCTCTGGTAGAGGAGTAAAAGATTTTCGGAAAGATCTGACCACTACTTTTTAATCATTTACAAGCTTATTAAAATAATTTATGTTCTGCTGGCTGATTTAATTAGTCAAAGGAGAAGAAGCAAGGTTGGAGCTTTAAAAAGGCATATAGGCACTTCAGCTATGGCATGTTTGTTATTAGGCTTGTTCGTCCGGATGTCTTAATTAGGAAACAAACAAACAAACAACCAAAAGGAACTTCTGAGTATTTGAACAGAGAAATGAGAAACATTTGTTTGTGTTTGATCTTGCATCAATCTTTAAACTTAAATCTCACTTTTGTCACCTTTTACGTCTACAGCAGATTCAGCACTGAGTTTTCCCAGCTCCTGATTTTTTTAAGTCATTCAGTCAATTTATTATTTTACTTTTACTTCTTTACATGATCAGTAAATAGACATAGTTGTGTGATCTAAACTAACATCCTTGTGGTTTCTATGGGTTCTATTTGCTTCTATTTAGGCAGCAAAGTTTCTGATGCTCTGTGCAAACAGGAGAGTAATCTAAGAGTACGCAGAAATGCAGAGATGCAAAAAAAAAGAACAAATGAAGCCACATGTTGGTGGCTGACTATAAAGACAGCGACCATGTGAGGGAGATGCGAGCGGAGGCGTCCCAATCTCCTCTGATTGTGAGGCGACAGTCCATCTGTCACCACTGTAGAAGTCCGCAGGGGGATCAATGTCTGCTGAGGTGGCCAAACCAGAAGCTATCTGCATCCCCCATTAGTATTCCTTCATGATGGGGCCAGGGCCGTCCGCTGCATTGGCCTCCAAATGCAGGCGACAACGCAGGTGCCATGTCGATAGATTGATAAGACAAGCCAGGCACAGCCCTGGAGGGCCCGTGACTGGAGAAGTGATTTAACCCTCTCTGCGTTAAACTTATGAGATCTCACACAGGTGATGAAAAAAGCACCAGCAAATGGCAAAAACGCGCACACAAACACGCATGAACACAAGTATGCACCCACACTAAGAGTAGATATGGACACCTTACAAGGATGAATGGCCAGCCTGCGAAGGACGGCAGGACAGCATAATAAGAGTAAGACGAGGCATTAATCCTCCTTGTGAGGTTCGCTGATGTTTGCAGCATTATGGCAGGCCATGAACATTTTTCACATCTACACGATGTATGTTGGTGGAGAGACTCAAATTAGAGGAGCAGCGGTAAGTGTAATGCTAAATCACTGTGAGCCTGCATGTTGTGAGGTCAGTATACAGCAGCTGTTTGTAGCTGGGGGCTTGTGTGGAAACAGGACAGTGTCCACTGGTCCCTCTGTTCAATCTACAGGTTGTCCACTGGTCCCTCTGTCCAATCCACAGGTTTGTATTCCCTTTGACGAAAAAGAAACCAAACAAGCTACAGATCCAGACTTTACTTAAATCAGCCGTGATGTACTTGTATATTGTATCACCGCTGAGTAAACCCAGTATGAGTACTGTGTTTGTCAAGTTTCCTGAAACTTATTAGATTCTACAGCATGATGTGCCTGTTTTGGAAGTCAATAACTTTTTTATTGACCCAAAACTATATCAGTGTGCAAGTGAAAGCACATAAAAAAGATATATGTCAATTTATTGTTTGTCATTTTATCTTCCCCTGGGGGTGTTATTTGGTTTGGCCAAAACACTGAACAAGTTACCCCCGTGTGTCTCTGTAGGAGATCAGTTTTCTAGTTGATTTTGATCTGTTTACGCTACACTTTTGAGTTAACCTCTTTTAAGGCTTCCGTTCTTTGGATTTGTGTAATTATTTTTGGGTCAATAAAAGCTCAGGTTTCTGTGTCTTCGTGGCTTTACTGCTTGGTCCCTGACACAGTATAAAGTCATCTTTAAAAGGTGAAAAGAAGATTAAAATAAAAACTCAAGCTTTTAACCATAAACATGATTAAACAACAGGCGCTGTTTACTGTTTTCATCAAGAAAAAAACCTGAGTCATTAGATGCATCGTTTCACCTGGCATAATATTACTAATCAAATTCAACCTACAATAAGCTTTGCTTCCTGAAACACTTAGTTTTTTTTGTAAAATGGGGTCAGGAGGTTAAACAAAACCTGAAACTTACAACTGCATCCAGTGAAAATGTTTTTTTTTACTCAGATTCCCATTCAAACGGGCAAACTCATTGGATGTTATCTGTTAAATTCACTTCCAGAGATGCATTGTACACACTGAACATTACAAGCTCTGACAATTTTACTTCTCTGGAATAGTGCAGGCTTTTTTTTCAATAAAAAAACAATCCAAACAATATCCTGATAAGATCCGAGGTCTGAAGGGACATCAGTGTCACCAGTTTCTTATACAAATGAAGCTAAATACAGCAGCAGAATGCATTGTTCTGCCCTCAGGTGCAGACAGCAAGAGTAAGCAGGGTTTGCAAGATGTCAAGCATTTTTATACCGGAAAGCAAATCAATCATTTTGCCTGGTGAATTTGCTTCTGCTGGCTGTTGATCATAAGATGCAAATTCAAGCATTATAATCTCCACAACAATGACAAGAAGGAGAAGAATTTGTACAGCTTTTCTCTTAACTGAACAAGTGCAACAAAAATATTTTGTTGCGTTGGGTGATTTTGTCTGGTCTTGTCTTAAAGATGCTTCCACCAACACGTAAACACCCTCACTAGAGGATGGACATGTGATGGACATGGACCTGTGTATATGCCAACAGCTAAAACTGTGGCTGTGTCTCAATAGCAAAGTGCACCACTGTAGTGTGTAGTGCGCACTGAGCACTTTTATCTGTAGTGCACAACTATCGTGGGTAAGTGCTGTCTCAAATTAAACATTGGACGCTGGGCACTTACCAGTAATGACAAAAGACTAGTTAGACTACTCTGCTTCACATCAGAATGATTATTTTGTGTCCACCACACGGCTAAAACCTGCTAACATTTACGTATTCCAACTCTGCTGGATCGGTTACCACAGTCTCAAACTAATGATCGGATCCATGAGTTATTGTAAGCACAAAATTTTATATGTAGCAAGCTGCGCCTTACATTAGAACCGCAGCCAAATAACTTCATACTTACATCTATATTGTTTGGAGAGTCCAGTACTTCCTCTTCCACCAAGTCAGCAAGAAGGAGCCGGTTTGGTGCGCGAAGTGTCCATCATTTCACACAAAATTTTTGGCAAATTTTAGGGCGGCATCCAGGTACCTTCAGTGACGATTTACTAAAATTTCCATGTAAACACACTACATACTTAAATATAGTGTGCAAAGTAGCGTTAGTGCGCTGAGTGAGACACAGCTCAAGAATTATACAATTCTTGCACAATTATAAAAGCAGGAGAGACAAGGACAGTGACTAAAAACTAACCTTTGTGACTTAAACAGGGTCATGGGCAACAATACCACCATCCAATTTTTTTACTTGATTTTCTGGGTCAAGTCTGTCAACCCAGTTAATAAAGAAAAAACACAAGCACTCCATTTTATGAGTACGGCTGACCTTTACAGAGCTCAAGGAACACTGGGGGGATTTCAAGCCACCAATTAGCACTTGTGTTTCTGCTCTAGTGCAATATCAGGCCTCAAAAAGTGATACACATGTCATCAACAACATCTGCATGTAAAGCAAGCAGGAAATAGCCACAAATGGATACAAAAGGGCTCTGTCAGGTTGAGGTTGCATTACATTAGACTCCAGTGATCATGAAGATCTTCATTGGAATAATTTGGAACCATTAAATGCATCAAATGTATTTTGATTTCATGTACAAGTAGTCAAAAGAAAAAAATACCAAACTTTACTCATTAATAATAAAGTACAATACAATGCATACCAGAAGCAGGTCTTCAGTTCTTTAAGTAAAAACATTACATCAACAAATGCACTCTGAGGCTTGTGCCCTAGTAAGCACACCGACACTGCGGTCAAGGACGGGCAAAATAATTGATTGATTGTCCACAGAGTGTCATAATGAATGTGAATCAGACTATGCAGTGTACTTTTACCAATCAATACAAGTATGAATTGCCACTGTCATCCAACTGATTGATTATATTCATTACTAATTAAGCATAATGCAAGGTTAGGTCAATTATATGTTTTTTCTACAGTACTTGCATCAAGGTAAAACATTCTTTTCTTTCTATGATTAGTTTGGGTACACAGGGATAAAACAAGAGAGGAAGAAAACCATTTTAAAAATGATTTTCCAAAGAATTGTCAATATTGCTGAAGTGTGGCACATGCAGCGCCCAGCTATGGTTGCTGCATTAAGCTTTCATGAAAGTGAAAGTTAATTAGATATGATGACTGAACTCCCGGGATCGTAATTAGCCGAACTGCGTGACTGCTTCCCTGTAATTAAATGTCATTTTCTCTCAGTTCACTGAGCCTGAAAAAAAGAGGAAGAGGAGGAGAAAAAAGGCAAGAAGAAGAGGAAGACTGTTGCAGAAAAATGTCAGTTACAACTAATTCACCTGTGCCCTGTGGCCTGGTCTTGGACATTTCTGGAACATGAGTGAGTCAGGATGACAAAAAGCGTATTTAAACTGTTGGCAGTAGTTCACGATAAACTAATAAAAAAGGAGGCTGTGCATGGAGCTGCCATGCTGGTCTACTTTCTGAGCTTGCTCTGAAATTTGTGCCAGGCTGTGGGAGCTGCATAGTGTAAAACAATCAAGGTTAAAGTGTGAAGGTGAGAAAATAGAAAGGGTCATATCTGCAGGTGAGAATGAAATGTCAGGTTCTGGTATGTGTCACATGTGAATAACCCCAGGATGAGAAAAGAGGGTGAAAAAAAGAGAGTCGGTCCAACAGAGTGCACGGCAGGTCCCTTGTCATGTGTTAGAGGAGGAGTCAAAGCTGCATGTATAAACTATTGACTGACACCAGAGGACACTCTGAAAGGGCAATCCCAACAAGAGCAAGCACATCGAACTGGGAAACCTTTCCCCAAGCTGTAAAGTACATCTTCTAACTTCATCTATTCACTCCTCTTGTTGCACCTAAATACAATTCTGTCTTTTCAAGATGCTGAGCTGGATGCTGTCTCAAGCACATCACACTTGAAAACCTCAAGTAGAGGAAATATTCCTGTTATTAAAAAATAATGTTTAACTGAAAAATCCAGAGTGCAGCATTAAAGGGAATGTTATTTTCACCAATACTACCACCATCAATTTAGCTGCCAATGAACCACAACCCTACATAGCAACTTAATTATTTTCTTGAAGGACGAGATGTTCCATCACCTAAAGTTTTGGGGGGAAGTCTGAAGCATGACCTTTGTCAACGTCTGGGAGATACCCTCAGTTCTTAACCACAGTAGGGGTTTGTTGTTACAGTGTATTACTTAGTTCCAAACAGATGTTTTAGTTTGTCTATTCAAACATATATGTTCAATCATTGGGTGAAAATGTCATAAATGTGAGTATAAATGTGCAACATTCTGGCTTTCCCTAAACTATCTGTACAAATCTCCAAATATAGAAGATAGGTAACACTTCCCTATCCCTAGATATGTTTAGGAGTATGATGGGACACCTTATACAAGGTGGGGGTGGGGGGGTCATTTTAGCCGAACAATAAATTAAACAGCAGAGGTGTAGTTTTGTTTAATCTTTCTGAATTTTGTTGTCTGTAGAGACTAAAACTGGATGATTTTAATGGAAGTTTATTATAATTAGTGTTTTTAAGAAAAAATCTATATGTCATCAATAAGGTTTCACTGTAAGTACTATTGTCTAAACAGTAATGTGTTTAAAAAAAACTAGGCTTCATATATGTCCACTGAAAATCCACTACAATATGAGTAAACAAGATCAACACTTAAAAAAACATTTAGTAAATCAAGTTGCATGAATTAGAGTGCAGCTTTGCACACTGTACACTAAAAAAGAAACACACAGCATTTATCCCCAGAATCTGTGGCAATAATTGCTTGTTTGGCTGTTGGCATTTATCTGCTACTTGTATGTGATCTGACCTGAATATTTAGCATTCAAATCACAGTTACACATCGCAAAATTATGGGATATGATGTTGCAGCTCCACTTTTTCTTTATTCCACTTGTTTTTGAGCAGCCCTCTTGCTGACCACTGATTAAATTATTCAGTTAATATTGGCTGATAAGATCTGTGGCCTATTGATTGTTGCATCAAGAACAAGCTTGAACCAGTCAGCCAACAGTCAGGGAAAAGCATCCAAGTCTTAACATTCCAGATATGCTTATGGCCTGAAAAGGTGTCAAATGTCTTAGATGTCCGGTTATGTTGCATAGATCCAGTGTCTATATATATTTATGTCTATATATAAACTTGATGAGTAGCCATTTTTCAGCATTAGTTCCAATGATAAAATGCACATTACAGTAATCTAACACTTGGGGCTAGGAAATGTATAGCTATTGATGAGGAAGCCAAAGCATTTAACCTGTTAGGGACGCACATGTTGTCCCCTCATCAGATAAGAAACAGCTGATCAGAGTGTACTCAGCAGAAATTAGGGAAACTTTGAACTGACATGTGGTTGTGACAGCAGTAACTTTGTGATATGAGAATGACATGGGTGTGTGGAGAATAAATGATTTACGGAGACGGCGAGTAGGGTGAGTGGGTCTGACATTTAAGACGAGGTTTGGACGGCAGAAGGGAGGTTCACTCTCTGTCTGTACGCCATGATGGTTGTACCTGCTCTTAAGATGCATCTGTAATAAACCATATAAATGACTTTTCGTGTGAGGCTCTCTGTCGGCGAGGACCCCAAAGCTGAAAAACGGTAATATTATCTTATAAGAGAAATCAAAATGCTTCGTACTGACAAAGATCAACGAACACGCCTTTCCTGGGGGGTGATGTGGGGCCCCCGTGTTTATTTAGAGATATGGCAGTAAAATCCCCCACACTATTCAATTGAGATCTACTTTATTCGTATCTCCTTCAGTGGTTTGTTGTTAGATCTTCTAAATGACTTCAGTCTTCACAAGGTTTATAACATCAACAGATTTTTACTCTTTCATATTAAATTTGCTTTTTTGAAAGGTTAAAGACTTTAAAAACACTTACAAAAAGAAATTCACGCCATTTTCATTTGTTAGACCAAAGATGTACCAAGGCAAAAACGACTGCCAACAGGATACTATCCCAACACCAAATTTACCATACACGTATTTCATATATAATATGATACCAACTTATGCAAGTGTGGCTACTTCTCTGAGGTTGTGTTCCTAAACACATGCATGAATGACTGTTGTCATTGACGAGAACACCCACAGGCTACGTTCTCTATAATAACTCATTTTACATACAGTGCTTTTCCAAGATGAGATATCACTGGCAGTGAAAGGGATGGTGTGAGTAGGAAACCTAATTACCTTGGCCCGATGGACAGAAAACCATCACTGAGTGTAATAAGGCTTTAACTTTTTGACTGAGAAAGCGATTCGGGCCCCCTGCCGTGTTTTGAATTAGAAAAACAACAGGTTAAAACCTACCTGTGTCTTCAACTCAGTCACTAATGTAGAGTCACTGCACTCCTCATCCCTGTTCTGTTGCTTTCTATAAAATTATCACCAACTTAAATGGCTCTCAATAAAGACCCCAACCCCTCACTTCTGCATTTTTATTTGATTGAGTGCATGAGTGGGTCAGTGAACACAGCATATCCATGTCAATGTAGCCACAAACTTGGCAATATACTCTTCTCCTACAGTTTTCCACTGAGGTCCACATACATGTAACAGTGTTCTGATATGACATTTATCTTCCCCTGCGGGTCATCAACACCACACTAACTACGTGTTCTTGTGTAAAATAGTTCTATCATTGCTTTCCTGGAAGAACCGCTCAATGTAAAGCACTTTGAGTTGTCTGTACATGAAAGGTGCTCTACAAATAAACTTGCCTTGCCTTGCCTTGCCCTTCAAATTTAACTTCCAGCTCAGGTCTCTGTGGTAAAAATCCTTTTTTCCTAAAAAAATCCTATTTGTTAGGAAATATTGTCTTGTATGTCATTTTGTATGTAATTTTATCTGATCTGCTTTTAACGACTTTTATTTAATTTAATTTATTGTGATTTCTGCTGTTTTTATGCTTACTCTGTTTCAATGTAAAGCACTTTGAGTTGTCTTGTACATGAAAGGTGCTATACAAATAAACTTGCCTTGCCATTGGTGTTATCAGATCTTTGATGGTGAAAAGATGGATCACATATATCAGCTGATATAACAAATAGAGAAGTTACCCTCCACTGATATGGAAAGTGAGATATAGGGGTCCAGTAAAAGGTAAATATATCTATCCAATAAGTTCAAATTGGTCTTGTTTTTATTTTTGGAGTCTAGACGTGGCTTCAGCATGAAGCTGTAGGAAAGAAAAACTATTTGAGGCAAAGCTGTGTGTGGAAGAAAAGGCCAGAAGCTTGTACTACAAAGATTCTGTTAACGTTGGTGCACAGATCTTGAAAAAAAATTAAGGAACAGATAATTGCTAAAGATATTAAGCCTGATCGCTTTAAAGTACATCTTTCTTTCTTGTTCTTGATTTGTTAATAGGTAAAAGGGATGTGTGCTACGCACTTCTCATATCTGCAGCGTACTTTTTAGTTTTTCCAAGAATTTGTTCCACGTCCTTCCCAGCATTCTTTAATGTTCCATAAACATTCACATGCTCCGGTGTATCACTAACAGGAGACATGCTGCTGAAAAATACACAATGTGTGTCAGAATCATGTTTAGGAACTAGCCAGAGGCAACAAAAGTAAAAAAAAAATAAAAATAAAAAAAACTATGACATCTACTTAATTGTATTTTTAAGCTATTTAACAAGAATACCATTACCTACTGGATGTTGCATCCCTGGCTAGCTAGTTCATACTTGAACAAATCAAATTCTCATTCATTTCTATGCTGAACTTGTGCTTAGTATGCCTTTGTAATTACCAGTATTTAAAAGAAATCTTTTATTTGCAACAACAGGGAAAGAAGTTAAAATAGAAGACAGACCATACAGTGTCTGCACAGGTTAAAAGAGAATATATGAGGCTGGGAAAAACATAATGGCATAAAAGTGACTGATGTCCATTGATGTGTTTAATGTTATGTCACTTTCTGTGTTCACCTATTAAATTAGATTATGCAGCATATTTCTCCGTTATCTTCATTTTGTATGCTGGGTAATATTTGCTAACATGAATCATATTTTACTGAACATTTTATGTTCAGTGTTGTCATTTGGCACTTTATGATCTGGCTGCTTACTCTGTAGATGTTACATGATCATTGAGTCTGAGGCTTAAGAGAACTAACCGGAAACTAAAGGAAAAGAAGCATCTGAATGTGCTTTGATTGAAAAGTCTGGCCCGTAATAAAGTCAAACTGTGATCAGAAAGCTGCCAGTTTTTAATGTCCGATTTATTCATTTGGTAAAATGTCAAAAGTTCACGCACTAAAGGAGTCAACAGTTTTCTACCAGCATTCCTGTCTGGATGTTGCTGTGGCAACAGTCAGCTCACTTACAGGATTATGTTTTAATGTGTGTGTGTGTTTGTGTGTGTACACACTGCAATTACCAGGTTACTTACCTGCTAATTACTTTATTATTAATTATTCAGTATGAACAGAACAAGAAAATTATACAGCTGTGGTTTATAGAATATTCATATTATACAGATATAGCAATATTTTTTTTTAAATCTTATAGAATATATTAAAATAACTAAATAATAATAATAATAATACATTTTATTTAAAAAAGTGCCTTTTCAAAGCACACAAGGACACTGTACAATCATAAGACATTAAAAGAAAGTAAGCAAAACATTAAAAGCACATAACAGAATAAAAAATATAGGTAGGAAATTGTGGAAAGATGTATATGGACTTAGGAGGAATAGGACTGTCTGAACAGATGAGTTTTGAGACTGGATTTGAAGAGAGGGAAGGAGTCCACAGTACAGAGATCAGGAGGAAGGGAATTCCAAATATACCAAAATATTTAATAAACCAAATGTTTTTTTAAAAATCACAGTACATGTCTGTAGAAATAAAATACTGTATGTGAACAAGACGTGCTGTTTTACTGTTTCTTTTTGTTTAATAATTCATGCATCACCAGACTAATTAGGTGTTGAGGGAAACACTTTTAACCACAAGGGGACAACTGTAGACACACAAAATAAGTACTGAGGATCTATCATCCGATTATTATTTCAAAGGGGTTACATTATGAGTACTTTGAATTAGGCGACTATTACTTTAACAGTCTATGCAAGATACAGATATTAACCCTTTTAGAAGAGTCTTTAGTTCTGCTTATGCTCACATGAAACTGCTTTAATTTTCTCACTAAATCAAATAGATAGAAGAAATGCAACATTTGTTTAATGCAATGCCAAAAAATGTGTATAGCCAACAATATATTTCAGTGGACTTTCCCTATTTACAATGGTCTTTTATGACATCGTTTGTCCTTTAGCTATACTGTAACGTTATGTCCTGTCAACCTATTTGGCTTCCTGAGGACACTTAAGGTGTCTACAGCTAATTCCACCTGAGCCCTTAATTACCTCATTAATTTCCACAGACAGAAGAGGTTACCACCTCCCTGTGATCCCCAGGCTCCATATACAGACATTAGCCACTGAATGGGAGGCCATAACCCCTGTCTCCCTTTTTCAGACCTTTGAGTGTTTAACAAGATTTAAACTTAATCCACAATTTTATCTTTATGGATCTTGGTTCACACTTTAAAAGAATAATTATTGTTGATTGACTTACAGTTAAAGCAGCTTTGTGCTTGGTTGTAAAAAAAATCTTGCATAGAAGCAGGGTTTGGGTGCTTTAGATAGGATTTCCATTGTGGCATTAATTATTAATAACTTTAAAAAAGGAGATGTTTATGGAATAGGGGTGGGTCGGCAAACCTGCACGAAGAAACAGTCGTTAAAAAAAATGGAAAACAAAATGTGATAGCTGTTAATTTTCACAGGTGTGGGTATACCAGCAAGTTAACCCCAAATAAGGCCAATATTTTAGCGAATCAGCAAAAAACCAAAAATATTTAGATTCTTCAGATGTTACCATGGTAAGTAGAAAAGCTCAGAGTATTATTAGACAAAATAACTAAACAAGCATGACTTATTTAGATTTCAGAGAAAACCTTGCCTCTCTACAAAGAACTTAATAGCAAGGCTTAGGATGTATATGAATCAGTGTCTTTTGGACAATTAGATGAATGAAGGGATGCTTAGTCTAACGTCCATACAATACAATAAAAAAAAAAACCAGCATAAAAGCATCCAATACAACATATGTGTGTGGATGGGTGATAAGTTGGCCTTGTTTTGCAGCAACAGGAATTAAGACATCTCAAGGTTTTTGAGTTAACTACAAACTCTTCTGTTTACTCAAGAAAAAAAACATCCTGTGAGGTTATCTGTCTGACAGCTAAAATCTGACCAAATTATTACATACTCCATGAGCAGCGAGAACTTTTATCTTGTTCTTGAGGCCCCGAGACGAAAACAACAATTTTCTTTTTGCATATGTGATTAAAGACCGTTTGACACATCGAGTTAGCAGAACCTATTTGTTGTGAGTAGTATTGTGGGATTGGTTAGACATTTGTACCCATGATGTAAGGCCAAACAAACTGTTTTAATAGCTGATAGAGGTGGTGAGAAAGTACATAAATGTTTATATATATTCAGCCAACAACCCCCCCCCTCACAGACAAATAGCTCATTCATTATGAAAGAGACTGTTCAATTGTTCATTGCACATTAAAGTACAATTCATGGAGTATGTGACAGGTGTTGGACACACAACATGATAAATGATAGAGATTACTAAAATAAGTCTCAGAGAAAAAGAAAAACAAACTTAGCTACTTATGAAAAGACTTGAAAGCTAAATGCTGAGGCTTGGACATGGATAATGTGGAGAATGTAATAGAATAGGATTATGTAATTCTATGTAATAGAATAGAAAATAAGTCCACCCTGATATAATACTGTAAACACATTTCTGTACTCTCTGCTAACACAATTATCTCTCCAATGAAATGTATGCAGCACAGAAAGAAGCTATACTGCAAAGTCAATGCACTATAAACCATAAAATGTAATATGTAAAGGCTTTATTTGTCGCTTAGTTTTTTAAAGATGTAAGCTTTTGAAGATTTGCATTTGTGGTACAATATTGATTTTATTAACCTTTGCAGCAAAATCAATTATTTGACATTATTGCAGAGTTCATTGATTTGCCACTTGAGTGAATATCAATTCATTTTGCTGTAACAATGTATAGAATGTCAATTACTGACGCACATTGTGTCCCCATTTACAAAACCACGTGGGGCAAATTACTGGCATCGTTGTCAATTAAGTATCTAATTTATGCAAGTAGAGTTGTGTGAGGTCTAGTGCAGACTAAATAGCATGTAATATGAATAAAGTTATGAGTAAACATTTTAAATGTAGCATGAATACCATAAGAAAAGAATCGGTACAATTTTGCAATTATTTAAACGAAGCATGACCCCAAAAACTTTGTTTAGAAACACTACTCACAAAACACCTTGAGGCGACAGGCAATGCAATAAACAGAAAAAGATGATAAGAGATATGAAAACTTTTCTCATACCAACTTTGCTAACTGGGCCAAAATAACAACAAGCAATAAATCACAGCAATTTCCAACGAGTAACTTGATAATAGTGATGGCTGGAGATGAAACCCTGTGTGTCCTTCCCATACCTGCAGGCTTACCTTCTATCCTTTAAAAAGCATTGAATAAACTAAACTGGCAGCTTACAGGTCCATTAAATCAACTGGGATTGTGGCAGAGAGAAGGAGCAAGGTATTACATTTGTGTTATTGGTCAAATATCATGGGGGGGTGGATAGCTAGACCCAATTGAGCAGATGGAGAAAGACAGCGTGAGGAGGAGGTTAAGGTTAACGGAGCAAGTGCCGGGGCTATGTCCTTTCTGATAAGTGAGGTTTCACTTGCGTTCAGTGCTCCCACCCCCCCACCCATCCACCCACTGTAAGATGAGCTGACACCTATTTATGACACATGACTGTATCTCTGATTGCCTGGGGCCTGATAGCATTCCGATGCCCCGCTCAGCTCATGATGGAGGGATAGTGAGAGTGAGTGATAGAGAAATAGAGGGGTTTCTGGCTCAAATGTACCGTGATACTGTGTCCGTGATAGAGATATGGAAGTTGTGTGTCTCTGCTGGCAGGTTGGGAAGTCCATATGTTGCTTGATTGTAAACACGCTGGATAAAATGTAGAAATAAATGGATGGATAAAAATCCCAAGGTGCTTCAAGTCAACTTTTCACACTTCAAGTTACTGGTTGCGAGTAAACAACACTGAGTCAGATTTTTCAGGTCAGAGCAGATATTGCTTTGCAAGACAACATCTACAAAGAATGGTACCCCTAGGTACTGTAAACGCATGAGATATACGCTCAAAATCTTTATTTTTTTCATGTTGTAGTATTCATTATACTTCTTTGTGTTAGCAACAGGTATTTGTCCATGTTTTGAAACGATACAGTGTGGAAGAATTACCGATAGGTAAAGATGTGTGTAGAATGACGCACAGTATTTCAGGTTCCCAACAGATATTATACAAGATATCAATATTAAATCTGGATCTCTGCAAAATTCTGGACACTACAATCCAGAACAGGAATTTTTATCACTGCAAGACAACAAATAAAGATATAAACATGCTACAAATCCCATACAGCAGATCCATTATCATTGTTTCTAATAGTTTAAACATTTCAAATGAGGACGATAAGGTGGAAATCACAATATGGTTGGTATCAAACTGCTTGGCAGGGGTTTGCTCTCTCGGTGTCCTTTTCTGGTTGACTGTTCAATGGTGGGAGGTATCTTTCACTGTTGACCTCCAGTAAATTTCTTAGAAAACCTTTATTCAGCACTTAAAGGTTTTGGTTTTATTAACATTGTTCTTGTCTTTTTCTTGCAGCTGTGAACTCTGGTGACTTTGGATTCCTTGTGTGGGCTCACTGTGAACTCCTGCACATTTTGGTTTGGCTTGCATAGTGTGTGTGTGAAGTGAGTGGTTTGGGGTGACCTGAGGTGGCTTCTTTGTAGACCATTATGATGTTTGAAGCCCTTAGTGCATGAGTGTTACATTTTGCCTCCCTACACCACAAACCCAGCTCACTTGCGGCCACAAGCTTAAAGCAACAACTCACAGACAAAAAGACTTATTCATTTTACTGGACAGCAATACGGGGTGGTTGCTCAGCTCCTTTGTGTAGGGCCAACTTCCATCCATCCATCCATGTTCTACCGCTTCTCCCTAAACGGGGTTGTGGGGGGACTGGTGCCAATCCCAGCTGACATTGGGCGAAAGGCAGGGTACACCCTGGACAGGTCGCCAGTTCATCACAGGGTCAACACACACTGACAAACAACCATGCACACACACACTCCTATGGGCAATTTAGAGTCTCCAATCAGCCTATCCCCAAGGTGCATGTCT
>JBAMHV010000025.1:9113621-9133315 GCA_037177535.1 Pseudomugil gertrudae
GGGAGGAAGCTGGAGTACCCGGAGAGAACCCACGCTAACACGGGGAGAACATGCAAACTCCACACAGAAAGGTTCCTGGTTGGACCCCCGCCTCAGCCGAGGTTGGAACCAGCAACCTTTTTGCTGTGAGGCCACAGAGCTAACCAACTGCGCCACCGTGGAGCCCTGTAGGGCCAACTTCTACAACTTATTTAAAAAAAATAGAAACTGTCCTATTTTTCTCACCATAAATTGTTCTCCAACAGGCAGTAGACTACTATATAATGCCATGCCCCTCATGTTATTATACTGGCTTGCTCCTTGAGAGTTGAAAAAACTTTATATTGTCGTCATGTATTGGTGGTATATCAACCCAACATGTAGAACTGGCTCTTTGGTAACACAGGTCTGAAGTTAAAACAAATATAAAGGCTCTATTTCAATCTATAAACTAAAAGATATTTCTTTATTTTGCCATTATTGTTCACAGAGCAGAGTTCTGCCACCGTGGTTTCACTAATCAATGGCTTCCCTTCAGGAATGTCTCTACAGCCAACTAGCTTGGCTAAGGTCTGTGGACTGTGCTGTTTATACATTTATACATTGACAAGTCATTAAAAAGTTAGTGTAATTTCCATTTAGTGACAGAATAATGTTTTAACCAGTTATTAGCTTATTTCAACAACATTGGAATTTACTTGACCATGTTTTAACCAGTTTTCCTTTACTTTATGTAACAACCAGCTGTCTGAGTGGGTGTCTACCAGCAAGTAGGAGATGAACTCCAACATATAGTCATTCTGCAAAGGTTAAAATAAAACAAACAGAACATCTCTGTATCATTACTACTCAACAGAATAAAAAAAAATCACTTATGATTTTGATGCTTTTTAAGAAAAGGACTGCTTGGAACACAGTTATGATAACTTTCCATCTAATACCAAAGTCTTTGTTTCGGTTTGGAGAGGGTACTTTAGTCCACTGTGAATCATAGTCAATAGTAAGTTATTAACCATTTGCACAGAAGCATTAGAATCTGTGCTGTTATAATATGTCTTGAGAGTTAAACTGTCACAGTTCGGATCAAGATTCACCAAAGGCTTCTCAATTAGGAGACATCTCCGTTGACACAAGAGAGCCTTTCCATCTAATGAAATACCCCACGTTATTGCCCTTCTGGTAAATTATTCAACAAAACCCTTACTGGGAAGACAGACAGAAGGAAAAAATAAATGAAAGAAGTCTCCTCATCATTTTTGATTCATCACCTTTCTTCCATATTGCCCTGCAGATCACAGAGAATATTTCACCTAATCAGATTTATGATTTATCCCATTAAATCTTTTTTTAAAGCTGAGAGATGGAAGGTGGAGTAAAAGTGATTGAAAGAGAAAAGGGAGATAAAAAAGAGAGATGCAGAGGTGCAATTTATAATCTACTGGAAAAAAAGACAGCAAGTGAGGGTGATCCCTATTTAAATGAATAAAGATTGGCTCTTTCAATGTCCCACCATTGTACCATTTCTAATGACCATAAATTATTAACAATGAGTCTCAAACACAAAATCACAAGGCATCTTCTCCTGATGTGTGTTATTATGGGAGAAACACAGGGTTTTGTTTCATTAAGAGCATTAACAAGTGTTTCCATGCTATATTTAAATGTTTATTAGCATTTATTTGTTTGTGACATGTTATGTAGGCAAACCTAAAGATTGTTTTATTTTCAGGTTATTACAGTTGTATATAGAACACCACCAAAGACTTCATTACAACACGGATGGGAAATTTACATCATTTAAATAAAGAGCGTATGCATGTGAATTAAAGGGGGTGAGAGAGATACGTCTCTACACTAAAATAATCAGATAAAGAAGTGATGAGAACACAAAAAAGGAATATATGAATGTTAACTGGATGACAGGACAGATGAAAAACTACCAAACTTATATTTCTGATGTATAAATATAAGCATTAGCACCTGAAGACAAATGCTATAAATCGTATTTGTACTTTCTTTTAGCATGGCATCTGATCTATTCATTTAGAAATACCAATAAATATTGAACTAAATACAACATTATGTAAAAAAAAAATAAGCTCATGTGAATCTACAATTTCTCTCATTTCCTTTGTATTTGTACAAGCATAAATGGCTTTCTCTAGAAACGTGTATGTCTTCAGGCGTAGTAAAGGCAAACTAAACACCTTACAGTTCACTAATATAGTCAGTTAAACCAAGGTAAACAGAGGTTAAGGATAAGATGTGTGACAATGAGTATGTTTTAATTTCCCTGAAATTAGGTGATAAAGAAAAGGAGGCTAACAGTGCAAACACATTTAGCTTCCTTAACCATCACTCCAGAGAGACCAGTGACTCCAATATATGCAAGTAGAGCAACGGACCGAGAGCTGGAAGACAAAGATGAGATTTTTAGAACATACATATGGAAATCAAGATTTAAAAAATCCTCCCTAACCAACTAATGGAGCCATGAGGAAAGGATTCAAGGTCACCAATCACAGCGGTATCTCATAATGAGGTGAGAAAATGATCGGAATGTGAGTAAGGAGTAAATGAAAGTGACTGGTATCATCTCTGTCCCACACTGCTGATCAGATACTGACCATATACCCGGTTTCTCTGCTCCTCCCATGAAGAACAAATCTCCAGAAATCTGCCGGTCAGCAGCAATTCTCTGCAGCATCAAGGTTAAAACAGTTTCACAGTTTTATCAAAATGACTTAGTTTGTAATAAAGTTTCCTGCATACCGCTGTAATGCTTTTAAAGATTTCATGTAAAGTACTTTGAATTGTCCTGTACATGAAATATGCAATACAAATAAACTTATAAATGCAGAAGGCTATAATGGAGGAGAGTACCGGTAAAAATGCTGGATCCAGTCAGTGATGAAGGACGTCCTTTCACACTGCATTACTTTCACACAGTCAAGATCAAGGAACACACACAAAAAACTGGAGTGTTGTATCTCAAATTTAATGAGATGAAAGGGGAGATGGCGAGAAGGTTAACCCAATCAGCAGAAGACATCTCCGTTAAAAGCTTTAAGGACTGTTTTAGTGAAAGCCTGGTGGTTTCAGTGCATAAAGGACAGTAACAGTATGAGGCATTTTACCTTCAACTAACCTAAACTGGGTTTTATATGCATGACCGGACATCTTTAATTATCTCCTCTCCTGTCTTATTTACAGATGGGTCAAAAAGGTGTGGCAACACAAGTCTGCCTTAAAATAGACATAAAAAAAACATTCTGCTTCCCCAAACACCATCAACCCCAGCCTTCCCTCAATCGTCCAATTTAAAGGCCTAAACCTAAGCACTTGCTGTGGCCAAACCTACAGAACAAGCAAGAAAAAACACTGAAAAACCCATTAACACTTCAAGATGGAAACAAGAGACAAATGATCTGCAAAAGTCTCACAACAGTCAAACATTTAGGTCAAAAATGAAACGTTCATGTCTTAGTCTATCAACACCTGGTTAATGCAGACTTTGTTCTTCATCAGGGCACCGTTTGCTCCTGCCAGATGTAATGCAATAAGACTTATTTTAAAATGGGATTATCTGCCTAAAATATCTATTTTTAAGTTAATTAAAATGCATAATGTCCTGAATGTTTTCTACGCCATCCACAGGGTCAAAGAAAATACTTTGGTAATGACTGCATGACTCTCGTTTGTGTTTATGCTGGACAGTGGTCCAGTCAATCTACCAGATCAAGCTACAACTAAAGCATTTAGTTTATTAATAACATGAACAGGTTAGTTTGAGTCATTTGCTCTGATGTGTGCAGATGCAGAGCTCAGATTCTGCATTTTGTTCTGGTTATTTTCCTTTTTTCTTTGTGTGTGTTGGCCTTGGATCTTCCCTCATTGTTTTAATATATTGCATAAATAAATAAAAAGTTACAATTCCAGACAGAGATGAATATGTATGGTAAATAAACTACTGAGATAAAATGTACATACCTCCATACACACTGAACCTGTGTAATCTCAGTTTCCAGACGGTCATGCTTTCTATTGAGCAGATGTAAATCAGATATAGCATTTAATGCTAATTAAATTGTGCCAGTGTAGAAAAATAATAATTAAACCCCTGTTCAGTCATTTTTATGGTCTGCTACACCTGCAAAGTTGTCTTTTAAGTGGGGCAGACAACCCAATATGATCAAAGCAAATAGCCCCATGGCCAACAGAGCAATCTGCAACACCTGACTTCTTTTCACAGATAAGATGTTCATGCATCCCACAGAAATGCACAAAATCTAAACTATCACAGCTGGACCTGCTGTTATGTAATGAAAAGTATGTATGCTTATTTATTATGCACAACTGACTTAGAAGAGCTTGACAGCTTAACGAGCTCTTAAGCAAAGTCGGTTTGACCCCTGCAGGCCTTTTGCACTTGCATTCAACGATTCTATGCACCCTCTGACCTATTTTCCAGCTGATCCAATAGTCTAGTTTGCCTATCAAGATTTATTCTACTTATCGAATGCAGCTTACAAAGACACCTACTTTAAGTTATACTAGAAAGGATTAAGTTACATAAATAACACCTTTTCACTACTTTTCAATTTAAACTACAATATGTATGTAATATTTGGTTTTTAAGAAAAAAATATAATAGACAGCATATTTTCCCAGCTACGCTATGTGAAAGAAATCAGTTTTTCCAGTTCTTAAGCAAAACATTCTCCCACCTAGTGTGGAAAGATGAGCAGGCGTGCGGAAAATGTTCTCTGCTAAGTGGAATCTTCTGGGCGACACGGATCATGCTGAGAGGCATAGCTGCCTTTACTGTTGGCCACTGTGCCAGGATGACAAACCTTAAAAGACAAATTTGCACACAAGGCAGCGTACACAGGGACATATGTGCTGTACAAGCAGGAGAACAGCAACACAGACAGAGGGATGTTGGTGAGTATACACACACACATGCACACTATCTGACACAAAAGAAAACTGAACACACAAGCTCATATGGGCTCCTTCACAATGAAAGGGTGTGAAATGAGTCCAGGGCACGTTGCGCTGCAGGGAGGCTTTTAACACATGCCTGGACACTGACGAGCAGTCAAAGCTGCTTCCTGTGAGCTGGTCGACGCAGCTTGCGAGGCTCGTATTAGCTTTAAAATCTCTTAGAAGTGAGGAAGCTCAGAGCTTTGCGAGATAAATTTAGGATCCACATGAAAAGCCTTTCATTAGGAATCACAAAAATATTCCATTAGCTTTTAACATCATTACTCTGCTGGACTGTGTGGAGATCCTTTTTATCTTTTACAGTGTTTTAATCCATGCTTTATGCATTCGCTTACAGTGTGATGTCCGTTTTTAATCCGACGTTGCAATTTTCCTCATCTGTGCTGCGGGTGTCTTGGCCAGGACACTCTTGTAGAAAAGATTTTTAATCTGAATCAGTTTCCTTGATTAAATAAACATGAAAAATAAGACATCCCTGTCAGATGCCCCGACAACTTTAGATGGCTCCTTTTGATGTGGAGATAAACAGCGACCCCATTACGAGCTACCACAGCTCTTCTTGCCTCTGGGTGAAGCCATCCTCCTTTCAAATCTCACTGTTTTGATTCCCCACAGCCTGTAACCAAAAGTGAGGGTTGGAGTGTTGATCAACTGGTATAATTGACTGTTCACCTCCACAGCACTGCAGATGCTCCTCCAGTCCACCTGTCAATGTGCTGCTCCATCCTGCCTCCACTTGTAAACCTTACTGAGAAACAAAGCTTATTATCCAATCAGAAATCCACCCTATGGTTTGAAACCTCAGCCATTTCACGTTCTTACTAAAAAACATGCAGTCTTATTCCAACAACATGTGCATTGTGAGCCATGATACACTTTTCAGTGTATTTAAATACATGTGCGTACATCTGAAATCTACAACAGAAGCGACTCCAGTAGTTTAAAGGTTACTTAAATGTGACAGTTGCTCAACACCATCCAAAACATTGGGTGTAATTTGCTGTGCTGCCTTTCTTTCTTTACTCGGTCACTCTGAAGCAGCCATCATCTTTTCCCTGCAAACAAATTTTTACCTAAATCTAACCACTGTCATTGAGTCGCTGCAGGTTACATATGGATGGACGGACCAGGGTCAAACCACAGAATGTCCCCACATTTCATCACGTAAAAAGTTGATCTAATTCCATTCTTTGTTGGGTTTTTATGGATAGCTGCTTGGTTTGACACATGCCAAGTGTCCTTGCGGGGTTATTCTTAGCATCTGCCTCAAGTATCCTCTACAAAGCAAAACAATAGCTTTGACAATGTAAATTCGCATGGACTCCTGAAAACACCCGCTTCCAGTATGACAGCAAATCCTCAGCACACCGCTTAGAAGTTTTGACAATCGTGAATCACCTTTGTTGTGTGAAGGTTATCTACCCATTTTTTTCCCCTTCCTGCATGAAAAGCATCCATCCCATCATGCATCTAGCTAACATTTTTTGCTTGGAGTTACTGCGCTACAACAAACTAAGTGATTTTCCACTAAAAAAAAAAAAAACAGTGAAGGTGAAACACTGAAAAAATGAAAAGGACAAACAGAAAATTAATTTTGACAGCTTCAAAATGAGCTTTCATCACAGCCAAACTGTTAGGCTTGAAAGACTCGCAGCGTAGAGATTTACAAGCATCCAGTTGTGGCTTAATAACAGTATGATTTTTTTATAATGACTTGTGGTAATGAGAGCAGCCCGTCAGTCATAATGATAATTAATTAGCTTTTATAAAAAGTGGGTCAATCACTGGAAGTGAGCTCACTGAGTTTTAACGGGGGTGTTGTTACATAAAGTTTTACCCTTAAATCAAAGTTTAAAGATATATTAGTCCCTGCAGTTTAGATTTTCCTGTCTGTTAAATATAAAATGTGCCAGGCGTATACTAAAAACACCAGCTTGTTTAAAACTTATGACAGATCTATCTTGACAGGTGTGTGTGGGGTGTAATATGTTCTTCTTGATAAATGTAAGCAAAATGGAAAGAGAAAGAAAAGAACATTTAAAGTCAAAAGAAAAAAACACATGAACAGTATCATAAAATAATTGTCTTAAAAAGAATATAATCCTGGAAAGACCTGAAACAGACAGTAGCTGTCTGGATGTTTAGCTGCAGTTACTTACAGTCTTATCAGATGTTGCTTTAAAGAAAAGGAGCAAGAAGAGGATAAAATACATTAAATGACTAATGAACTAGACTAAAAATCAAAATGTCTTCTTGACAGAACAGAAAGCATAAATATCCAGATCAGTGATTTATGATTGAAGAAGACATGAGTACTATTCCTTCAGATTAAAGAAATTACAGCTGAGATAAAGTATGTGGTACGGTAAGGTATGCAATGTAACTGCACTTATTTACAAGATATTATAAGCAGATTTTGCTGCAAATGTCAGCTTAGAAAAATACAATAAAAACTTAGAAGATTATGTAACTCCTTACTGTGATAGAAACAATAGAAAATGTTTAGATAGCTGTGAAGCAAGTAAATGCAAAAATGTGATAAGCAGTAAAATCATGCCTTTCACAATAAGAAGCTTCAAATAAAATCAATTTCCAAAAGGACCAGCATTATTTGCTGTTAAACACATTTAAAGCTTCTCCCCGTCTAAGTCTGTTAAGCTTCAGACTTAGCAGGGGCCGTCTGACAGGAGGATTTTAAACTTCTATATAACCCTGTCATTGAGGCAGCTTCATGTCCCCATGTGTCTGAGTGTGTCTCTGCACATATGTGGATGTGCATTTATGTGTATGTGGATTGGTGTGTACGCATCACTCCCCAAGTGTCAAGAGTGTGAGTACATCATTCACCCCAGAGATAGTTTGGGATTGCAGGAAATAGAAAGACAAGGGTGGAGGTTAATCTGAGGTGGGTACAGTTCATCAGATCCCTGAAGCGATGTGTGGCAGGCTGGCAGGTGGAGGCTAGAGAGCTGAACACAAGGAGGAGAACAAACCGAGTAATCATAGCTACCCTCACTGCACGAAAATGCAAACAGAAACACAAGACACTTCTGACAACAGCAGACATCATTACTTCCATTTAATAATCTGGAAAAACACATCGGTTATCCATGTTTTCCCCGCTATGTCAGCTGTTTGCTACGTGTACATGGCAGGTATAAAGTATTAATGATTTGACAGTTCCTGCTTGTGTGTCATCGGTAATAGTCTCAAATACACAGTGTAACATGCAGCTACAGCATTTTTTACTCACTTGTGCAAGTTTAAGGGCTGAAGAAATGGAGCATGGAAAAGAGATACATATTTCAAAGAGTTACTAAATACAGAAATTAAATGGACATGTGCTTTTTTTCCCAACAGATTGGCATGCCATCTCCCCAAGCTTCTGGGCCTTTTCCTTAACAGCTGTAACCAGGGACTCAGAGATCTGGAGGATATATTTTTCCTCGTTTCACACTTCAATAGACTTTGCTTTCATTAACTAGCCTGTACCCAAGACTCAGGGTTCAAATTGCAAACGGTTTTGTGGAAGCCTTATTTTTGGCCAAGCACCATGACTTCTGAAGTGACATTAGGACAAGGTAGAGTGGTTTTTCTCTAAGAAGAAAAGAAAATGAAGGATACAGTGGATGTTTGCAACCTTCTTCATCATTTTACTTCTCTGTTGCTTTGCATCCCTTCATTCCTCCTGACATTTCATTTTGAGCTTTGGATTGTAACCACTGTCGAAATCTGAGGGCCAAAATTGAATTTAACAATCACAAAAGGCAAGCAAAAAAATACAGCCTTGTGCATTTCACAGCACACAACAAACGACTCAGCAGAAACAACAGAATACTGAGTCAGTCTCAGCGAAATGCAGGCCCGGTGCTATGAGCAGGCACCAGAGGGTAAAACCCAACCATTCACAAGTCTGGCACTCCAATCAAGGACTTAGCTTCTTATTGTTGAAATTATATTTTAAAACTATGTGAAATAATTCTTTATAGAATTGTAGTAATTATCGTTAGAATCAGTTCCTGTGTGCACTTTTTCAGCTTTTTCTCTTAAAATACTTCCAAGCTGTGTGCATGTGTGCTTGCATCCTTAATCCATGAGTGCAAAGAGTCGCCAGATGTAAATATTTCACGCATTGGCTAACTCCAACGAAGTACTTAATAAACTGAAAATGGTTCCAAAATTACACAAATAAAGTAACATGTGTCAGGTGTCACGCTGCAATAATTGGATGATTTCCCCAATGTGATGAGACCCAGCAAAGCAGCAGCCACAGGTGCATGCATCCCTCCTCCTCTGGCTCATCTGCAGCTGGATGTGGAAGTCTGGCCAGATCTGTGCTTATTGCTTCAGATTACAAGAGTGACTTTGTTAAAAAACTAATGAAAATAGGGCAATAGTTTTGAAAAGGAATCAAAACAAAATCAAAGTAAAAATGAAGCAACATTATATTTGGCTTTATTTTAAAAAGCAACCATTGCAGTAATGCCAAAACGGAAGCTAAAGGCAAACTTAACTCTCAACAAGCTGTCTTTCTTGCTGGGCACACATAAGCAGTCAGCCTTAAGATATTTTTATGCTTGACACATTATTTTTACTGGCTTAAGGGATATTTTGAGTCTTTAGTCAGAGTTAAAAGGTTCTGCTTCCTGTGGCAGTGTACGGCGAAAGAAAATTATCCATATTGCTCCCAATCCTTCAACCAAAATTTCTGCTCACAAATTAAAAAATGCAGTTCAGACTATTAAATACATAAATATCTCTATCCTCTCCATTAGCTCTTCATCTACCTCCTCCATGAGTTGGAAAAACTTTATTTTCACTGGCCTGAGTTTAGTTTAATCACATCCTCTTCAGATGTTCCAGCACTGCTGAATACGTTATATAACCTTGTTAGCTAAATGATAACAGCTAAATTCACTTAAACTATCAGTAGTACACTTGGAGATCAAAAACCGTCTCACAGAATTGCCATGTTACAAAAAGCAGTGAAATGCAACACAAACACTTGTGCTGCGTGTGGCGTTTTGTCAAGAGGCCGTGTTGACAGCGATGGTGGAAAATGAGAAAATGCAGAGAGCTATTCAGATTAGAAGCCGCAGCTCTTCAGTCAGCACATGTAAAGAGCCAGAAAGAGAGCCGGCATGCAATCTAAAATTACAGGAAAATGTGTACTCAATAAAAAAATAGAGTGTGTGTCTTAGTTAATACACACCATGAGACTGGTAAATGAATAAATAATCATGTCAAGAAAGAGACAGAAGAGTCAGAAGAGGGAGAGGAAAGTGAGAGTATGAATGAAAGTTACAGCACAATGACTAAAACTAATCAGCTATAATTAGTTCAGTATGTGATTTCTGCATCGGTAGATATGATTTTGCAATAAAGTAATCAGTGAATTTTCCTCCCACAAATGGAGAGGATTCTTTACTTTGAAAAGAAGAAAAGCCCGGAGTGTAGGTTTTTAATAAGATGTCAGAAAAATGAACACAAAGAAAAGCTTCATGAATAAACAGCAGCCAATGAGATTAATGAAGCGTTTGGAGCATTTTAAAACTTTGTCAGTTAACAGATAAACAAGGCGTGAATTAAGATTTTTCTCTGTTAATTTTGTTGTTTACTTTTAATGCAACAAAGGCCACCAGACACGATGCATTCAGTTTCCAAAGGAAACTCGATTTTACTGATCTCATCCTGAGTAAAATGAATCGTGCTTCACACCCACAGTGCAGTTCAGAATACTTTCGGTGTTGGGGGGAAATTTGAGAATACCCTGCGTGTTAGCAAAAGTGTTATCTTGAATTAAATCGGTTGTTTGAAAATGCTCTTATTCAACCTAAATTGTGTAGAAACTTATGTTTGTTTAACAAGGGAAAAGTTGAAGTGCACTTATTGGGTAATTTAACAAAATAAATACAAAGCCACTAAAAAAAAACCTGCGTTTAGATGGTTCTGGTTATTAAGCTTTACAGGAAATCTACAATATTTAGTCCAATAATAATTAAGTGTATTTAAAAGCATAAAAACATCTATAAAAAAATATGCAACAGGAAAATAAACACTTCTATTTAGATGCTTTCAATCAATTTCTTTTTTGTGTTTATATTACCAGCAAATGGAACAATGATTTATGAAACCATGCAAATATCATTTTACCAAATGAGGGAAAAAAATCATTCTAAATGGCTTAAAAGTCTTTTTTTAAGAGATTAAATAAGAAACAACAATCACTTTAAGTCTTTTGTAAGAAATGTACATCTTCGTAACCTAAACAGTCCTGATCCCTCCATCCATGAAGTCTCACATTTCTACATTAACGATGAGTATATTAAACCATAGCTATTAGCAGCCATTTGGTACCTTTACCATTTAATAAAATAATAATAATACATTTAATTTCAAGGCGCCTTTCTGGACACCCAAGGACACCGTACAAAAATAAAAACAGTCATAAAAAAAAATTAATTAAAATCAATTAATCAATATTAATTAAAAAAGAAAACACAGTAATACAATACAATAAAACATAGATAAACAATCAGCAGAGAGATGTAGGATTAAGTGGAATATGCCAAACGGAAAAGGTTAAGGTTAAATACTGGTATCTCATGACACCAAAGTATTACAAGAGTCCAAACAGCACCATGTTCTCTGCTGTTTGTAATAAAAAAAGCTTTCAGCCCATCTCAGCCACCACAGCATCACCTTATAACCCTGTCATGCATTTTGGATGCAGCTGCCACAATAATTACAGTTAATATTAACATAAATAATAAACTTAACATTGATCAGGAAAGCCACAGGAATAATCAGACTGCATCCTGACTTTAAAACGAGGTTTGCATAACGAAAAAGGGGCCATTTCCAATAAAGTTCATGCAGGCTGGAATAGAAAGAATTTGGAGCACTTAGAAACAAGAAATGGAGCAACTTTGTTCTGTTGTACATCTTTGGGCATCTGTACATGATGACTGTTAAAAAACAATAGAGCACTTCTCTGCTTGCTCCATTCAATGCTACGCCTTACTCATGTTATAAGAAGGAAAAGCATCATTACATAAAACTGTATCGTCTCATTTTGTTTGAGTGTCACCCTCTGCAAAGCCAAAAATTCAATTATATATAAAGCATTTTCATTTAAACATCCATGTAAAAACTAATTTCCATTCTACTCCCTTTTTCTAATCAGAGGTTGGACAGATCTTGCTACAGAGTTGATATTTGTTGTATCGACAGCATCTGTGTTAACTCAATTGAAAGTTCTTAGCACGTTGGTTCAACCAAAAATCAAAGAAATAAACAGAGATTATTTGGAACAACAACTGCAAGCATATCTGATAAAAAAATCAATACCAGGTATTGAATAAATGTCCGGACACTTAGCAAGCAAATTGCATCCTAACATGACAGGAAGTGTGTTTCTATAGGCCATAGCATCTAATAATGACATGCATGGATCACAATCATATATATCCATAGCAAATTAAAGTGGATATGTCCATTCAATCTGACCAAGTTTGCAATGAAAAATATTGAACATCATAATGCAACAAGTGAAGGCAAACTTGGAGGTTAGTTTAAACACCCAAGCCAAATGGTAATTAATGATATGACAGTAACTTATTTGAAGTTTGTTAAATACATATTGAACGGTACATCCATACTAGCTGGGGGCTGTATCAAGGGATTTTAGCATTAAGGTCTCACTTTTACAGGGGAAAAAAGCACCAGAATGACTGAGTCAACAACAGAAAATACATCAAATGAAAGATGCGAAATTTTCTAAGCACGACAACAGACACAGGCTGCACCATCAGGTGGAGGTGGAACCAAGCTGTGCCTTACTGGTAGATAGCCCCACTTATTCTGGTCCAACTGTATTCAACAAAGAATCTTCTTTTCCATATTCAGTGTTCCCCCTATGATACCTACACCTCTTCTACACAATCTGCCACTTTTCACACGCTTGTTTCCTCCTACATACATCCTTTAAAAGAAAATGAACCTAACACTTCCTCTCCTCTGTTTCTCTCTATTTCTTACAGTGTTAATTCTCAGCTCTTACCTTTTTTCCTGTAGGCCTGTATGTCTGCTATAATGAATTGTACTTAATTGCCAACTGGGAGTTGCAGCCTTAAAAATAATTCTCAGGACATTTAACCTTGGTCGATATAAATGATAAACACACCTTAATAAATGGGCTTGAGCCTGGGGCAGAGAAGGAAACCTTTTTTTTCCCTCTTCAGGCCCAACCACTGCAAAGGTATGCAAACACGCAGAATGTCTTGTAAATTATTCCAGGCATTAATTACACTCTTCAAACTAAAGCATACCATCCCACATCCTGCACTTTCAGGGCATAGAACGTAATATTCCCCTGCAGATGGATTATTATTAATCATTAAGACATTAAAATAAATAAATAACAGTTTTGGGTTTTTATGCATGTTTTTTTCCCTACATGGTATCAAAAGATTTTTCATTGAAACACTTAATTTACAAAAGAAAATGTTCGAGTTAAAGTGTTGCATTAATTTTGTTTTGTTTCATTTTTTCTAATTAATGCCCTTGTGGACACAATGAAGCCAGTTTAAGCTTAAAAGTAGCAAACGAAAACTAGAAGAACTATTAAAAAACAGTGAGCTGAAATATTACTGAGCTGAAGAAATATTCTGCCCCCCACTTTTGAAATCAAATCTGCATCCTTGCTTGCAACAGACAGTGGAAGTCAACAGAGTAGAGGTCCGTTCAGAGAGCGCATCCATTGGGGAAATAAAAATGTCAGCCAATATTTTTAATCCATCCATTAAGCAGTAAAAAAAATGACTGACTGACTGAAGACCAGCAATTTTTTTACCTCAATTTGCTGTCTGTATCGTTCAGATTCCAATGCACACATGCAGGTGATGTCATGTCACCTGAGGGTGGTGAAGATTGAAGCACCTGCTCTCCTATGAGGAGCAGCCAGAATTGTCCTACTTCCCCCCCAAAAAAGATAAAGGTAATCACCTGGATTTGAAATAGATAAGAGTCTCCATTTGGTTAAAACTGCTGGATGATTAGGTTTCAGCTGGGAATAAGGACTTGAACCCCATCTAATACAATGAGCTTCTCCATGTCTGAAGATGCATAATGTGGTTATGACGGAAAATGTTAATCTGTTTCAGACAGGTCAAATCTTTGGCATGCATCAATTAAAGAAAACATCTAAGGAGATTACTGAGATTACTAAAATGGGGTGACTGCGATAGGAAAGAGGGGCACCATCCCCTCTGAGAAAGAAATGTGAGCAATTAAATTGTGAGATCAATTAAAAGTTTGTTTTTCACTGTTTGATTTTACTAAACAAAAGAGAAAACAACAATAGAACTGGCTGTGTTTAATGGTGAAAGCGTGAGCATTTTTACATGCACAATATGAAGAGGACTCAAAGGATTAGGACTACAAGAACAAGACTGATCAGTGAGGCTAATCTGGAAGGAAAGGCTTCGATTTAATATGAAGCATAAAGGTTGGACTCTGGAGCAATGGAAGAAGGCCATGTAGTATGATTAGTCAATTTCTACCCTGCTCCAGGGTAATGGGTACATCAATGTAAGAAAGGAAGCCGACAAAGTGATGCAGCCATCTAGTTTCTACTGTACAAGCATGGGGGGGGGCATCTCTGATCTGGTGTTGCAGCCGTTTGTCAGGTTCAGCAACATGCCGAAAGAATGAGGTCAGCTGATACCTGAACACACTGAATGACCAGATTTTTTTACATCCTTCTCTGGTGGCAAGGGCATATTTCAAGATGACAATACCAAGATTCATCATGCTCAAACTGTGAAACAGTGGTTCAAGGAAAATGAGACACTATTTGGAAAACATACCACAGAATCCAGTCTATTTAGTCATTATTACTGGTATTATATTACTGTACTGCTTATTGAACAAGTTGCATGTATAAAGCTTTTACTAGTGAATTAAAAAGGTAAAGTATTAAAAAGTAAAACTAATTAGGATGTAGTAGACATAGTTTTACCATCAAGTGTTAGTATTTCAAAACAGGGTATGTATTCAGTTCCTCAACACTGTAAACCTGGTTAAAATAAATAAAAACAATTTTTCACAGACATCTGAAATTATTTTTTGCTACTTTTTGTACACTCCTCATATCAGATGAAGCGAGGTCACCAATTAGAAATGCAAATATTGCTTCTGGTTATCATATGTCTGAAATTACAGACTTGGGAATGCAAGAAATCTACATTAATAATGCACTAATCCAACAGAAACTGAGTCAAACCTATATTGGAAAGCTCAATGACCATGGCAACTGTAACTAAGAGGGGCACATGTTAGCATGGTAATGATCAACATTCAGCGAGTCCAATCCCCCACACACATTGCTGCCGCTTGTTACCAACGTCAAAAGAAAAAAAAAATGGTTGAAGCTATGCCTTACATTTTCATATATCAAACAAACCTCCATGTTCCCTCTGTGTCTGTGGCCAACTGATTGACTGTGACGGTGATGACACTCATGTATAATAGAAAGCACACAGGAGGAAATGAGGAGTTGAGAAAAACAGCACTGAGGCAGGTGAGGGTGTATGGGCCAGCAGAATAAACTCCTGCACCACATCCACCTCCCTGCACTTTTCCTCCATCTCAGTCTGGCATATGCTGCACATGCAAAGCCAGATCAAAGTAGGTGTAGCTCTTATGAATAAAAGAGTGCAACCCATCTGTGTGGCTGCAGCAAAAGAAAAATACAGTAAGCCTGAGCGAGACAGCAAAGCAGACTCTACATGGGGTCACGTTTGACCATGGTGCTGCTCTGGTTTGGTCTCACTCATGGGACCAAACCTTCAGACCCTGCTCATCCACTTGGCAACCAGTTTGCTTGTAAATATAATGAAGAGATTGTGATGATGGCACTATTTTTTTAATGACAATGGCCACGTTGTGTTTATATTTAAATAAGTTTGTTCTTCTCTACATCAAAGTGGAACCAAAACCAGTAACAACCCAACTTTCCTCACGGTTTTCTCAGCACATTAAAGGTTTCAGGGAAGTTTTTATGCCGTGAAGCTGAGAACCACAAACGTCATACGAGGTGAAAAATCGCAACACAGTCAGACGGGCTCATGCCTTTTCCAACAAGGGCAGGGAGTTCTCAAGGTTAGCACAAAAACCTTAAAATCAGAGATGTAATATCAGTGCAAGCCAGTTGCTGAGGACACGATGAGCCGAGTCAAGGAAAGTTGTGTGACGGGAAAACTCATCTGAATTATAAAAAGTATTATTAGCAGCAATATAGTTACTTACTAAAGCAAGGCTGGGAAAATTTCTTGTTGTCTACAATTCCCATGAGATGATCAAAACAAGAAAAGTAGATCCAATTTTACTAAATTTGCTGGGGGTTTTTTCCCGTATAAAAAACAACAAAAATCAGTTCATCTGGTACCAAAAACATGGATTTTGCAAATAATTTTGAAATTAATGCCACATATTAAATGAGCTGTTGCTATATTTCTTTAGCACCAAACTTGTTTGAATCCAACAGTCAAAGAAATTTAATGTTTTATTTTACTTATCTTTAAAAAAAAAGGTGAAGCAGCGTTTTCCATTTCATCATGAAAATGCCATGAAATGATCTCCCTGCTGGCACAAGGATTACATGGGACTGAAATTATTCTTATTGTATGAATTTATGAACAACTCTAATTTACCTCTAAATAAATCAATTATTTAGTATTTTATTACCTGAAGGGGGTTGTTTTGATTGAATTAAAGCTAAAAAGATGCAATCAGTTGCGTGTTGAAATGATGTAAAGATGTAGCAGATGTAATGATGCTTCTAACATACCAATGCAAACTTATTCATTAGACTGAAACATTTCTCATTTTTAGCCTTTTCTCACATCAAGAGGCTCCATTTTCTTCAACTTTATTAATTTTCAACTACAATACTGTATCCACCACAGCACATTCTTCTTATGGTGATGCTGTTTAAGTCCTGAAAGGCTTTAACTCACCTAACTTCACATGATTCAAGCATGCACATAAACATAATAAACCACAGAAACTGCATATATTATATTGTATCTATATTGTGCTTATAGTGTATACAAAGGTTGTGTATTGATATATTTTTTGTACATCTCTTTGATATAGAGGGGAGAACTATGTGTCTGTAAATAATGACATTTAAGCAGAGTTTATAACCCAGAACAAAAAAATGAAGAAAAACAAGCTTGAAATAAAAAAATGCAAGACCTAAACATAGATATAGATAGACAAAGTAATGGCTCATACATTAAAATCTGCATGTACATCATGGGCACTTACCAGTATGGTTTGCTGTGAGGGTGTAACGTTTATTTTGGAACAACACCAATGATAGTCCTGTTCATATGTTGCTTTAAACAATGTACAGCAGTAGTTTCACCTCCTCTAGCTGTTGTTTCCAGTTGCTTTTTGCTTCATATCAGTCATTTTCAAACAAGTATCAAACGAGATGAAGTCACAAAGGAAACCAGTTTCAATAAATACAACACTGACATCTTTAAGATGAGTGAGAGACACAATCTTTGATACCAAAAGGTGCCTGTAAAATTCAGTTTTTCAGTCTCTAAAAGTAACATACTTACATCTGCACAAACAAAACCATTTGTTCTCGTTTTGGTGTTCTGTCATACAGCTACCGCGGCTTTATTCTCTTAGTGTTACCCCGAGGAACCGAGTCAAGGCGAGGAAAAGCTCTCTGATGCGATATGCCCGGCACAGATGCATTTACAGTGTGTTATTAATCACAGGAAGATCATTTGCTCCTCCGAGCCGCCCAGGAGCTTAATTTCATTTGTTCCCATCGATTTAACGGCCACTTCAGACACAGGGGGTGGTGTGGGGAGTATAGGCTCGATACATGCTATTGATCAGACACTAAATGACCTTGTGTACACAGTGACCACGGAAACTCACCAAGAGATGCGGGAGAAATCACATTACTCGAGAGGTCTTGGCAGGTTCACCGCAGTGTGCGTGTCGAGACGTTCCAGGTGGTCATAACATTTGCTGCATTATGGTTTGTCATCACCGATGAACAGATGCAACATAGAAATAAGCACTTTGCTACACTCACCTGAGCATAATTTGTCTTTTCTGTTGCTACCATGGAAACCAATTCCTCACCAGTAAGCTATTTTGCATGCATCTCCTCCAATTTGGCACATAGAGTCAATTATGAGGACTTTGCGACCTTTGGACCTTTTGCACATGAGCAAATACTCCCAGGTACAGTGCCACATCCCCGCTAACTAGAGCCTAGGGGGTCCGCACTCAATTGGTACTCAAACAAGCAGTGTTTACACGAATTACATGCTATAGGAGATGATTAACTACCCAGCTGAACCCGGGCACCGCTTTGGCAACAGTCCCACAACACAGTTTATGAAGTATTGAGCATTTCTGTATAAGTGTTTTCTTGTGTGTGTGCTCAGATTGAAAAGTGTGTGTGTGTGAAGAAGTGGGGGACTAAATGAGTAGCTCTTTTGTTTGAGGCTATGTGATTAGTTGTGTGGCAACAGAGGGTATGATTTCATTGACATTTCTAATCTTGTTATGCTATAACCCTAACCTTCACACACTCAAAAGTTAGTGTGTGTGTGTGTGTGTGTGTGCCTGTGTGTGTTAAGTAGGTGAATGATGGATATATCTTGTTGCCTGACTTACCTTATCAGCAAAAGGGCCAGTATGGGTTTCATCAAGAGCCTGATGAAGCTAGAGATACAGGTAACCCACAAAGCTTTAGAGGATTGGAGAACACACACACACACACACCACAAGATTGGCCTGTCTTCACAGCTAAATAAATGGTGTTGTTGAAGTTGAGATAGTCAAAGAAGAAAAGAGGAGACTGCATTAAGGTGGTGACTGCTTGATAAGAGCACCACTGTGATTAAAAAAGGGAAAGGGGCTTAATGCAGCCATCGCTGATGGAAAATCGTCAAGACATTTCTTAAGTGGTTTGCTTGAAAAGGGGACAAATAGAAGTTTACAGTTGTTTGGAAAGGACACACTTACTTCTTAAAAGTTCTTATTATACCAAAGTTTAACGGCAGAAGGCAGATTTTCATGCATTTTACGGTTTGTAGTGCACAGCTATTCAGAGAAAAGGCCAAGTTAAAAATGATATTAAGTTTACCACCTTGTCATCATGATCATTCTCCACCTGCAAAGAAAAATAGCCCTACTCTTATGAACGCAGCCCTGATGCCTGGATCAACATTAGCTTTGGTATTAGATTTCAAACTGAAGCCAACATTGAATTTGACTTCATCTTTTATATGGCTTAAGAGGAGTTTATTGCACGCTGGCACTCTCTGAATAAACTCAATTGAATTGTTCAGCCGAATTGGGGAAGTGGGACAACAGAATATGCAAAGCCCGTTCTGTCCGTATCAACTAAATGATGTCGTATTCTACGGTTAATTGATTCAGACTAGAAGGAAAGAGATTCTCACACATATTCAGCCTCTCTACAAGGATCTCTGCCACACCATAACAATATGGCAATGATTACTGCTGTTTATATAGTGGTGGAAAGAAAAGTTTGTAGGCACCTTAAAAGTATATACAATAATTATATATATATATATATATATATATATATATATAAATAAAGGCCAAACAGTGCTCCGAAATACAATATTTCAAAATGCATG
>JBAMHV010000025.1:9136259-9206587 GCA_037177535.1 Pseudomugil gertrudae
TATATATATATATATATATATATATATATATAAATAAAGGCCAAACAGTGCTCCTAAATACAATATTTCAAAATGCATGAGAATATACTCTATAGTTCAACACAAGTGATTCAGGCTATGGTCAAAGTGCTGCTCATTCATTTTCAGTTATGCCTGCCGTGTGAAAACAAGTGTAATCAGCACTTATCCAGGAATCAGCTGCACTGGCAGTTTCCCACCCTCTGATGGATTGACTTTTTCAGCTACAGAGCTATTTGAGCGCAAGACTATTCTGAAAGTAAACAGGTCAGAGCTTTAGTGGTGCTTTGTAGATCACTAAATTATCTTTAATGCGTTATTTTTTATTCTCATCTCTATGACGGGGCTACAATATTAATGGTATTAACAAAGGAGACACTGTAAAATGAAAACATATTTTTTTGGTCATGTTTTAATAAATTCTTAGCTTTTATTTCATACAACATAATTTGCAAGTCCTGCAACCCCTCATTAGGATGGTTTACAGCATTTATTAAGATGACACAAAAAGAAACATCCAAGAAGACAGAGTCAGTTGCAAGTAGATTTTAATGAGCAGAGACTCATGTCATAGGCCTTCCTGTGACACAGGTGTCAGAACGCCTTATTTGTAGACACACAGTCTGCTGCTCTGCTAACATATTGCGGATGCTAAGTGTTGGATGCTGTCATGTCGTACAATGCTTACTGTTGGTCTTTTTTAGCTGGAATAAATTCCCTAAAATGATGACAAAACACAACCTTTCATTGTAAGCCAAGGTCAATGGCTGCTCCTTCCTTTTTATCAACTCTGCTTTTATAACCACTCCAGATTGTTAAAGACACTTTTTCAGCTCTTGTAGCTTTTCTTCCTAAATGAAAAGTGCCTCTCATCCCCTCACACTGGCAAAGGAACCCTTCAGCAGCCCCGCTCTTTGCTTCTACATCAAATTCCACAAAAAAGGTACCACCTCAAAGCAACAAGAGCTGTCACAACCCTGCGTTGGTGCTGAAATCCAAAGTATAGACATTGAAAAGGAACGATGACAGTACTGCTCCATGGGGCGTCCTGTGCTTCTCTGAAGCGTGTCCTAAAACACTGTTTGATGCAGACAAATGGTGGCTTATCAAAGAGCTGGTTCACAATCTGGGGAACCAGGCAGGTGTTAACCACCTGCTCCATTTTTGTGCCAACCTCTTTCAGAGAAGGCAGTCCAAGGATGAAGAAAAACAGGGTGAGACAAAAGAGGAAGAGAGAGACAGTTAAAAGAGAGTTGGTAAGCAGAAAGGAAAGGGAGGAAAAAGGGGAAAAATTTGGCCAAAAGAATAAATTGAGAGGAATTAATTAAAAATAAGCCAAAGACAAAAAGATCTGAGGCAAGAAAATTTAGACAGGAAGTGAATAAGTGAGTAAATGAATGAATGAGTCCAAGTATTGCACTTGAGCAGACTGGGCATGCCTTCTTGTTGTCACAGAGATAGAAGGCCCAGCTGGGGAAATTGGGATGAGTGGAAAATGCTGGATCCCAGGCCCGCCATGCCCATCACTGTCACTCACATCTGGCAGCAGCACACATTCCAGTGACACGCGGCGGCAGCGATCCCCCGAGTCTGAGATGGAACAAGAGACCCTCTATTTCTCCAGCATCTTCCACACCACTTAGTCATTCTTTAGAATTTACCCAAGTCCTTTTATTTAATCCTCCTGCTCCAATTCTACCACACTCAGCCTCGCTGTCCAACATTTAGGAAAGCAGCAGTTTGGATCCTTCTGAGCTCATTTCAACAAATTCCCAATTATGAACAGATGTGCTTGTATAAGAAAAGCAAATTTACACAACGTTTTCACTCACAGGTGAATTCTAATGCAAATCTACCACTAATTGCAAATCATGTGTGATGCCTTGAAGTAAAGAGCCTAAATTGATCCATATTGGACAATACAGTTATGAAGATCAGACACTGACTGATCGAGTCTGTAAGAAAAACATGCTCACATATGCCCGTTTAATCAACACATCCGTTTATGAAAACTAATTAAAGGGATTTGTACATATACATTTTACAAATATACAATCTCCCCAATCCTCGGTATGTGACCACATATTTCACTTATATTTAAATTTAGCAAAAGCTAAATTGTGTTTTCTGTATCGACCTGACCTGATAAATACTTTGACCATATTTATACAAAAATAAACTTTCAAACATCACTTATACACACAAAGAAAAATACTGGTATCTTCATCATTCAGCATCCTTTTGTTGCTTTATTCACAAACTATCTGAAGTTAATGTTTAAGCCTAAATAATCCATTATGTTACACTGTTTCATGTTTACCTTTATAATGATTTTAACTCCAAAAAGGGTTAGAGTTCACCTTGGATTACCTTTTTTTTACATGTATAGTTGAATTCATTCATTATTCTTAGCCTTGCTTTTCTTTTTCTCAGTTTTGCACCTTTCTATCTGCTAACCTGATTTTTTTCCACTACACCTGCAACCCCTCCTGTCATGTCAGTTACTGCAGCTTGATGCATCATCAGCAGATGCAGATGTGTTAAGCAGCCAAGCATCATTTGGCTAGCTGTAACTACCGTTTTATCGTTTCATCTGTGCGTGCAAACAGATGAACTCGTAAGCATGCAGAGGAACTCCTAAGTCTTTCTGCGCCACAGTTAGAGCAGCTGTGATGGTCATTTAATTCAACCACTAGCTCAGGCCTTATTATGAAGTCCAGAATAGAAAGACCCAGACCAGGCCTCTGAGAGCAGGAAAAGATGAGGAGAGTGAGCAGGGAGTGCTGGCAGAGTAAGACCAGTGCGAACAGGCACATTAACACATTTCCTAACGCTATTTTCCAATTAGCTTAGTATTGATCTGCTAGCAAGCCTCTTGAAGCACTGTGTCTCTCAAAGTGGGCTTGAGGGCACTCTCTGTCCAGGTTGTGTTGATACTTCACCACATAGGGAAGGTAGTTCAGAAAGCGAGTTTGGGATAATGTCCAGGTATGCTGGAACAATAGAGAGAGAAGTTGGCAGAACTAGTTCTCATTTTCACAGGTCGATGAATGTAGAGAATGTCACATTTTAGAAGTATACAATACGTCATCTGGAATTGTTCATGCTTGATAAGATCATAAAAGGAAGTTCTTTTCCCATTTTAAAAAGGAAAGAATAAAGTTAAAATAATTTTTTAAAACGTGCATTACACGTTTTGTTATAAAGGACTAGTTTCCAGGGATGAAAGATGTCTCAGCAGTCTAAAACAATCACTCCTTCAGCTCCTAGAATATATATGCATGCGAGTCTGAGCCCATGAGTGACGAGCCAAGAAAGAGGGGGAAGGTTAAAACTCTACTGATTAAAAAGGATGGCGGGGTTGTGCTAATGGCCCTCATCACGCCATGAGGATCACAATTAGGGGGACTGTGGCTCTATAAATGTCTCTCTTTGATTTAACATATTTTCCTATGCACACACTCCAGTGGACTGAATAGACCAAATTACTCAGTTAAATGTTTTTATCTAGACTAAGTCTTGAAACACCATCAAGTTTGATTTCAATGCAAAAGCTATTCAGTAGCAACACGTTTTACTCCCAATTTAGACGCTGTACCAGTCTACCAGCCTTATATCCAGTAAGTTATTTGATAAATTAATTTAAGAAGTAGCATTGCATGTGAGAAAATCCAATGAGACAACAATGACCACTCGGGTTCTTTCATTGTTTTCCAATATCAAATCAATAGGGTGTACACTTTCAGTGTGATGGACAGTTATACAAAAAGCATGAATAGAGTCTAATCAATGATTCCTCTTGATGTTTTCTCAGACACAATTTTCACACAGAGTGGAATTTATCTCAACATATTAGAAGAGGTTTTTCACCTGTTCCAAAGCATACAGGGCAAGTAATGGAATAAACAAATTAAATCAGATGTTATCTGCTTCATGTATTGTTCCCTTTATTCCCCTTTTCTTCCATCCCTTCTGGTGGTGCCACTGTGAGAACATTCAAGCTCATGAGCATGGGAAACAAAAGCTCCCGTCAGTAAGGATCTGGTTGTGAGCCCTACACAAGCTGCGCCCTCTTATCTGAGCTCAGCAAAAGTTCTCATCGATTGGCCTGCTGATTGTGCGTCTGTCAGCCTACCTGTCCAGCTCTCCCTCCCACACCTTCCCTCCCCTCGCTCCATTTTCCATCCATCGCCGCTACCCAAGGCCTCATTGATCAACCATGGCCTGGCTTCTGCCCACTGATCAGTCAGCTTGATGTCTTTTGTGTCTCTGTGAAGTGAATAAACTATTGGGCCAATCGAACGGGAAGCGAGAGGCCAGGAGAGCCAGTTCTTAAATGCCACCAGATTAAGAAGGACAGAGGGATGAGGGGGAAGGGAAAGAGGTTTGAGAGATAGACAGGCAAACAAGTGGATGAAGGCATCCAACTGATACTCAGCAAGATCAGAAATGGAAAATAAAGGGAAGCAGAATAGAAGGATAAAAGAAAGAGGCTCAAGTTCAAAGTTCAGCATGCTTCTCTCACCAGGCTAAGCGTGAACAAGATTCTCAGATAAACAATAATCAAACCAGCATCCAATCTGCGTTGAGTTCGTCAGCATTCCCAGTGCTTCTTTCCAACTGTGGACATAAGGAATAATTGCATCCATGAGACTGCATAAATTAGCTGGAAGTTGTAGCAAAATCCATAGGCATGTGGATGAGGTCTTAGGCGGGGATCAGCACCTCTTAAATTTCTGAGCAGTCTCAGATGGGCCAGATTTATGAAAGGATGCCAGGATAAACCATCATTTCCATTTTTAGCCCCGTCAATAAACATTGCATAATGAGCTAAAACAGGAGGAGCGGATGTGGTTTTATGATAAGTGAAGTTTTTCTGATGATATTTAGTAGCAAGGCGACAGAAAATGTCTGTGATGGACACACAGATTGATGATGCATTTATGGGATAATGTGGACAATTTATGTTGGGAAATATTCAACTAGATGGGAATCCAAAGAGGTGGAATGCGAATGCATTTATTCACGTCTAAGCAGGTCCAAGAAAAAGTGGCTGTAAGAAGAGATTATGCAAAAATTGTTTTTTGTTTTTTTTATGCTCCAATGGAAAACACGTAATTATGTTCTTGTTTAGAACAGTTTAAATAGATACAGGTCATTCAAGTCATGTTAAATATGACTAATTACCAACTCTGACAGCAGATGTATTTTTAAATTACTCATAAAAACTAGAGAAACAAACATTTGTCCTGTTTGGAAGCCCCTGGTTTGGTGGGATTGCTGCATTTTCTTTCTGTCCTGCATGTTTTCAGTCAATCGGTCCTTAGATAAAAAGAGCTTAGAAAGATTATCCCCCTGGCTTGCATGCCATTATCATTAATCAGCATGTTATTGACTGCTCTGTCCTTTCCTGTTTCAAGTTCAGGCCTCCCTTAATCCACAGATTTTGCCCAGAAGACACACACTCGACTCTGGGAGGCTCAGTGCAGCTTGAACCGCGTCCACCCTTGCAGGCATGAATCGATTTGCCGGAACCCTTCTCTCTTCTCCCAATCAAAATGCCCAAACATTGTGTCTGGGGATGTAAATTCACCCCGTGCACAGCATCTAGAGACTCGTCGTGAAAATCTGTTACAAAGACCGGCCAGATTTATGGGTATGACATGTCAATTTTCTAATATTCCCAAATACAAGGGGGTTAATCCAAACTAAGCTTTAGATCTAGATAGGCATTTTTTGTAGGAAATGTGCCCTATAAATAAAAATTACATTGCCTATATGTCACAAATAATTATAGCATATTTTTAAATTGAAGATTTTGCTGATTTTATTAAATATATAAAACATGTATCTCATCATTTTCACACTTAGTTTTCTATTTTTTATTCAAAATATTCCAAATCTGACCAGAAAAGCTGTACTTCCATATCAGAAGAGAAAAGGGAGATTCTGCATGATAATATATTTGGTAATAATCTATACAAACATCAAACCACGAGCTGCAGTTCACCAGCTGTGTGCTGCAATCCATTTCAACCTAAATGGTTTTTTTTCTTTTAAAATCCCAGTCACAGACATTCCCAGGTGTTTCCCAGCCATCACATGGGAATTGATGTTGCCAGGCATGTTTGTGCTGGGTTACAACTCTTGCTGTCAGTTTGAGTGCGCCTGTCAAAAAAGTCACACATCAACACAGCCAGACAAAGACGACAATAAGCACAGTGACATAGCATGAGTCAGTGGGGGGCTGGCCTTGAGCAATGACTGAAGAAACGTGTGTTTCCATTTGTTTATGTGGCTTCAAATATCCTTGACTGACTGGTGTGTGCCTATTTATCTGTGAGGGAAAACACATCTCTGGGTTTGTGACCCGTTAGTAAAAATGACCTGTGCGTGATGAATAATCTCAAGCATAGAGCAGCTTAAGGCTTCACATTTACTCCACCCTGCCAAAATCTATTCCCTCTGCACCTCCCCATGTGCCGGTGTGTGCTTTACATCACAAACATGCCTGTGTGAGGATGCACGCAAGCCTGTTTATTTACAGGTGAGGAATGTTAGCTTAACTTGTGTGTGCCATCGTGTTTTTGTTGTGTAGCATACTTTGGGTTAGAATGTGTACCGTGCAGGCTTTCGCCCACCTCTCATTGTTGACTACAGTTATTTACAGACTGTGATTTACTGACACACACAGCCTGGTCAAATAGATGGAGATAATCTATGCAAATGTAACACAGTATTTTCTCAATCAAAAGCTATTTAGACGCCTGTGTATCTTCCTGTTTGTGTTCAATGAGGCAGGTCCCACAGGGCCTCATGTGGAGCTGGTTTGGTGATACGAGGCTGATTAAAAACATTGCAAAGTGGTTTGTTTAGCTTCAAGAACGCCAGACAAATTGGTGTTCTTCTAGTTTGCAATGAATGGAATATCACAAGGATGTAATAAGCTTGTTTTATTGTTGTTCTTGTTGTTTGACATGGAATATGTACCTGTGAATTAACATTTTCCTGTGAGGAGGAGAATGAAGTCAAAGTACTTTGAGCAATCCTTGAACGTAAACAATGGCTCAGATGTGTAATGTGATTTCACTCAATCGGTAAAAGAATAGAGCTAGTTCAGATAGAATAAAGCTACCAATCTTGGTCTTAATCTTGCTAAGTGTACTAGATTGACCAGATCTGAGATGTTTTGGTGAAAAAAAACTACTTTTGTAGTGTGGGGAGTCTTGCAACACTCATGGCATCATGACAGTGTGGCTACATAAAAAACTGTACAATAAACATCCAAGGCTACTATGAAAATAAAGAGTTTCATTTAGAGACTTTATATGTATAAACATAAGCCTAAATGTGAGACAAAAAACCACAACACTCATGCCCACCTTCAGTGTGGAAGATAAATTATAACCAAGTGTCTTTCTGTTTAGGGTTTGTTTCTTTATAAAGCAATGAGGTAACAAATATAAACACACAAATATATATAAAAATGGATGATTATGTCAAACTTGTCACCTTATAAAACCTTTGTGTGAGAAAAACTAGTTATTCTACTGAATTAGATAAAGATGACAATCAGTGAAAAGATGCATGTGGTTCAGTCTGGCTTGTGATGACACACAGTCCAGCATCATGTTTCTCCAGCAATCACCAGTGAATCATTGTGGGAAAAGCTGAATCCCTCCTATGAACCCTTCCTCTCTTTATTGCAAACTATGTACTAATAAACATTATCAGCAGGTTGTAATTTAATCAGCTCAACCAGATACCACGATAAGCTAATTTCATGCTGAATATCATATTGCTCACTGTGGACTATTTTTACACAATCAACCTTTGACCATGATCAGCACTTTTACAAAGTAGTCCTGAGTTTTCTAAACCCAATGGAAGCTGATCAATACATGCTGGATATGAAGGCTTCAAATGAGTCTCCTATACCAGGCCACCCTACCACATGTCCATTGCCGTTTCTGCCTTTCCCCAGTCTCTTGTGACTGAAATCTATCATCACCAATCCTTTGTGACAGCCAAAAATCATTTGTGCCCAGACTACTTTCTATGCGCTTCTCTTCTCAGCACACGGCTGAGCTCGCAGCCAAAAACCTGGCTCGTCCAAGCACCCACACTTTCCCCTCCCTCTTTTCCTCATCTCCCTCGCACCCCACTCAACCTCTCTTTTCCCTCACCTCTCTCTCTCTCACTCCCCTCTCCTGCTCAACTCCAAAGTCTTCTAATTCTTGTCATGCTAATTGGAGCTGACAGACACAGCTAATTATGCGCAGATAATCTGCTGCATCTGACTAATTATAATTCCCATTAGCTGCCGATAATGCTCATTAGATTAACTTTCTCCAGAAGAAATTGGAAATAATAGGTCGGGCTCAACGCTGCATCTTTTTGGTAATCACGAGCAGAGGGGGGTGGGAGTGTTGTTTGGTCTCAAGGAGGAAGGCTGGTTGTTCTCGCTGGCCACAGAGGAAATAGATACACACCATCTAATCCAAATGGAATCTATTACATCTGGACTGTAGCATGAAATAAACAGACAGCCAAGAGGGAATATCAAGACGTTAGTCTGCGTCAGGTCAAACAGCTACATAATAATATCCCATATATATGGTCTCATTATGACTTTAGGAGTGGTCTGTCCTGCTGGTGAATTACTGCTAATGCATTAAGCAGCTTTAAGCAAGCTAATGTTTAATTTTGGTTTAAATGAAGCAACTGGGCATACCTACACTAAGAAGCAGGCACTCCAAGCTAGCTGCAGTCCATTAGCCTACTCTGCAGTATACGATTTCTATCAACCACCAATCACACACACTTATTTGAACATATATTTGTGATCCCTTCAGTCTAGTGCTGAGCGAACCAATCTCACCTTTAATGCATGACAGCTCTGCAGCTCTGGTTCACCGTCGCTGCCAGGTACCACCTGCGTAGATGTGCTTTTGTGCGTTACAGAAAGAGAGATCATTTAAGATCTGACAGGTGTGCCCCAGCCTGTGCAGGGAGGATATAAAAGCAGGGCTGTTCACTACCATAAGTATAAAAATGTGACAACACGATGACTTACTCTGAACATTATTTTTTTAAAAACTGAAAATGTGAGCCATTGAGAAAACAGCCAGAACACACTGTTGATATAAAAATTGATGGTGTCATATAATCATTTCATGTTGTTGATGTGTTAGTGAGTTTCACAGGCTCTTCTGCCTCATGTGTGTGCTCTGATAGAATTGGTTGCAGCAGCTTCTGCAAATATTGAAAGAAAAGCTTATTTGCTTTAGATCTTAATGTAGATGATGCCCTCATGTGGGCATCAATGCCATCTGACCACATGAAATTGTGAAATCCTCGGTTATGGTTGCACAAGCTTGGAATTGGACACAGAAACTGTGTGTTATTTATTGATGCAGTGTGGAACTGAGGAGTCCAAAGCCTGGGGAACAGAGAGGTCCTAAAACCCACAAATAGGATATTGATTGCATTGAAGGGTAAAAAGAAGAAGAAGAAAAAACTATGAAGTACCCTACTAACTCTATTGAGTAGTTAACTTTATCCTTGCCCATCTTTTTTCTGCAGCAGCCACACTCACAATTTTCAACACACTTTGACATTCAAGAGTGTATGTTCCTATGACAACCCATCAATTCACCGATTAGTAGGAAGGCTAAGAAGAGTTCAGGGTGTGCAAAAGAAAAAAAATGGATCCAAGATGAGATTCTATCGTCACTATTCACACGATTACATTTTATTTCACTCAGACAAAAAAATTAGCTCAACCTTGGCTTGTCCACTAATGTGCATTCAGTTTTACTCCTGTGAGGTTAACACTACTCCACAATGTCTGTGAATGTGTGTAGCACATAGCTGCCTTTGCACATGCCCGTTTGCAATATTTTTTCATTTTTGAAAGATTCAAACCTACCAAAAGTGGTAAGAAGAGAGGATAAATCAACATGCAATACTTATGATTTAATATGAGAAGACCAACGATGCAGCATTCACCTACATGCATTTTAAAATGCTAGTTGTGCCTAAAATAATAGCAACAGTTGTTCACTTCAGTAAAATGACCTAAAGTAGTATTGTCAAAAAATAAATAATTAAAAGAAGAAGAAACTTACAACCGTAATGCATGGTTACAGAGCTCACTCACTCTCTGCTGCACAATGCAGAGAAAAACTCGTATGATTCTACGCTTCTTATTTTATGGCTTAAGGCTGTGTGCAAAATAAAAAATAGATCATGCGTGTCTGCACTAAAGTGAAACAGTGAAGAGCTGGTTAACATCAAGTTTACCTTAGAGGTAAAAACAAAAAAAAAAAAACAGTAATGCAGCTTTAATAAAATTACTCACACACATTTTTTCTGTCTTACTATCAAGTGTTTAGCTTCCCTTTCTCCTTCCAAGCTGCACAAATTGATTCAGAATCAACAGCATCTGTTGTTGCGAGTAACAGCAAATATTAGTGACCTGAACCTGCCCCCCTCCAACTAAATATTAGCTAAAATTGGGAATCCAACTGCAGCTTCTGGGAAATTAGCAACAATGCAAAACTACTAAGTTTGCATTTGCTATAGTCCCATCACTTGATGTCAAATGTGGGCTGAATCTCCTCTTCTGGGGATCAATGATCATCTAGCTTTTCAGCTGTGTCCCTGTGCTAGCACTGCCCCCATGCCTGATGTCAAAGTCATAGACTATGGTAACGTTAATCAAAAAAAAATTCACCGTTCTAATGGATACTTTATCAAAAATAACTTAAAGTTTACATTCTGCTTGGTAATATTATGCCTTAAATACAGTTAAACCACTTGCATGAGAGCCATCGCCATTACCCAAGCAGTTGCTGCCTTCTGGTACACTCAAAACTGTTACTATTGCATTATTTGCTGTTAACCTTATGAACAGTAATCTGTTTGTAAAACTATCTTATGTTTCAACAACTTAGACATGTGTGAATGACACTAAAAATTGAAGCTTGATTTGTTTTTCTTCCAAGTGTTTGTCAGATATAAAATATATAAATGAAACAACAGATGCAGAATACACTCTGCAACCTAAACAGAAATATAATTACAAACCGATATAGGGATGATCTCCTGTAAATATGTTAAAGCAAGCTAAACCATCCTGATAGCCATTTAGCTGTACTACATGAGCAATGCAAACACATTACAAGGAGCAGGGCAATGCCGGCGCATTGCAATAACTGCACACAGATTAAAACTTTAAATAATTCACAGGAAAAGTGAAGTACGTGTGCCGACAGACAGCCTGAGAAGACATTGACATTTGGTCAGAGGAGCAGCAGAGTCATTTACACACTATTTATGCAGCATTTCCATTCGCATAATTGCCAGATTAGAGACCATTAACAGCTATGCACCTCATTGTGTCTGCTGTAAAAAGCAACACAGGAACACTTTAAAGTGCAGCTGTCTTTTGTTATATGCTTTTATAGACCACAAAATGAATACAGTTTTTATGTACACAACCATAAGCCCTGGTCACAGGCCATCACAGAGGTGGAATTTGGGATGGCAGCAGCACTGGTGTTAGAAGAAGATTTGTCTATTTATTAGCTGGGATGATACTTGCATGAGTCACAATTTATGATTACTGTCGGTCCTGTGTGGCTTTTCGTCCACTTTTGTTACCCAGTTGGTACAGAGTGCTGATAAAAGGTACAATAACTATCTTGAATGGTGCTTAGCAGCTCTAATAATGAGTCAGAACAGCACAAGAGGAGGAGAGGGAACTAAACGTGGATGTGAAAGGCTCAAGCCATCGAAGCTAAATATCCCCCTGATCCGTTTGTGTTCTCCACATGGGACATGTCAGTTAAAAATGTCCACATACTCATAACCTGATAGTTTATTTCATCCCTTCATCAGCCTGTTGTCACGTCTTTCCCTTTATTGAGTAAAACGTGGAGTCACAATGTCTCTTCTCTCCTGGATTTAACCATTTGCATCCCCTTCTGCACCATGTGAATGGATCTGAATGCACCAGGATGTCGATAAGAGGAAACAACATTAAATATTTCAAAAAGGAAGCCTAAAAGTCTAAAACAAGATTCCAGCAAGAGAAACAAAAGACCATAGCGTCCTATTTGCATGAGCAGACAGAAGGTTAATAACAAGCCCTGCTGTGACAAAGGAGAAAGAACAGAGTTGGTAGGAGGGATGGAAAGTGCTGATCCTCCACTTCTGGCTCCCGAGAATCCATCTAAGACACAAGGGAGGAGCGTGGAAGTAATTAGAGCCCCGGATATGTGATGGGTTTCATGTACAGCGCCGCCTCCCTTTTTCACTGCAGCACCTCATTTCCCAAAATGCATGTTGAGACGAGGCAGCAACAGCAGCCACATCGGAGGTTTTTTTCTGCCATTTCCAAAGAGAAGAGCCTGTACAACTGGAGTTTACAGCTGAACGTAAAAGAATTAAGCAAACTGGTGTTAAGGATTCAAAGAAACTTGCAAATAGGATCACAAAAAAGTGTGGTCATATTGGTTGCTATATTCAGAACAACCATAAAGCTCTCAGATCTACTCTGGACTGAGAAATACAAAAATTAATTTAAAGTGAAAAAGAATACATATTGACTCATTGATAACGGATAAAAGTGTCCAGTTTCCCTGTAATTGAATTAACAACATAACAGAGTTGCTTTATGGGTTGACAATTCGCTCGTACTGTAAGTTGATGCTGCTGTAGTGAAGCCATAAAGATGTTGCAGCAGTAAATTCATATAATATCAGAGTGACACATCAAACTGTCCAATCAGCAGGCAGACAGTCGTCTGTCCTCACCATAGACTGTCCTAAATTGAAAGAATTATTTCAAAAGAAGCCAAAGAAACACCCCCTCTCTACAGTGGACATGTTCACTTTGCTGTTTGTGTATCTGCCTGTCACCACAGCCAGTACACACCCTTTCACAAGCCGTTTCAAAAGCTGCTCAGTTTGTCACAACATGGAGCATAAAAAGAAAATAGTGTGTGGAATCACATCAAATGCAAAAGTTTTCCAAAAAAAAAAACTTAATAAATGAGACGCATGAAGTCGACTATACTCTGAAGACTCGTTGTGGAAGGGGTGTATAAAATACATCTCTCGAGCTGTACTGGTGCTTTTCCTCTAGTTTCTTTTAGCCACCGTCTCCTCTCCTGCATCTTGGCTGAGGAGTGCAGTTGAGAAGTCACCGAAGGGAATTGACGATCAGGAAAGGGTTGAATCTACCCCCTTGCTCTGGAATAATGAAGCTCTCTATTTCAGGACTATCAGGTGATTCTCCTCCTCTCTTAAGGCTTATTGTCTTTATACATGAGCTTCTTTGTACACTTGGCTCATACCAGCCCAGATATGAGGCTCCCTGTCTTCTTCCATTCCCTCTTTTGCAGCAGTGGACAGTAACTACATCCCTGATGCAATAGTTCTGAGGCGTTATTTCAAATGCACGTTGGGGAAAACGAAAGTGGATCAAAATCTGACAAAAAAAAAGCAGGTGTATGCCTAAAAAAAAAGAAAAATCACATGAAGAGACTCAAGACTATAAATAGCAGAGATCCATGGCAACCTGAGATTTGTTGTTTGCCATCACATGCGGCTGAGAGCGAGACAAGAGCGGGGACTTAAATAACACTGGGAGATTGGTTTGTGTGAGAGGCAAAGTCAAAACAAATTACACCTTTTCTATCACAACAGGCCTGCTGGTAAAGCATCTGAAATAGCCTTGTGCCTCGGGACATTTTACCACTGAAAGAATATGGCGGCAATATCCTCGGAGGGCGTTAAGAAACAAAGGGATGAGGGGTGGAGGAGAGCATGGGGAATGAGAGGGTTTAGGTTTACTGCAGATCACAGGTGGTGATTTGACCACCTAACGAAGCCTTTTTACTTTATCTATTACTGCCTGTCCTTTTGGCTGTCCCTTCCCATTGCACAGCAGAGCAGTGCTCTATCCCATTTAAGGTGTTAAAAAATTAGAAATGCCATTACACTAATGCATCTTTATTTTTACTGGCTTTATTTTCTAAAAAGGGGGGAGGTTAAGGAGAGTTTTATATTGAATCCTCCTAGCAGTCCGGACAGTTTTATCCTGTTTTTTTTAAATCAACTCCAGCTTGTTGATTTAACTTGTTAAAAAGACATCCCTCCCCCTTTTAAGCCAACCTTCAAATAATTTTCTTCCATTTCTGTAATCGTTTCGGTTTCTTTTACAACACAAGCTCTGTAACTTGAGATATTCATCAAAGCTTTAATTGATTTTTACCCTGGATAAACTAATCTCCTGCAACTGTTTCAGTTTGGCTGTGTGTTTGCACTTGCTCCCATGTGTTGGTCATTAATTTGCTGCAAGAAGGTGATTCATCATAGTATTATGGTTTGGGCTTGCACCCTGGCCACACACAGACACATGCACATACCAATACATGCCTGCAGTTTGCTCCCCCTGGTATCTTGAGGATGTCTACATGTGGCAGCCCTTTGGTGGCTGGTGCGGTAATGGCTGCACTAAAGGGTTGGGAGAGAGCCAGGGGTTGTCAAACAGCAGATGGATGGACCTATTGGCAGCACACACAATGTGCTGGCCTCAACTAGACTGGATGCAAAAGCAAAAAGGTAAGTGGAGCAAACAAGACTAAAATCTAAATAGTAAAGAAACAAGATTAAAATTATTTGAAGTAGAAGTAGAGGAAAAATAGACCTTTGTTTGGGAATCCTCTGTGTAATTTATTACTTAGTAACCCATGAAGAGCAATTGAAGAACAATCGTTTTAGGATTTAATCGAGAGAACTTTAAACTGCTTACAATCTTTGACATCTCAAAGAAAAAAACCTACATGTAAGAAAAAGAACAGATAGTTAGTTTCCTAATCTTCACACAAAAAGACTATTAAGATCCACGTGAAAGTGTTTTCCCTCATCTCTTTACACACAGAGTACAAAGAAGAGGAGAAAACATTTTCAGGCACTGACAATAGACAATTTACTGAAATTAGATGATACAGTTCAATAATAGAATCTAATTGTAATATAACAAAGCTCTCATTGTCTTTCTTCATACATTTCAGGACTGGTAACGTGTGTAAGTGTTACACTGTGCTAACTGCCAGCTGAATCTCATATGGTTGTGTGAAGCATTTCCGAGGCTGCTATAAAAAGGACCTGCTATATAGATTTTTTTAAGCAGTGGCAGTTACAAAATTACAAACTGAACAATAAAACCGTCTCTGGCTGCGATGCGTTTCATGGCTTTTTCATGTTTCACAATGGGATTATTCTGAAGTGCGTTACGAAGGAGCGTTTTCTGGACTGGGTGTCAAAACCAAGCGCCAATAGTTTTAAAACAATGTTGAGAAATAAATAATTTTCCATAAAAGTGCAAAAAGGATTTTGACATTTGAGCTGAGTGATCAATCTTTAGGAGCTACGCTGCTTCCTCTCACTGAATTTTACAACAAAGCAAATCTGTCTGGAGTCACCAGAAGCCACTTTATGTCAAGCTGAGCTTTTCAAAACACTGACATCTACAATTAACACCTGCTGACCTGACAGCGGTGGTCTTATTAGTGACTCCAGCTGTTAAGTTTAAGATCTGAGCTTACTTTTAGATTTCTATTCAAAAAGACTATTCAATAAAGTAACATAAAAAATACTAATTATGCATTTAACAATATTAAATCAGGAGTTAGGACTGAATGAAAAATACTCATTTAAAAAAAGGAAAAACACGTCACTTTTCTTTCATTTCCTCCCATTTCTAGATACAATCAAGAATTTAAACAAAAAAAAAAGTTCAAATCTTCTTTGTTTCAGTTAAAAGGTTATTTCTGCTTTCATGGGGACTTTTCATCTAGACTTCCTTTCACATGGTGCCCATTTCTGTGAGACTCTTAGGCCTTATTTCAATTCAGGTTTTCAATTACACTGCCCATGCAAAGCATATCTTTACTCACTACTGCACAATTAAACAAAATGCATCTAGGTTTTTCTTTTCACTAATGCACGTCTGATACATAACATTAGTAGTAAAGATGTAGGAAAGATTTCCTCTGACTGCCATCAAAGTCATCTCAGTATCGATGGTATTGTAAACATATGTCAATGTCAGCACATTGCCGGATCTTCCAGCTCTTTCTTTAATGGTTAAGCAGTCAAACAAGTTTTTAAATTTACCTTCCTGGAAATTAAAATAAAGTTTTCTTGCTCATGAAATGATTTTAAACTTATTTTTTAAATTAGGCCAAACTCAGTAAAGCTAAAAACACTTTGCCATCTCCTAAAAGCCTACTTCTACTTGCCAACAAATAATTTGAATTTCAAAGTGCATAAAAGCTGCTTGGAGGTGTTCGCTGCTGCTGACTGTTAGGACAAAGGTTGAAAAGCCACTATTTATGAAGCTTTGAAATGTGCCTCACCTGACCTTTACTAGCTAATAACTGTAAATAAGCCTTTAACTCTACAAGCTCATTAAGATGGAGATCTTAGTTAATGTCATCTGTGAGCTAAAATCTATAGAAGTCCCCAACCGTCTGTAGGGTTTAAATTTTCACCGCAGTCCAAATAACAGCGTAAACAACGTGAGGCTGTCCATAAAGCATCATTTTTGTTTAAAATGCTTTGCTTTAAATGATGAAAGGGAAGTTTTAGCTTTATTTTTTATAACTTAGGTGGATATTGTTGGATATTAAAGATCAGAACAATGTCAACCTCCAATTTGAAATCCTATTTACAAGCCAACTTGTTCCCAAATGCAAACACGGATGCATCTTTTGGGCGGCTATACACAATTTTCCACCTTCCCTCAGGAAAATCAAAAGAATCCAAAAGCAGCAGAATGAGGGGATTCTGTTTTTATGTGACATATCAGGTTAGACTTATGCAATTATACGCTTCATAAAAACTTGTTTTTTAGTGCAAACATTTCAGAAATCAGACAGAAATCCTCATTGGCACCAGAAATCTGCACATAAAACCATTTCAATGCTCATGTAAACCAAATAGAAATTGCAGGCTGTGATCACATTTCTATTCATTCAGCGTGGCAGCTTTTCTTTCGGGCTGAGCAACTGGACATCAAGATAAGTTCCAACAACAGCCCCCTCTGTGCCAACGTAACAAGCAAACACATTCATTCAACCACACAGCACAAAAAGACACCCTGAAGCAAGCGTGTTATGTGTGTGTGTGTGTGTTTGCTGTAGTTTAATCAATCCTAATTATTTTTATGCAAGTAATTCCACCTAATGAGCTACAACGTACAAAATGGTTACCTTTTTCTTCTCAATTAATCAATATTTCCACTAAAGACCTTTCCTGAACCAGATTTCACATGTCTTTTATTACTTTTTCAAAAGGAATGTCACAGAATTGATAGTGAAGCCCATCTTCTGCCCAAACACATGATAGCATAACCTGTTTGTTGCCACAAGCCTCTTCTAGAACAAGCATACGGACATATGCACGCACACACACACACAGGATGTGTGCAGAATAAATCATAGCTGACATTAATAAGTAAACACACTAAAGTAAACAAACTTGATTAAAAAACTGACATGTTTAATTTAGCTGAGCTTTTTTGCCTTATTGGCTCGGTGGTAAGTTTCCTTTTAAACAGAAGAATGGAAGAGTGAAGCGATGCGAGGTGAGACTACTACAGATAATTATACTCTGTACAGTTGGTCTGGAAAACAATGGGGGGGGGGGTCAACTCTAGTCCCTCCTCTTTGTTTTACAATCAAGGCTCTTAAAAGGAGGTGGTGAGAGCAAGGAGAGAGAAAGACACCAAACATTACAGCAAATCATAGATGTACAGCTGCCCTGTAGCACACTGATGAAGAGCGGCACCCAATGCTTGCCTCCATGAACTCTCTGACACCCAAAACATTCCCCCACCAGTGATCCAGACACTTCTTCCAGTCATTTATCTCCGGAGCCATACTCCAGGGTAATGTCTAATCCTAAATTCAACAAGAAAATATCCATCCACCCATTTTCTGTATCAACTTATTCCAAAGGCAGGGTCGTGGGGGGGCTGAAATCTACCCCAGCAGCTATTGGCCAAAGGTAGAATACACCCTGGACAGGATCAACTGCAATGGATGGTAAGAAAAACTACTCACTCACTCCTAAGGTTACATGTTCTGTCCATTTAACCTAACATTTATGTTTTTGGAAGGATTTATAACCATTTTTTAATGGCTCCAAACTCAATAACCTCCGTTGTGCTTTGTTAATTAATGTGAATGTTGGAACAGTGAATCCAAGCACGTGTCGAAGATACAGCTGGTTAAAATATAGCCAACAAGGCACAAACACAAGATTAAAAACAGCCCATCACAGTGTATGAATGCATAAGGGATGGCACTTCAGCAGTGCCTCCACATGAAGCTGCGATAGAAAGTCATTGTTTCTCCTCTCAGCTGAAATAGCAATCTGTCTTGGATTGCATGTGCTTCCACAGCCTCACAAGCAGATCAAGATAAAAGGAGGGGGACACTATTGCAGTAATGTCAGTCTTCAGCCAAATGGATAAACCTGGATGGCAGGGTTTTTGCTTGAGATAAGACTGTTACTGCCACAGATCTGCAGGAGACAAGAGTGAGCTATCTAAAAGCCGGGGAGAATGAGACAACACTGGTATGGTCATAGTTTCATGATAGCGAACAGCTAACTAATGTTACAACTGTAGATCTGCATGGCAGCTCAGTGACAACAAGCACACTGCATCTTCTTCACAACCTAGGTGAGTTCTTAATGGTTCTTCATTTTAGATGCCTTTTCTGAGCATGATCAGGCCTTGATATGTACAGTAAAAGGTAAAGTTCTACCTGTTCTGCCACTAAGTTGCCACGCCAACTCACCCCCCAGACCGTATGGGGAGTGGTGTTCCTGACAAACTCGGCACAAATTGTTGTTGCATTTTATCTCGTCAGTTCTTTGAAGCGTAAGGCACTAGCGGGGGGTAGTGTGATTATTCAGGCAAAGTCTGCAAGGGAAATTACAGCTCTGCAGCAGCAGGTGCATTGAAAATTACCCACTCACATCTTTAGGCACCAACAGACATACAGATTTGGCCACAAAAGCACATACTCCAAATCATACACCTGTAATGAAAGCACATAACATGAATTACTAAAATAAAACTCAGACAGTCACACCTGTTCTGGCATTTTAACAAAAATATATGTTTCTCAAACACACAAATCTTCCTCTCTCACCAGTCAAGGAAAAAAAAAAACAATCAGTCAGTGACACAGATCCATGCATGATCTCGCCACAATGCAGCGAGCAACCCGCTGAAGCTGCTCCAGAGGAGGTAGTTCTGTTTCTGTTTGTTCGACAGAGAAAAAGGGAGGGGAAGATAGAAGCGAAGGGGGGGAGAAGAAGTGTAAATCTAACATACAGACCCTCTGGCAGAACCCCCAGGATCAAATTCAATTCTGGCAAGACACACATTAAGCCCCGTCAATCACAAGAGTGTCCTTGGAATGGTGATGAGAGCGGCAGGGGAGTCTCTTTTCGGGGATAAACCCTCTTAAACCTGTTCAGGCGCATACAAAAAATCCCATCATCCTGTCAGGCTCCCATACGGAACTTCATATGCATAAACAGACATAGGTAACCGTAGGAAATCATCCACACATAACCATCAAGTCTATTCATTTTAGTAAACACAGTTGTTTTCCTACACTCAGGCTATGTGGAAATTCCTTTGAAGCAACATTACACCACACAGAAGTAAAGCAACAAAAATATTGCATAATACTTATAATATGAAGCTGTGTTTTAGGTGAGTAAGAAGGCTATACGTTAAAAACAGATTATCTAGAGGTGCATTATACCTTATCCTGTCCAGCCCTGTTTCTCCAGGTCCAAAATCCTGCAGGTTTTTCATGTGCACCTGCTCCAACACATTCAGCTTGTTGGATCTGTTCACTTTAAGTTAAATGGGTTGAAGAAGGGACACATTAATAACCTGCAGGATTATATACAGTAATAATGTTACACATAGGTAAAAAGTAAGCTCGATTCCATAAGCTAGAGGCGGAAACGTCATCGTTTTACAACCCATCACCTACATTACCCACAAAGCTGCATCTTTTTTCATAAAGGATGTCCTAAAAAGTCCTAAAAGGGCTCACAAACATTCAAGCCCAACTGCTTCACCACAGTTGCCAAAAAATGCACATCCGAAAACCTCCTTCCACTTTCAGCAGACAGGAAAATCACATGCTGTTTGACTCGCAGCTTGAGTTCATTCAGGCTGCAGTGGAAGCGACAGTTAGCCTATTTACTTTTATTCTGGACTTGTGCTAATTATCTTAACTACACAAGTAATTATCTTTCACATCAAAGGACCTTGCTCTGAGCCCTGCTGATCCCCCACAACCAACCAGCCAGCCCCTGACACACACCATCATCATCACGTTTCCGGAGCCAGCTGAATCATGACATTAGCGGATAATTAGACGCTCGCCTGACTGGGTTTGACGGGGGCAACATGTGACGAGCAGCCGACTGCCAGTTGAGCTGCCGAAGAGAAAAATCACACTGATTTAACAGCAGCTATCAGCCACTAAAAGCCTTGGTTTAATCCAGCATATCATTTTACAGATTCATTTTGTTTGTGATGACATGTTATCAATAAGCAGAGCCGTTTCTGATTGGATCCCACTCTGATCAATGAATAATGCAGCTACTGTTTTGATTACTGCCCAAAAATCATGACTAGATCATGCAGATCTTCATCACTATACTATTTTTGGTGTGTATATGCATTTATTTCTCATTTCTGGGCTCCTGTTTCTGCAAACAGATAATAATCAGGTCATCTGGCATCAGGCGTGAATCCTTCATTAACAGTATAAGGATAATCTCTGCAGAAAACATGGGACTGTAGAAGGAAATTTACATGAACTGCATTTAAATTCCTTTGAAGTTGTTTGTTTTGCTCACCTTGGAAACATACTATTTCTATTTCTCCTCTGTGTTTGGAAGTAAACGCACCCCATAAATATTTATCTACCTTGGGCCTGTGCTATTCTAGCCCAGTGTTTTCAACATAGCCACTGGAGATTGGGCCTATCAGGGACCACCGCGAGAGAGAGAGAGAGAGAGAGAGAGAGAGCGAGAGAGAGAGCGATAGAAGGGTGTAAAACTAAAACTAGAGTGGGGCGCTGGAAGTGGTGTAGGATAAGATTTGTGACTATGTTCCAAAGTGGATGGTTTGTGAGATATTTAATGCAGGATGATCAGGGCACGGTTCGTTACGGTTTCTTTCCGAGGCACCACACACACCTCTGCACGTTCAGTCACAAGTCTAATCAGCATTTTTACTATTTTTGTGGATATAAGAAGCTTTTTTCTCTAAAATATGGAAAGAAACTGTAAAAATAAAATGAAATTCAAGGTTATGAATCAATGTTATTTAGTTTAAAACTATAGAAGAAACTGAATGTGCAGCTCAACTTTATTTATAAAGCCCCTTTAAAAACAAACTACAGCTGAGATAAAGTGCTGTACACAAATTAAACAAAGCAACGCAGGAAAATAAAACTTAAAACTTAAAAAAAAATACATTTTAAAAGAATCAATTAATAAAACCAATAAATCAAACCACTAAGAGCAAACTAAAACAGAAACAGCCTCATGCCAAGTTAGGAGTCAAGGAATAAAAGTGGGTTTTATAAGATAAGCCTGAAAATAGCCTGAAAAAGAAGCGATGAAATGTGTGAAATTTGGAGAAGACAGCTTGTGTGTTTTAGGGTTAGCCATTTGCAAAAACACACTTAAGGTAAAGTTGTATAAAGTATTATTTACACATTAATTAAAAACACAGATTTTATCTTGGGTATTCAGTTATATTAAAAAGGGAATTTCAGGAATTACAGCACATCAAATATGTCCAACCCACTTTTTCAGGGGTATAAATGTAACTGAATAAAAATAACTTTCTATTTAAACATCTTTATCTTTCTGAGGTTTTTTTACAGGCAGCGTTGAACCCAAAGACATCTGTCTCCTCCACTGTTGCCCCAGATGTGTTCAGGTGTTTCAGCTTGTGAATTTTTCTGCCTTTAGCTTTTAGAGACTTTCAAATTATGTAATCGGTTATTGCACAGTATCCATTATTATAGTATTCTGGTCTGATCTGATATTGCTGTTAGGCTGCTCTATTTAATGAGCACTAATAATAATAACTTGCCTACTCAATTCTTAACCAGGGAATAGATTCTGTGATCTACCATCGTTATCATGTGTGGACAATTTTGGATATTGATCTCACAGCATTTATTTTTTTCCCACATACACCAAACACACCTAAAGCTGAGTTTATGGATGCAGTGACGAGGCACTAAAAGTGATATAATACTTGGCATGAGTGCATTCGGAAGCCGTCTCAGCCAGTCATGCACCTCCAGATTTCTGTGGCCTGTTACAAACTGAACAAACAGCATGTCTGAAAAGCAAGCATGTGAGCAAGCCTCGTCTTTATAGGCATCTCTGGCATCTTAAAAAAAAAAAACACACATGCAGATGCTTTTGTGTATAAATTACATCATACACTTGGTGCACAATGTGTTCTAGTACCATTCCTGTGGTGAAGCAGTGTCATTTTCACAGTAACAAGACCTACAGTAGGATGTGGGACTGCAGGAGGTCCAGCCCGCCTCAGGCAGGCGATGATATAAATGATTACAGAGCTGTGTTAACATCACAGTTTGCTCTTGCCTAAACCAATGCATCAAACTTGATCCCATTTTACTTGCTCTGAAATCATCTTTGACCATAAGACCATAAGACGTGGTGACTTCATAGCAACAAACAGATAATTTAAAAAGGACTTGCCCACACATTTCTAGAAAAGTTTCAGATATTTGAGCAATAAAACAGAATTATTTTTCAGACTTTAAAAGATGTTAAGAGGAAAAAAAACTGTTTACATCATTAATATTTTAGTCACTAAGTTGATTCTAGGGAGTATTTCTTAGAAGCATTTCTAAAATACAAAGATATTTCAGTGAACGTGTGTGTATTTCTTTAACTTTCCTATTGAGATGATGGAACTCCTAACCAAAGTAATACTTCCTGCATGCAACAGGCTGTTTCTGTCACCTCCCGTCCCATGCCACAACTTTGGCTACAACGCATAAATATGGAACATGCACACACATTTCCAGCTACGTGCTCGTGTGGCTGCTCATGTCTAATACAGTTGAGTATCTGTGCAGGAATGTGACATTTCTTCCCTGAACCCTGGTGACTCCTTTTTGCAGGGGGATTGGATTATACATCCAGGGCCCTGTCGTGCACTCTCAAATACATACACACTCACCCCTTAACTGCTCTGCAGGCTTCCTTAACAACAGAGCCCCCCACCTGAATGTTACTATTGCCCACGGCAACCTGCTCCACCACTCCAACACGCCCACCTCAACTCAGTCAAAGTCATCTGATGACACTGATGTTGGGAGATTGATATTCACGCTTGACTCGCCGTCCTCTCCACTTGACTGCTGTGTTTACCTCCCCACACAATTAGTATCTGCTGAAGACAGACAGACACACAGACAGAGCGAGGAGACGGATGAACTCAGACTACGCTGTGTGTGTGTGCGTGTGTGACTACATTAACTCCAATTGTTTATGAAGATGGGAGATGTCTTTCAAAGTGGCTTGAAGGTGGCTTTCTATTTCACTGGGTCATTACCGGCTCATTTAATCCCCATAAAACTGCTTTACTTCACTGAATGGCAAAAGCTTGAAATAACAACAGCTGTATTGGCTTAAGTAAAATGCATATTTCAACGGATATCTGCCAATTGTTCACCTGAGATGAGTCCCGCTTTGGCCTGTTAAGATGCACTTATCAATAAAGCCAGAGGGCTAACGAGAGGTTCAACGTCTGCCCACACACACCTCTTCTCTGTTAACTCATTTTCACCTAAGATTAGCATATAAACAAATAAAACACTTGAAAAGGCAATTTTCTGCCAACTCTCTATAAATAAAGGGAAATTAACGTGGAAATGGTCAGTGACTGACAGAAAAAACTAAATAACAAACATGTCTTTCAACTTATTTCCATCACTTAATTTGCTATTTTAACAGATTGATAAAAATAATTATTATACTGAATGATGATACCTTACCTGAGAGTAGAATTGGCTTGGCCTGAGGAGGCCAGGTGGACACACGCAGGTAGGCTGGATGTTGGCAAACACAGGCGGAAGTTTGATGCGGAGCCACAGCGCCCCCTTGTGGACAAACAAGATATCCGCTTATTCCTGAGACCAGCGCACATGTGCGAATTAAAGCCAAGGAAGCCAGTGTACGTTTATTCCCACATATCTTAATTAACTATTTGCCTCATTAAACGTTTTAAAAGTATTTTTAAAAGCTTTACATTTTTAGGTATAGGTTATGTTTCGGGCTTTGGTGTTGCTTGCGTTTACACAATAAATTTACTTATCAGTTTTAATCCTTTCTTTGTTTGGGTTTGAGGCTATTTATTTTCTTGTTAATTTTTTGTCCATATTAATTTAAACAGGTTAAAGGCTGAAAGGGAGTGGCTAACCAAGATTTGACTTCAAAGTGATTATAAAAATTATCCAAAAGATTAACACATGTATCATGTTTACCTGCATTTCAGAGGCAATGTAACAGTCCCATCCATGAGATGCATCACATTTATGAAACCTTATTAAATAGACTAAGCATGAATCCCACTAGAACTGAGCCTCAGTTCAGTTTGACTGTTAACTTTCCAAGTTAGTCAATTTATTAAAAAAAAAACTACACTGATCTGAAATAACTATGAAAAGTAAACTTGTCACGTTGTTTTTTATAATTTCAGTTATTGTATGTCCATGGAAAAACAATTCCAGGACTTTCTTCAGTCAGAATTGTATAAATACAATGTCTCTAAGCAGTGAGAGATAATGCCATGGCTTTAAGAGCTTCTGATAGGTTAAGTGACAACATCTGTGTAAATTAGAAGCACGCTAAAAGGCTGCTCAGCCAGGAAGCCACTACTCCAGCAGCACCATCAACAAGCCTCATTTCTGGAAACATGACCTGTAGTCTGATAAAACTAATGTGGAACTATCTGGCCATAATGACAGTCATTACAGGATAAACCTTAATACACTATTCCAACTGTGAAGTATGACAGTAGCAGTATTATGTTGTGGGGCTGTTTTGCTGCTGGAGGATAAAATAAATGGCTTAATGAAGTAAGAACATTTGGAAATATTAAAGCATCATCTGAAGCCATCAGCCAGGAAGTGGAAGATTGGGCATAAATGAGTCTTCAAAATAGACCACGACCCTCTGCTTATAGTCTCAAAGTGGTTTGAAGAGTATATTACTGTTTTGAAGTTACCACATCAAACTCCTGATATCAACTGTGTTAAAATTTTAAAAAAACTGTGTGAGCAAGGCATCCTACAAACCTAACTCTGCTACACCAGTTCTGCCAAGAATGAGTCCTGTGAGAAGTTAGTGTAAGCACACCCAAAATGCTTGGCTAAGAAAGTAAAGCTTCACGAACATATTTGGTCTCCCATTACTGCATTATTTTGCAAATATAAAGAGTTTTAGTAATCCTAACAGGAGAAGTTTAGTCTCCTGGGTTCTAAAAATTTAGGCACACTTTGTTTGTTCTTAATATTGCATATAAACTTCTGTTTGCAAGTGTATATTTTCAGCAACAGCTACATATAGTTGTAAAGTTTGGGCTCTTTAGTTAAGTTTTTTCTATTTAGTGCACAAGGCATGCTGTCTAATGATGCATTACATGATGATGCTCCATATTTAACTACTTGTTCTTGCAAACCTTCACCTGGATAAACCTCAGATGCTGAAGTGCAAGTGAATGCAGCATGTAATGTACTTGTGTACTACATCAAACCCCCAGATCTGACTGCAAATGTAAAACGGTTATATTTTTACACACCACTGCTGGTTTAAATGAATCATTTCCAAAAAAGTACTTTTGTTTTAAATGAAAAATACTTTTTACATAAATCACCATTTTTCCAGCACGTTTCCCCAATCTGACCCCCACCAACATATTTGATCATGGACTGATCCCTGCTTGCTAAAACCCGTTTTATTAGCTAGAGATTTTATAGTTTGTAATTAAAAATTTTCACAAGGAGTGAAAATAAATTTGCAGCTACAGGGTAGACTAATGATGTCACTGACACGGCTCATTAAATCCAAACTTGTATCTTCAGTGGCAATTTTAAATTGCAGCCCAATAAAAAAAAAACCTGAATAATCACACTTGTTTTAAATGCAGATTTTGCTTATAAGCCTCACAGAGAACATGAAGGGAAAAAGTGAAAAGCAAAGTTTATATTTTTATTTTTTGCTTTGCTACAAAAGTCTCAGCGATTTCTTTTGACCTCATAAAAAAAACACAAAAAGGAAAAAACACTTACGTACAAAATGAAGTATACAAAACGGCCTAATGCTACCCAGAAAAAACTATTAAAAAAAAATCTCTAAAATCTACAACTACAAAAGAATTAAGAAAAGGAAAGAAGGCAAGTAACAACCACAAAATGTGCCACTTAACCACAATCAATTTGCACGCCTTTCCTTGAATATAAAGTAATGCAAATACTTTACAATAAGTTAACGCAGGCACATTTCCGCACTACTACAGCAAAACCAAGTAACAGTCAATGTATCACATAAAAATAGACTTCACCTGTTCTCTCTTTTTTTGGCAACAATTTCTCACATCACAGAAAAAATCAACAAAGACTTCTGGGTAGCATTATTTTTGGTTTCTTGAGAACAAAACGTCTTGTGTCTACAATATTAGACTGTATGTGTGATCTTCAGAGATGTCCATACTATGTATTCAAATCATATAAATATATATATATATATTTATAAATATAAACAAAAATATACTAAAACCATTCTTAATACAAACGATTAATGCCAGACAGAAGCTTACAATAGGAGCTTCAATAACTTAATAAGAAAAAGGAATACTTTCATACGTTTCGGTAACATAACAATATTGATCTATTTTTCTTAATACAATGGATTTTTTTTCCCCCCAAATTCATATTGATCATAAATGACTGGTAAATCAGAATTCATACCTTGGTGTCATTAAGTATAAATACTAAAAAAAAAAACTGTACAGTTCTCATATTTTAAACTGCAAAATAAGTTAGTGTTTGGGAACTATACAGATGATACAGTTTAAATACTACAGGAAGTAGTAAATGGTGTCAGCTTCAGTGCGTGAATGTTGTGTCAGCTGGGATGGGTTCACTGGAAATAACGGACTTGAGTTGGAATACTTCTCAGTCTAAGTTTGGTGGTTGCGGTCTTCACATCCCCGACGGGTTTGATACCAAAGCAACTTAAATCAGCCATTCACACTTTTGCCTTGGATCGATAACAAGTGGTTTGAGTTCAGGTAGCAAAGACTAAATAAAAGAGGATACTTTCAGCACAGTTTCAAGCCTGGATGTGGGGAGGACAAACGGACATTCCTGACACCACCTGTTCTAGCAGGTGCCCAGTAAACATTTTAGTCTTCCACAGTGACAAACGGGGGAAGAGGCAGGTTAGGAAAGGCGGATGAGAAGCTATTTGGTTTTGGAGAGGTACAAATCTACGAGTGCAGACAGTTACTATGACCATCAGTCTACATCACTGAGGTCACTGACTGCTTCGTCCTGCACTATGCTCAGATGGTTCATGGCACGGCTGAAGGCAACTTGCACAGCTTTGCGGATGCTGGATGTGCGTCCTTCCATCATTTTGATCTTGTCAATGGTCTTGTCTATCCCCAGCGGGACCATCTTGGATCTAGGGAGCCACTGCCTGAAGGAGTGAAACAACATTATCGTTACATCGCCGGGTATTCATCAAACATATTTACACAACCTCCGTCCGTTTTATTAAAACAGTTTTGTATATTTTCTGCAAAAATCAGCATTAATGATTAAAAAGTGTCAGATATTCTCATTATGAGCTGCTGTAATGACCAAATGTCTCGTGGTTTTCCTAACATGGATTTAGTTACTACAGGGACTAGTTTACCCATTTACCAACCTAGATAAAAAAATTATAAATAATAAAAATAATTATATATATACATATATATATATATATATATATATATATATACACACACACAAACAAGACCTTTCTGACAACATTGTAATAACATTGTAATGGACGTTCAGGGGAAATATCCAGTTTCTCTGGAGGTGAGAGCCATTTGTTGTCTCCTGACAATTGATGGTACGCAGCCACGAGAAAATAATGATCAGCTGACAGAGAGGTTGACGGGTTTACCCTTGCAGTAGCTTGTGTCAGCTTAAATCACTCCGACAGGCAGCGGCACTCACCAGCTGCGCTTGTTGTCGAAGAAGAGGACGAGGAAGAGTTTCTCTTCTGCCTTGTACTGCATCTGTTCTCCGATGCGAAGCACGTCCATGGGGGGAATAGGGATGGATACCCCATTGTGCTGGCAGCCAACACGCGGCATGTGGGGGTCGATGATCTACTCATAGCAGAGGGGTAAACAGAGCAGTTACATCTGGAGGGTAAGGCGATCATGCATACACATTTTAAACAAGTCTATACACATAAATTCCAGCCCACTAGATTCTGGTTAGAAGATTCATTTTCTCTTTAGTCCTTTCATGATCAAACTGCTGATTTACAGTGAAAGGCTGCCACCTAGAGGATAAACTGACTCAGTTCAGGTGTGTCCAAAACATCAGAGTAAAAGGACTGTCATGCTGTCTGCGCCACACACACACTCACCAAGGCAGGGTAGGAAGGGTATCCACTACATTTGGCCCAAACTAGCTTTAGGGGTTCCAATGCAACTGTTGCAGCACTAGCAGGCATCCAAATATTGCTGTTGCCAACCTCTAAGGAAGCAGGAACAACAAACAAGTAATGTGTGTGTTTAGACGTGTTTGAAATGCTGTGCTGTAAGTGCAAGCTCACACAATAGATCAGGGTGGGAAATTAACTTGCAGAAATATGGCGAGACAGATATTAAAACTTGCCAGCTCCTTTCAGCATTAGAAAAGACAAATTTGAGTTTAAGACCAGGATCAGGTTTCCAGAAGCTGATGGTTGCATGCCACAAAGGCAGGCAAGTACGAAGACTCACCAGGACTTAGCCTGTAGCTTCTGCTAATTTCCAACCCTGCTTTTTATGAAAGTATGAATATCTGACATCTGCAGGTTCTATGAAATGTATTCTTTATGGTTTTATAACTGATGAAAGTTAACCAAAGATTTACAAAAACCTGCAGACATCTGGGACTGCACACAATCAGTTAGTTACTATTACTTTTTATATACTGTAAGTGTTTAGTAATGCTGAATAAAACAGGCTTTAAATCAGTTGCAAATGCAATATTAACATCCATCAGGTGAGTTTTATTATGTTACCTGCAGCAATCCGTGCAGCTTTTGCAAAGTTTCCTGTTTCGATGCAGGCGATGAGCTCACTTTTATCATCTACGGTGTTTCTCCTCACCAAAGCGGGTTTTCCCTTCCCACATTTTGGAAGACTGAGAATGGTGCTGCAAGCAAAACACAGAAGCATGACAACCTCGGACCATGACACAAATATTTGTTTCTTTTCTCTGACACATTTTAGGTGACAAATCTCTACACAGCCTAAATGACCTGGTGCTTCCTGGCAGACTGCTGCATGAAGATATGGAGGACTCCGAGGCACAGCGTCTTCTTGGTTCCACAGATCTGCTGGTTCTCCCGGTTTGTGGCATTTCCTTCTCCTCTTCTTCCTCCAGGAAACTTCTTGACAGGCCTGAAAGTAGCCACAGCCATTTACAAAGCTAAGATGAGCTACATCTTGATGGATGACGAAGTAACTTTTTGCTTTTCAGTGTGTGTAAAGACTTTTAAGCCTAAATGTTAATTACGTTTGCATTTCCAGCTTCAGTCCGGGCAGCATGTGTGGATCTGCAGCTCATTTCAAACTCCGTGTATTTTTCTCTCTACGTCTTACCCGTGTCAAGCTTTTTCACAGGAGACTCTGCATCCTCTTCATGCTCTCCTCCCTCCTCATCCTCATCTCTGCTGTCACCGTGTTTCCTCTTCTTGCTGTGAAGCAGCGTCTCCAGCCGAGGTATGACCACCGACAGGAAGGATTTGGAGCCCAGCTGAGCACCGTCTTCATCTTCTTCCTCCTCCTCACCTTCTTTTTTGTCAGCTCCATCCGGTTCCTTGTCTTCGATCCTGGGGGGCTTCTGTGGGCTGGCGGTCTTCGACTTGCGGAAGAGAACGGCCGTCCGGCGGCTGACTGTGCCCGTGGGTTCTGCCAGGGTAGACGTGGCCACCACGCTCACGTCTCCGTCCAACAAAACGCTCTGGAGGCTGTCGTGGGAGAAGCCGTTGAGACGTGGGCCAGGGGAGAGGAGGTCTGGCATTTCCCTGTCAAACTTGATTTGATGGCTGGGAGCCTTGTCTTCACAGTCTGGGGCGGCATCAACTGGTTTGAGGGTGGGGGGCTCGGGATCTGTGTCTGAGTGGTTGAGAGGAGGTATGGAGTCCGACGGCTCTAGTTTAGGAGGAAGAGACTTGTCTCCTGTGGAAGAAGCGATGGGAATCAAAACTGTTACATAATCAGCATCACAACCCAAAAGGAACACGTACTGATTAATAAAGCATGCACTCTTTTTACAATCATAGATTATTAACAATTCTGACAACTTTTGTGCACATGGAAGCCTGATGCTTTGTTACAGAGAGAAAAGTGAACAAAACTGAGTCCCAGCAGGACAGAACAGATAATGCAAGCTCTTTCTGCAGCAACATCAACAAACAGGATGTCAACAGATCAATAAAGCCAGAAAAGTTACGTTTAAATTTTCATCATTAGAGCTTTAAGGGAATTCCAGGCACTCGTTTTAACAATCATGCATCTTTTCTGTCCTAACTGTAGCTGTTTCCTGTATTAAAGCCTTTTGTTGGGGTCTCACAGTGTATTCTTTCTTTTTCGTCTTTTGGGTAAAAACAAATATAAAAAGTGGCTCCTGACATTTGTTTAGGAATCAGTTTCAATAAGAGGAAATAGAGTTCCTGTGCTTTAGATTCAGTGTGCCTACAGCTGTCATCCGCAGATTTTTCTCCTGTTATTTAGATTAAGGCTTTGTCCATCAATACAACATTTGAACCCCAAGTTAAATTCAATCTGCCTTTCTCACATAGAAATACAATCTATTATATATTTGCAAACTGTCTTTTGCCATGTGTTCTCTTCCCACATTTACAGCCCAGTAAACTATAAACCATTTTTTTTCTTCTTTATTGTTAAATTATCAAAAATAATTTGCAAAGTAGTTTAATGTGTATAAAGTAAAGACAAATGCTATTCCTGAAATGAGAATGAAACTGGTGAGAAAATATGAATTATCATTATGATGATTCATAAACATACAAACAGGGTTGTGTTGACAATGAGACTCTTTATGACTCTACTCTTGATGATGATGATGATTTATAGTACTGACTAAAATAACATTTTAAACAGTGGAAAAGGGGAAGCAGGGTATCACTTCTGCTTTCTGAGGCTGTAACGAGGTTAGTAAGTCACATTTTATTGAGGCTAATTTCTTTACCAGCACACATCTAAACTCAACACACATTTACAATAAACACTAAAGAAACAACTGTGTGTAACAACTAAAGTGTTTCTTTCTCTGTAGTACATTATGTACATTATTTTGTATGTACTTTTACCTATAAATTAATTATAAATGATGACGATGAATAATTCTTACTTTTTTTTCTTTATCCCAAGCTAAAGTTCTGCTTTTTTTACTGGGTAGTGGCTACAAACCCAATTCAACGCAGCTTTCTTTATGCTGGCTACCTCATCCAAACCTAAAACTCACAACAGAGATTCTTAAAGACGTTGTTCAGCCAAAGTTGCCATGGTGATCTAGCCAGGTTATGAGCCAGCTGTTATGAAAGACAATAAAAACTGACTTTAGGTGAAATCTATCTGCTTAAGCTATTACTTTTAAAACCTCTCCCTGAAAGCAACTCGTTTTTCTCATATCCATCTCTGACAGAATGGATGCTGAAAGAACTGTAAACAAGAACAGGAGCTCAAAACAACTATATTCCAAATATAAAAAGGAGCCTCATACATGCGAAACATGCATACATACCCTCATCATCTGTGAAGTGGCCATTTGGTTTCGGCCTCTCCTCTCCCGTTTTACCTCGCTCTGTAAGGCAGGGGGCCGACAAAGTCGTAGTTGACGAGGAAAACAAGTGATGGTGGTGAGAAGGCAGAACTTTCTTAAGGCTTATTTCATTTCGCACGTCGTTTATGGTCTTTTTGAGCAGTTTGAGACGTTTGCTGCGGGAAGGACTGGACTTCATGCCGCATGTCAAATCAAACTTCTCCAGAAGCTGTTGCAGCTGCTTTTCTAGAGGTAGATGCTCCCGACTGGCTGGCACGAGCAGACGGTCCACTAAAGAGAGAAATAAGGGTTTTTTTAAAAAAAAAAAAGGTTATGATCAATACATTTTGTATTTTCGCTCCGTTTCTTACCATCTCCCCAAGAAAATGACGGCACTGCTTTGGTTTCAGGAGCATCTGGCAGATGCATGCCACTCTCTGTGTCGAAGCCGATTTTCTCCACGTCTCGCCGGGCCTTTCTGAGCAACACTCCGCCTTGGTCTCTGAGTCTAACAGCAGCACGGTAAAAATACGTGTCCTTCGAGTTGTACTTCATGCAGTTATCAATAATGAGGTTGAAGTCAGCCTCAAACTGGTCAATATTGTTATAAGCCTGGGCATCGATGCGCTGCCGCATGGTGGAGAAGTCCATCGGGTGTTTAATATGGTCCAGGTAATCCGGCACCTACAAAAGGAATCAGATATAATGATAGCACTTCCTAAATATTTAAACCAACACCCCCCCCCAAAAAAAATACCACTTTAAATTGAATATTTAAACTTTAAACCCAAGTGTTATAAAGCAGAAGTCTTCTGGGTAAAACAAAAAGAAGGGACTTGAACACAAGCATGAGACGGCTCACGCTCTACAGACTGAACTAGCACAGGAACTAACCTCTAACCCTAACTAGCAAAGCTGAGCTTGTGACCTTTACTTAATCTCTAACCCTAACTAGCTAAGCTGAGCTTGTGACCTTTACTGATGTCTAACAGTGGACTTTGTCCTCATACAACACATCTGCCTGACAGGAAACGTGTCACATAACATGGTCTACACAGGTGGAGGAGTATGATTTATAAGCTCAGTAGTCACACTCTTATCAAGATGAAGATAAAAGCTCTTCATTATGAAAAACTTTTTTAGTTTCCACTCAGATTATCAGGGTCATTCGAGTAAAGGGAGGTTTCACATATTTAGTGCAATAACTTAAATTTCATGGTGTCCACAGACACCTCTGCACAATCTGCTTTAGTTTAACACAGAAATACATCAAACTTACAATAAGTTGTTTGGAGAAATGCATATAACTTCAAAGCATTTTGCAATTTCTGGTTTTGTAGCAGAAAAACGACGAGTCACTGTATCGATTTTCATTTTTACAACAACAAAAGAGATTTGTTGACATAAAAATGAATAACTTGAAATGACCTTGTCCGCAGTTATTTTGTTATATATCTGACAAAACTTCGCCTCGTGTTACAAATATGTGTGATTTTGATATTTCCACACAAAAAAAATATCTCTGACACATTTTCTGTGCTTAACTTGCCACAAACTAGACACAGAATCCTGATCCACCTTTAAAATTATTACATTTATATACAAGAAACAGATTTTTCCATCAGCATCTCAACGTGTTCACAGTCGTCCACTGGGCAAAAGAATAAAACATTCTTTATAAGCAAATCCAAAGATACTCAGAAACAGTTCATATGTCTGCTGTAGATCACCTCAGTGACATCAACGGGCTGGGTGAAGATCCTGGCCTGGTCTTTGGCCTGAATCTGGTCCAGGAGAGCTATGAGCAAAATACTAAACGGCGTCAGCTGCATCTCCATTAACGTTTCCTGCAGTTTAATCTATAACAAAGCCCAGAGGAAAACAAATGTTTTAGATTCTCCTGCTTAAATAATACCAATCATGACTCTATCCACACATGGACACATTCTCCTCTCTTACCTCTTCCCTCTTCAGCTTCTCTCGCTTGCGAATTAGCTCCAGCAGCAGTCGGGCTCTCTCCAGGTCATGTCGGAGGCGGTGCCACTCCTTCAGCTGTTCCTTTAACGCTCTGCTTTCCTCTTCATTCTGCCTCTGGGAAAAATTAAAACAAAAGAAATGAGCTGAGTGGAGTGGAAAACTACCAAAGTCCCTAGCAGCGCATGCTTCATAGATTTTCCTTACTCTACATGTAAGTCCTGTACGTTATGCCTCTCAGATCTTTGCACACGTGAGACTCGTGCTTAATTTTAAAGAAAGACATACCGGTAGGCTTAAACCTGTGATAATGGATGTCATATTTATAGTACATTTTTTAATGTTGCGTTGGTAAAAGTTAATATAAAGAAACAGGAAGGGGTTGACTGATGGATATACACACCGGCTGGAAGTTCTTCTGTGCTTGCAGGCTTGTCTGCAGGCGTCTGATCAGAGGAAGCCCATTCCTGAACTGCCTTTTCAGCGTCCAGTAATTCAGAACCAGGTCAACAAAGGCTTTTTTTTTCTGTATTGACACCTGGTTGAGGATGGTTTGTAACCTAGAGACACCAGGAGAAGACGTTTTACCAGGACATCCCTTAATGCTTATTCAACCATGTATTCAGCAGCCATGTGTATTCTGTTCTATAAGCGGAACAATCATGATAACATCATTTACTCTCAAGACAAAACAAACTCAAATTTAAGTTTCACTGAATTTTCATCCAAGCGTATAATACAACTAGTGTACCTGTGAGCAGGAAAAGAAGGCACAGTAACAGGAGGTGTAGCTTCACTTTCATCTTCAGGCTCAGGCTTTTTGCTCTTACTCTTCTTTTTCTGTTTCCCTCTTAGCAGCTCTTTATCTGCTCTCCGACAAAGTCCATTTCGGGGTTTGGCCTCATCATAGATGGACAGAGGCTTTCTCACACACCCATTTGGTGTGTGAGCTCCACAATACGCTGTCTTTTTGACGGAAAAGGTGGGCTCCCCTGTTTCTGTTACATCTTTGATTGGCTCCATCTTCATGAAGAGGCCAGCCTTCTGAGCACAGCTGACATGGAAGGCAGTGTAACAGTTCGCTTTGTGGCACTGAATGCACGCCCCAACCCCTTTCTCCTTGCAGATGTAGCATGTGAGCTTCCAGCGGGCTGGAGGTATGTGGCTGACTCCATCGATGGGTTCAATAAAGGTGGTGTTGGTAAAGCCTACCTCGGGGACCCAGAGGGCACACACTACATGACCCCACCGGTCATCGTCCGTCTTTTTCACGGCTCCTCCTTTGTTGGGACAAAGGATGCAGTCTGCTGGCTGGGTCGATGCCTGGAGGCAGTGTCTGCAATGCCACTGGCGCTCTGGAATATATGGTACACCGTAACATTCTTGATGCACAGCCACATTACACATATCACAAAACAGGAGTGCGTTGCTGTTATGACGCTCCCCGTCCATGCAGATGCAGCAAACAGCATCTTCATCATTTGGAGTGTGCCTCTCACTCGCTTGATCCAGACTCTCTAGGTACGATTCCTTCTCAAAGCGGTCAATTAGGAATTCAAAGACGTTATGCGACACGGGACTTACTCCATCACCTCGACGTTTTTCATTGACCAAATCCAGCCAGGCATAATCTTCCTCATCCATGTCATATTCTGTTTCTTCATCAAGCTCTTCCTCTGTCTTCTCTATGAATGTATAATAGGATGCTGGACGCTTCGGGACTGCCGGAAGGTTGTATTCCACATTTCGGAATTTAGGCTCTGGAATTTTTGGGCCAGCATGTCCACTGGCATGAAGCCCACCCCCCTCTCCATGACCAGTAATGCCCAGTGCAGCATTTCTCTTCTCCTGGTTGTTTTTTAGCCTCACTGACCTCAAAAGGACCTGCTGCTGTGGTTTGTCACCGTTCTCCTTATTGCTAGTGTTCTCCATCATCACCTGAACCACAGGGTCATCATCTGAGACCACATCGAGCTTGTCGTATATGCTGAGCCGATGGATGCGACCGTCCAGCTCAAACTCCACTATGCGCTGCGCCTGGGCATAGGTCAGGATTTGCTTGTTGGGAGACGGCTTGATAGGGGATGGTGGCCTCTGCTGCACCGGACTCCGGTGCTGCCGAGCTTTCTTCTTCATCTTGATGCTCCGTGTTGCTGTGCATGGAGGGAAATGATCATGGATTATATCTGGGTCTAGTAAGGTAAACCGAAACATAAAAATGATGCTGTATTGTGCAATATAGGCGTGTGTATAGGCTTATTTTAGGTTTAAAATAGAATACAAGTCTAATGCTTGAGTGCATGCTTGTCAAAACATTATTTAAAGAGTCTGATTTCTACACAGCACAAACGTATTTAAGCTTTTTAACGTCCTGGTTGAAACACTAGCTAGTTGGTATACTGGATCGTACTGGCCAGTGGGATTTTACCAGTGACCTGAAGCATTTAAATGCGGGTGGGGGGCGGTCACACCGGGCATTAGGAGTATGACTGCGCAGGAGTTCACACTCGGAGAAGACAAGCTTCTATGTCACATTCGGTGCTAACAATAACGTTTGCTAATTAGCTACCTAGCAAAAGAGGCTAACCGCCCCGTATTTGAGGCAAATGGCGTTTAACAAAACACGAGCTGTTTTAAAACAACGTTAGCTGTTTCGTGCCAACAGTAAACATCCCTGCATTACAAGGCTTTTCATAAACACAACACAAAAACACAGGAAGGGTATTAAAGTCGCAGCACATACCTCGGGTGCACGAACAGTTTGGCTAATGGAAGGAGACTAGAGCTAGCCAGCAGTCTTACAAAGCAACGGCGACACGGCCTACTAAAGAGCTCTGATTCCGTGCACAATGTTATCATCCACCGAGCGGTACAAGGGTGTTGTTACTTCTTCATCAAGTGGACAAAGACCTGCTCGGTCCCGGTGAAGTTTCGATGTTAAATTCCACCGTTATTTTCTTTGTGGGCCATTCACAAAGGCTAGTTACTCGCTAGCCACAGTCGAGCAGAGCAGAGGCAAACAGCAGCAGCAGGCAGGGGTACGGACGGATCATCCCCCAACACAACAATGCGTTTCAGACAACTCCCACCCGCACGCACGCACTACTCTGCGCGTGACGCTGGAGGTCATGTTGGCGAGTCGTAGATTTAACACAAAAGACCCCATCTGTCACATAATCAATGCATTGCCCTTTTTTTGTCGTTTCTTGTCAGCTAGATGTGAGTTAGAACTGTTTCCCAATGTGGGATAAACTGAGACAGGACTGTGGACTGAACCAGGATGTTATTTATTTATTTGTTTATTTATTTATTTATTTGTGTTGGCTTAAATGACAGGAGTAACACAAACTTTTATGATCCGATATTTTACCTCGCAATTTTGTAGATTTCTGGTGCAACACATAAAGAAAAAGGAGAGAAAATGAACGTATACAATGTTATACCAAAAGACTTACATATTTATTACACTTTCCAGAGCTGTGAATATACCATTTTAAATAAATCTTACATAACCGATGTCGATAACTTAAAAATGATTAAGTGTGTTATTATATAACTTAATAGCTACAAGTAATTAATTATTTGCTTCACCGGTGACATCATAAAACATGTTCCTTCCGTCCGACGCTGTGTGGAGCTGCTTCTTCGGCCGAAAGCGAACTACTCGCAAACCAGGAGACAAAAGCAACAAAGTGAACCCCCCTCCGGATCAATCAAATGTGTCATATTTAACCGTTTATGAGCCGAAACCTTGTGATCCCATCGTCTTATTTAACAGTAAGTGTGCTTGGTTAATACACATGTTTGAAGGCGGTTTAATGCGGCCAGGACGTCGTGGTGAGTGTTTGTCAGAACCGTGTGGTTCTTGTGTTGCCACGGTTGGGTTCTGCCTCGCCAGGTTAGCTTGTATGTCCTGTGTGTGGCCTAGCTGGCAGCTAACCAGCTAGCAATCGTGGTGTGGCCCGAATCGGTCTAAGGCGTATCTTATTAAACTGTTATATAGGTGGAGTTTTAAATATATCAAGGCTGTTAATATTTTCGCCACAAATCCATGTGACTGGAGCGTTATGTGTGCTGATTTTTGTGTATTTATTAGCTTCAGAGCTAACCCAGTTAGCAACCAGGATAGCCACCGACATGTTTACTGATGATGTAGTTTTACTGTCAACAGAATTTTAATAAAATAAAGAGTGTGGTGGGTTAGGGGCGCACGTGTTTCAATGGCGTGTCAGTTTTTTCTCATCGTGGTTGAGAGGAAACGCCGGCATGCAGATATAGAAATGTAAACTAGTGCGTTAAAGGAAGATCAAGGCTAGTCAGGGTTGGCTATTTTCTGCTGTCCTCTCGCATCTTCCTGAAAGCCGAACCCGGAAAACTGTGTCAATGCTCACATGGGGAAACTTCCATTTTAAATTTAGAAATAAGGTCGCACATTATTGATCTATTATAACGTTATGCTGGCCACGGCTGTAACTATAGTCTAATAAATTAGTTTAGACTTACTACTCATATTATTGTTAGTTTCTTTAGCTCACACTTGCGTGCGTAGTTCATTGAACCTTACCTGATGTGTGTTGCATGTACACAAGTTACACAGTTGATGTTACTCTCAAAATATTATCCTAATAAAGCCCCTCTTGTAAGCATTTTATAGTGACACAGTATTTGTTGCTTTAAAGCGACAATAACCGTCAGACTACACATAGCCTATTCATAAGGCACAGTTCCTTCTTTACTGAGCACTTTTACTTTTACTTTTAGCCAAACGTCAAATTATATTTACATTTATAGTCTGGCCATTTAAATGTAAATATATGTAAGACTCGTGTAATGATTATTTAACAAGGGTCATTAAAAAAACTAGTCCAAAGTCCAATAAAGTAGTATTTTTTAATAAACAAGTAAAATGTTTATGTACATGAACTAAGGATCAGGTCAGAGATTTTATTTTAAAATACCATTCAGTGGCACATTTAAACCAGTTAAGTGTTTTCTTAACTGTGGTTTTCTCTATTCTTTCTGCCAGTAATTGTGTTAGGTTGTTGTGGTTGTCTGGCGTGGCTATGTCTGTATTATTTCCCCCTTCCCTGCCCTATTTACATGTGTTGATGTTGCTTGTTTTTTCACTTTTATACCTCAAAAGCCTCGCCACATTCAAGCTTCGGCAAAAATTCAGCACATTACATGCTAGGTGCATTTTTAAACATCGCCTGCATGAAAGTGCGTGTTTATTTTAATACACCACCTGATTCACTGAGGATTGTGTTGATTTATTTATCTAATTTCAGTGACACATACTTGTGTTGGTTTAACAAGGACATTTATGCACATTTGTGTCTTGAAATGAATTAATGTAGAGTATATCGTATTTAGTTTTGTGTTTGCATGTTGTGAACTAATCATATCACCTGCCAGTAAAGTGGCCTGTTTTCTTAATGCCTGAATAAATGCTTTTAGGGTAGAAAGAACAGTGTAATACACCAATGTTTTTTTTAACACACATGTAGAAAAAGTACTAGAATTCTCTATTATTACATTTGTAAACATTTCTTTAGGAAGAGTGACTCTTTCAGGAAAAGGTTGCAGGTGTTGTAGCAAATCCACACAGCAGACCAGACAGACAAGTTGATCTATGGAACAAGCTTGCTGCTGGAAAAACTACAATTTTCCAATGGACCAGTATATAAAAGCTGTAATGCAATTATCCAGCCCACATCCTTAAATCCTTTTTGTAAGTGAATGTTTTTGTGTACTGGAAGGACTGGCTTAACCTGCCACCAGTAAATGAAACCGTGCATTCTCAACAAAGTCTGTGTGGTAACTTAATTTCAACAAAAAAGAAAGTAAAATCTACCCAGTTTAGAGTTTTCATATCATATTTGTGTATGACCGGTTTTGTAGGCTCTTATGCTATAAGTGAATTTCTTTTATTTCTTCTTCTCTGTAGGTTGTGTCCAGTGAAGAACTACTTTCAGGCTATAAATGGGGAGGAACAAGCAGGCGCTCTGTGTCCCAGACTGCAACGCACATATAACAACACCTTCTTGAGAGCTGCTGTATCGATGACTACGCCTAAAAAAAAGTGATAACATCCGACACACAGACCTGATTATTTCTTAAAAACCTTTGAACTGCTGCCATGGATGGAGAAGAAGAGCTTTCTCACTTGTGCGAGGATGTGGTTTGTGAATCGGATGGCTCCATAGAAAGCAAAAAAAGAGAGGCAAAAGGGACCTGCCTGAAAATTGAGGGGCAGGATGGCTATGTCTTCAAATCCTACAGCATGAACCCTCATGATTTTGTAGATGCAAAGTCCTCTGCTTGCTCCTCAACACTGGATAAAGACTGCCTCCCTTCTTTCCCTTTCCCATCTTTTGATTTATCTTCTCAGGATGGCTGTGAGCTGGAGTTAGACGCAGCATGTAACACTGATCCAGCTTCTCCCAATACTGAAATTGAAGGAAATGCAGATACTGAGAATTATGAAAATAGCAATGAATCAAGTGAACATGTCCAAGAGGAAATTGAGAATGCAAATGGCATGGAAGATGAAACACAAGATGATGAAAGGCTAGCATTTGGTAGCTCAATCGGCCCTTTTGTAACCAGAGATGGTGATGATTATAGTAATTTATTTAGTGGATACACAAGCACCCTTTATGATGTTGCCATGGACGCTGTCACTCAGAGTCTTCTGTCATCTATGAGAAGTCACACCAACCCAAGGAAAAAATCTCCTGCATGGAATCATTTCTGCATATCGCCACGAGACAATACCAAAGCAATCTGTTTATACTGCATGAAAGAGTTCAGTCGGGGTAAGAACGAAAAAGACCTCAGTACAAGCTGTTTAATGAGGCATGTACGAAGGGCTCACCCTACTGTGCTTTTACACGACGGAGGGGACATATCCTCAAATAGTCTGCCTAGCTCTTTTGGCTCACCGTTGATGCTTCCCTCCCCAAGCTCACCAAAAAATGGAGATTTTATAAATAGCATTCTTTCTTCTGCCTCAAAGAACACTTCACCGTCCACCTCTTCAGCTGAAAATTCAGACCCATCATCCAAAGAAGTGTTACCCAAAGTCGAACCAAAACTCGAACCGTACGTCATTGCCGACACCATTTGCAACGCCCTCTCATCCTCGCATTCCAGTGAAAACCACATAGAAGATGTGTCAGACAGTACACCCGAGCGCCCTCCAGGGACCCCCAAAAGCTCTAGTTCCCGTCGCAGGTCAGCGGTGTGGAAGCATTTCTACCTGTCACCTATGGATAATTCCAAAGCTGTATGCATCCATTGCATGAATGAATTCAGTAGGGGTAAAAATGGAAAGGATCTCGGGACGAGCTGTCTTATTCGTCACATGTGGAGGGCCCACAAAGAAGTTGTGATAGAAGAAAACGGACAGGGCAATCAAATTCCCCCACCCTATACAAACCCACCCTCGCTTTTGTCACGCACACAACTACAGGATGCTTTCGAAATTAAAAAAGAGTCACCCCTTCTGTCATCCTCCCCAGAAACTATATCGGATGAATTACCCCAAAGCATTGAGGAAAGCATGGATATAAAAGAGGAATGTGAGGAAATGATGCATTTCTCAGGGCAGGAGTCCTCTTTCATTTTACCCCTCAAAGCTCAAGGGGACGATACAACCCTGACTTCCTCACCGTGCGGCCTCGCTGAAGGCCCCGGTCTCAATCAGGATTATTTAGTTTTCCAGCAAAACAAGAAGATCATGAAACGGGTGAAATCTGAAGTGTGGCACCATTTCATAGTGTCACCAGTCGATCAGCTGAAAGCACTGTGCCGTTACTGTCCATGTGTAATTAGTCGGGGGAAGCGGGGCGATTTTGGTACAAGCTGCCTGATGAGGCATCTTATGCGACGTCACCCAGACGTCCTCAAAAACCAAAAAAGCACAGATGACAAGGAATCATCCCCTCATCCCTACACCAATCTAGCCGCAATGAATACAGTTTCGGCCAAAGAAACTGAGAGCCCTCTAACTGAGAAAAAAACACAAAGCCCACCTGTTTTTAGCAAAAAGACGTCAAAACTGTGGAACCATTTCTCCATTTCGCCTATCGATCCTACAAAGGTGGTTTGTTTGCACTGTAACCGCACAATTAGCAGAGGCAAAAAGACTACGAACCTCGGCACAAGCTGTCTCTTCAGGCACATGCAGAGGTTTCACGGACATGTTCTTGAAAGTAACAGTACTATCTCAGGTGATGTGCCGTCTGCTGAAATTCACATTAAACAAGAAGTCATGGACACTTCTGTTTATGATACGGAGCAAAACTGTGAAAGGTTTGATGAAGACCACCCGGTTGCCAAAAAAATGACCAAACTTCTCGCAGAGATGCTCGCACTGGATCTTCAGCCATCAGCAATGGTGGAGAATGCTGGACTGAACAGACTGCTTGAGTTTCTCCAGCCTCAGTATTCTCTACCTCCTTCTTCTTATTTTACCAGCACTGCCATACCAGATATGTATGAAAGGGTGAAGGGTGTTGTGTTGACCCATCTAAAAGAGGCTGAAGGTGGCGTTGTCCACTTCACAACAAGTATTTGGGTTAGCAGCCAGACAAGGGAATACCTGACCCTTACTGCCCACTGGGCAACGTACGAATCAAGTTTAAGACCAATAGGTCAAGACTTTCACTGCTCTGCTCTTCTAAGTGTCACACAAATAGACTGTGATCAAGATATGCATGGCATCCCAAAGCAGCTTGAATATCTGTGGGATTCTTGGATCACCTCATCAGGGCTAAAAAGGGGGTTCACCGTAACAGATAACAATACCATCAAACATACCTTGGAGGAGCATGGCCATGTGACCATGCAGTGTTTTGGACACACGATAGACCTCATAGTTAGCGAAGCCATAAAAAGCCAGAGAATGGTTCAGAACCTTCTAAGCATTGCACGCAAGATCTGCGAACGTGTGCACCGCTCGGCAACGGCAAAAGAGAAGCTGGCCGAGCTCCAGAGGACCCACCAGCTTCCAGAGAACCAGCTGATCCAGGATGTTCCATCCAAATGGAAAACCTCCTTTTTCATGCTGGAGCGCCTGGTGGAGCAAAAGCAAGCCATCGACGAGATGTCGATCGAGTGCAATTTCAGGGAAATTATCAGCTGCGACCAGTGGGAGGTGATGCTGTCGGTCTGCAATGCACTGAAACCGTTTGAAGTCGCCTGCAGAGAGATGAGCAACCGCACTGCCACTCTGGGACAAGTGATACCGCTCATTCACATCCTCACCAGAAAAATAGACCTACTGTTTGATGAGACTGTGGGCATTGATAATATGCTTAAATCTCTCAAAGAAGCAATGGTGAGCAAAATGTCGGCAACACTGCACGACCCACGATACACCTGGGCGACCATGCTGGACCCAAGATACAAAACATCACTGTTCACAGAGGAAGAAGCTGAGCGATGTAAACAGGATCTGATCCAAGAGCTGGACTCTTCTACCTCAGATGGAGACAAGCTTCTGCTGCCGAATGGCTGCAGCGAGGCACCCGATTCATTCAGTACCTCCCCCTCAAACAATGACAACCTCTGGTCCTTGATGACCGAGGTCCGGCAAAATGCAAAACTCGAGGAAAAGACAAAGTCTTCAGAGATGGCAGTGCTCGAGTACCTTGAGGAAGACATACTGGATCAAAGCTGTGACCCCCTTGACTATTGGAACCTGAAAAAGTTCCTGTGGCCTGATCTTGCCAAAGTAGCTGCCCGTTATGTCGGCTGCCCTCCCAGCATTGTCCCAGCAGAAACGCTGTTCAGCACCGCTAGCGTCAACTGTGCTCTAAATCAGTCCAGGCCTATGTTGGACAACATTGAAGGCCTGCTTTTCCTTAAAGTCAACCTACCTTTGATTTATTTTCAATACTGATCATCACTGAGCATTAACGTGATATCCCCCCCTCCCCCCTTAACAAGGACCAAGTTCCATAGCTGTGAAATGGGAGGCGTTTTGTGAGCAAGATGTAAAATATCGATTTATACACTGATTCTCAATGCAAAGGCCAGATTGAGGTTTTATTGTATACTACTGTTAAACACTTTGGAGCTGTTGTGATGGAAAGTCTCAGTAAGAAGTGTATCAGGGAGGGAGGGTTTTTCTAGCTGTAGGGGTTGGTGATGATATGTCTGCTTATAAACCGATGTCCCGTTTGTTTTCCGTCTACTCTCTCCTTGTGCCTTATCCAAAACTACTTCAGGTCAAAATGCTGTAAATATTATTGGAATCATTCAGATCTCGTGAGGATGCTTTTTTTTTCTTATTTGCTGTTTTTTGTTGGTGTTGTTGATGAATGGATTATAGAAGCAGAGTTTTTCCTAAATGAAAACATGGCCCAAAAATACATGCTGTGACTGAAAGATGTTTTAAGTTAATGTTATTTAATTTTCATTGTGAATTTGTGGTACAAGGACTGTCACTTAGAGCTTTTTTCTTTCTTTTTTTTTTTACTTGACAAGATGTTTTTAAGACCTTGTATAGTATTGATGTATTTTCAGAATGAGGGGGTTGTTTGCATTAGACATTTTGTCTCTTAAGCACAATTTAAGTTCATGTCCAGGGGATTAAATTTATGGGTTTGATTAAAATGTACTGTACATTTTTATATTAAATGACTTCTCAAACTAATTTGATATAAGTTTTAGAATTGAAACTGGAAACATGCTAATTTTGTGGTTATTTGTAAATAAAGGCTTTCCTTACACAAAATTGGATGTCTTAGATTTCTGTGTATGTAGTTATGAAATGTTTACCTAAAAGTCCAGATTGTTTAACAAGGATTATGTTTATTTAATTATGTAAAATAGACATTTCAAATTTTCATGCAAAACATCTCAACAGCACCTCCTTGTGTAGTAGCTAAATGTGATGCTGTTATAGTTTTAACAGCAGTTCAGACTTCCTTCTTCTCTTTTGGTCCCCGTTCAAACAAGTAGCCAGTCCATCACATTCCAGTTCAGTTGTCCTTTATGGCAGTGGGTCAGTCTTTCCTCTCCATCAGCACAGTTTTCTTCTCTAAACGCACAGTGAGAGGAGGGAAATGAGCCTTGGTAAAAGCCATGTTGCTGTAACCTTCGATGAAAGCCAGAGGCCGATGAGTGTCCTGGAGCTGCTGCATCTTGGTGGCGTCCGCTTCCATCAGAAGGTACGAGTACATTTTCATTTCGGGACTTGTTGGATTTAAATCCTCTCGTTTATCGTATCTGTAGATTGAATTGGACATGTCAAAACATGGGGAAAAACAATACGGGGCATCAAATGGGGAAAGAAAACTAAAAACAAACCTCCAGTTTTGGTTTTGCTCTAAGAAGCGTGACACTCCTGTCTCAGCAGCAAAGGTGTCGATATGGACAAAAGCCTCTGGGGAAGACAGTGCTGAGTTTATGCATAAATACTTCAAGAAAAATCTTTATTCCCTGCACATATAATGATATTCATATATAATTTGTACTTTTACAGTATACATATTTATTGTACTTCATTATTCCTCCAAACTTGATAAATTCTAACAGATTATTTTAGATAAAAAAGTTACTTCTGAATAGCTATCAGCAGTTCTTTATTCTTGTCAGCACAATATACGGTACAGTGTGTTCTTAAATGTCAGAAAACTACAAGAAATATATCAGTTAAAAGCATCTGAAGGTTGTTTTGTAAAGAAATGAAGGAAGGTTTGACATTTTTGCATAACAGTACAGCACAACTTGCCTCCAAAGTACTTAATTAAAATATAACCAGATTTTTAGCATTACATTTGAAACTCAAACTTTACCCATTTTATGTTTAAAATGGTTATATATTCTTATTGATTCTGTAAGGATTTCTGCACATAAAACAAGCTGGGAGTGATTCTCACCCGCTGTCGCTGGCACTAGTCTGTGTAGTTCCTGCATCCCTTTGCCTCCGGGGTAGTTGTGGTGAGACACGTACAGACAAAAGCTGGAGTACATTGTGTTGACCAAAAACTGGCCAATCACAACTGCAGAGCCAAGTTTATACATCCAAGACTTTTGGTAGTTACACAAACTGAAGCACAGAGGAAAAGGAGAAAAAAAAGATGAAATTATAATCAGAAATCCACTGTCGCATTATGTAAATAAGTAATAAGGGTCAGTTTGAACCTTTTCATGCACATTTTCTGGTATAAATTCTATGTTTATAAAATGCTAAGGTACATTAGCAAGCTTTTTACCTGCTTTTAATAAAGATTCAATGATTTAACTTACATAAAAGAGCAGCCACGTGCAGCCACCAAACTGAGCACTGGGAAAGTGTATATGATGAAACGCAGCTCCTTGTGGGGCAGAAGGGAATATATAAAAATGAAGCCAACAGTGGGAAGCAGCAGTAGCCTAATTCGCTTGTCAAGGAGGCCAAAGGGCATGAAGAGGAGCGTGCATCCCAGAGCACGGGGTACCGCAGAGTAAAAGTACCATAAAAAGGGAGAGGTTTAATGAAGAGTGGAGTCAAAGAAAATTTGGAAAAGTTTCATATGGAAATATAAAAACAATGCTGTGTTTTTAAAAAGGATATTCCCCAGTTGGAACTTTTATTAAGGATGGTGTTGTACCACAACACCTGGCCCTCAGGCCACAGAGGTTTCCTCCAAAAAAAGCTGTCAACAGCCACTGTCAGAGCTGCAGCACACAAACAAAACCAAAGTCATCTCCAAGCACACACAGATATTTGTTTTATAAAAATTTGAGTAGAAGTAAAGTTAATAGTGCAAAATGACTCCTAACCCAGGGAAAATATCCCAGCAGGTGCAGCGTAGTAAAGCAGCTGCAGCACTCCCAGCCTCCTGCTCAGCAGCGACATCAGTAACATAAGACCCAGGAAGATGCAGAGCTCTGACCGGAACGCAATAATAACCAACGCAGAGAGGCTAATGAAGAGGCCGTGCTTCTGAGCCATCCAAGATGTGAATGCCACGACAACTGGGAAAAGAATCTTACCATCATCATGTGCAACAATATAGGAAAAAGGTAGTATAGGTACATTTTAATCCAAAATTACCTAATGGCAGGGCGAACACATTAGGGAGAGTTCTTGTGCTGTAGAACATCAAATGAAACTGGGAAGCACAGGTCAGACAGAAAAGACCTGCGACTGTGGAGCCAAACTGTCTTCTCACCTCTCGTTGCATGTGCCATAGTGCACCAATGACACATAATCCCAGGGAAGCTCTGACTGCACACAACACAGTAAACAAGATAAACTGATGATACATACTAGTGGCATTTCATCTTTAAACTTGTATACCTATGAGCTGAGTGTAGAATTTTGGTGCATCAAGCAGGGACAACAGAAAAACAACAGGGGAGCAGAGCGTGGAGAGGAAGAGGGGGCCGAGGAAGGTGCGAGGCACCACACCAGGAAATTCATGATGATCGTACTGAAAGACAGGAAAAGTTGTTACCAGGCTTTGAATGTTAAAAAGCACAAAAACTCTTTATTTTAAAAAAATCTAATCTGTAAATGTATTTACTGGTGTGTTTACAGTCTCGTTTGTAGAATCATATCATTTGTATCAACTTAAATTGCTTTGTAACCATCTACTGTAACCAGTAGATAGATGGGGATGCTAACGTATATATATATATATATATATATATATATATATATAAAATTCTGCCCCCCCCCCCAACACATACACACACGAACACACACTTTTGAAATAATATCTATATCTTTGTCTACATGTCCCTTAAAATGCAGTGATATCTTAATTTCAAAGTGACATTCTTATACCTAACATTACACAGTTTCTTGTTATAAAAATACAACTTGCAACACAATAAAGTTAGTGTAGTAAAGGTTCACACTCTTGTGGGAAAGCCGCTAATATATTTGCTCAGGTAAAAGAGCAATAAAAAACTATTAAAATTCGATGTCTTGCATCTGTTTACAGTATATTTAGCTAAATGTTACTAGTTTTACTTTACACTTGGACATCAACAAGCTGCAATGTTTACCCCTGCTTACCTTGTTAAAATCGAGCCTGTGATACAGAATATCGTGTGCCGCCTGCAAATTAAAACTTTCTTCAACTTTAGTAAATGGGCATATTAATAAATGCAGCAAAGCCACAGAAATTAACAGAATAAGAAGTGGCAACCCCCAAACACTCTTTTTTTCAGCCATGACAGATGAAAGCTCTTATTCACTTCCGGTCAAAACAGGAAGTAAACTACGTTATATATAATATTAAATTGCAACACGTATTTCTTTTTAAAAATTGGACTACACATTTGTTTATAAATAGGACCAAATAATAAATTTTTTGGAGGGGGGAAGTTTCTTTTTTGCATAACTATTTGGTTTCTTGAATGATCAGCGTGGGGAATTAATTTTATGTCCCGCGCGTGGCGGGTTGGGATTGGTTGTATGTTTGATTGACAAGCATTTTAACCAATTATGACAAGCCACAATCCAACTATAGGCTCACGCGGAAAACTAGAACCATAGCCTTTTTTTCTACAACCGGCATGTAAATAGTACTTTGCAGAGCTTTGCATAGATGACGTTATCTTTGATTTAATGTTTAAAACGGTTCATTTAGATGTGTCCTACCATCACAACACTTTAATCTTATTTAAAAGCAAGCATACGAATGGTCACAGCGTGCTTCCTGATATGAATTATGAGTAAATTCGTTTCTGCTGATATGCTGTCCACCGGTCCAGAGCTGCGTCTTGTCCGATTATTGTTTTGTGTCACTATTGTTTTACTTTTTCAAGTCAACGAGGCCAAGAAGGATTTAATAAGCGCATGTAACACATGCCAGCAAATTACTGACAACTTCAAAAAGGTAAGAGAGCTGTTTGCTACCTTGTCCCTGTTCTTTTGTCCACCTTGCTGATGTGAACTTAAATTTTTCTTCTTCACATTAGATTGTATCAGTATTTTCTGTCTTTTGTTGTTTTTAAAAGGGCTTTGAAAGGACAGCAAAGCAGAACTTTGGAGGAGGCAACACGGCCTGGGAGGAAAGAAAACTGTCCAAGTATGAGACTAGGTGAGACTTTAATCTGTCAAGTCTAAACTACAGGTCAACCTGCCACAAAGCTGTTTGTTTTGCACCAGATCTTATCAACATTTCAAATAAAATCCATTCATTTGAGTCCATCTAAAAGAGGCAGGTATTTGCACACACACACTGAATGCTTCTGTTTTACAGTGAGATCCGCCTGATGGAGATTATAGAAGGTCTGTGTGACAGCAGCAGCTTTGACTGCAACCACATGGTAGAGGAACATGAGGACCATTTTGAAACATGGTGGTTTAAGCGGTGGGTGTCTAAATAAATTAGAATATTATGGGGAAAGATACAATTGTGAAGCTTGACTGTTTTAACAGGCCATCAAATGAGACAAAGTTAATGTTAAAAGTCAAGACCTGGATGTAATGCACTTTGCACACAAAATCAAAGGCATCCTGATAATTTGCACATAATTTTGACTTGTATCGTGAAGAACTATGGGTTTTGGGAGATTGTTTTACTTTTCATCCCTTCCTGTTGTAATGCAGGAAAGCAAAGCATCCTGATCTGCACAAATGGTTCTGTGTAGACACCATCAAAGTTTGCTGTCCAAAGGGAACATTTGGACCTGATTGCAATGGTAAGAAAAGGATCTTATTTCAGGGGACGTTGAAGTGTTTACTTTGCATAACATACAAGCCCAACAATTTGAACACAGTGTATGTAGCTATTAAAAGAAAGTAGAGGTTAAAGTTATAGAATATAAGTTAATGAGGCTTTAATAAGAGCTTAATCTTGACTCTTTTTTTTTTAAGCTTGTGTGGGGGGCTCGGAGAGACCGTGCCATGGTAATGGAATGTGTGATGGTGATGGAACCCGCGGAGGAAAGGGGACATGCAGCTGCAACCACGGTTATCAGGGGGAGTTTTGTTTGGACTGCATCGATGGTTATTTCAGCGAAGTGGGGAACGACACCTTTTCTTTGTGCACAGGTAAAACTCACTGCTGATTCTTCTGGGGAAGATGCTGCTTGTGTATCTCTTAATTTTTCTTAATAAACTACGTAGATGAAAGAGGAGTAGGTGGACCTGTTGTGAGTCTGACTTTGGGCTTGTATCTCTACAACAGAATGCCACTCTTCCTGCAAGACCTGCACTGGAGCAACCAATCAGGACTGTGATGAGTGCAAGGAGGGCTGGGAGGAGGATGACCAAGAAGCTTGTGTTGGTAAGAAGAACACAAATTAGATAAAAGTTCTTACATTACCCAAACAAAATGCTTAACACAAACTTAAATCTAATGTATCCATCTAAAACAATGAGGACAATGGCACAACAGTGTCTCTTTAAAAATGTTTTAATTAGACGTTAGGTTATTAATTTTTATTATTAGTTTTCACATAAAAAAAAATGTGTGGCACGAATATTTGATATGTGATGGAACATCACCAAAAACTAACAAGGGACACTCTCCTTTCTAAATATGCAAACATAAAAGGACAAACAAACAGAGTAATACAGTGATAGTAATTATTCACAGTAGTTTTTTGATGGATTTGTACACAAACTGTCCAATTTGCAGTTGGTTAACTAGGTTAAGAGCTGAGATGCATGCCTTCAGATTGAGGTTCAATTTAGTTCTGTGAGTGCTAGCTTTTAGCATAAGATGTGCTTCTGTTTGCTTCATCTGGTCCTGATCTGAGGCTCTCACTCGAGCGATTCACAGCTGAGTGTAAATGAGCTGGGATGGGTTAGAATCCATCCATCCATCCATTATCTACCGCTTATTCCCTAACGGGGTCGCGGGGGGCTGGAGCCAATCCTAGCTGACATCGGGCGAGAGGCGGGGTACACCCTTGTCAGTCCATCACGGGGCTGGATGAGAATCAGCACCTTCAAATCTGAGAGCATGGTCCTCAGCCAGAAAAGGATGGCATGCCCTCTAAGGCTCCTGGCTCAAGAGGAGGAGTTCAAGTATCTTGGGGTCTTGTTTACGAGTGAGGGAAGGATGGAGCGTGAGATCAACAGGTTGATCGGAGCAGGACCTGCAGTATTGCGGACACTGAGGGTTTGCCAAGGTGAAGAGGGAGCTGAGCCAGAAGGCAAAGCTCTCAATTTACCGGTCACTCTATGTTCCTACCTTCACTTATGGTCACAATGTGGGTTGGGCCGAAAGAATGAGATCATGAGTACAGGTGGCTGAAATGAGTTTTCTCTGCAGGGTGGCCGGTGTCTCTCTCTCAGAGAGAGGGTGAGAAGCTCGGCCATCTGGGAGGGATTCAGGGTAGAACCGCTGCTCCTCTACATCGAGAGGAGCCAGATGAGGTGGCTCGGGCATCTGGTTAGGATGCCTCCCTGGTGAGGTGTGCCAAGCATGTCCCTGCAGAATGTGCTGACAAATGTGGCTGGGGAGAGAGAAGTCTGGGCTTCTCTCCTTAGGCTGCTGCCCCCACAACCCAACTCCAGAAAAGTGGAAGACAATGGATGGATGGACCCAAGAAAAATGACATTACATGTTTCAAACATGTTTTCTTTCTTTCAGATGTGGTAAAAATATTGATCTCCCCTCACTCTGTGTTGCAGATGTGAACGAGTGTGCCAAAGAGCCCTCTCCATGCCAAGAGGATCAATACTGCCTTAACTCTGACGGTTCCTATTCCTGCAAGGGTGAGAATACACTGGCCATGCATGTCTAATAAACTTTGTTTCTGCTGTCATCGTCCCTTCAATGCTAAACGTTGATTAAAAGATGTTTGTTACTCACAGTTGATGAGTATTGAAATGGTTTACTATCGGTTTATAAAGGTGTCTTTGCTTGCAGCTTGCGACAAAGCATGCGCTGGCTGCACAGGAGCCGGTCCTGATAAGTGCCAGACTTGTACCAGCGGTTACGAAGACAAAGAGGGGACCTGCACAGGTGGGAAAATACACTCGTGAAATACAGTAAAGGTCTGATCTTGATTGATTACTACATCAGGTTAGCAACAGTACCAGCGTGTCATGAGTTTACATGTAACTTGTTGAATATGAAGAGGAATATTCCCAATGCTATAAGCTCATTTAAAAGATGTGATTATTCATTCATTTTAGGCGTGAACAGTTAAGAATCCCACATAGCAAAATAACTTATATTGCCATCTGTGGTGATGTGCGCTCTGAATCAGGGGTGCCCAAATCCAGTCCTACGTCGTCTTTTGAATGCATCCCTATTCCAACACACTTTAATCAAATAGCTGAATCCCCACTTCTCTGGGTCATTCAGCTCCACAGAGGTCTGCTAATGAGTCATTCATTTGACTCGGGTGTGTTGGACTAGGGCTGCATGGACTGGTAGATCTCAAGGATCAAACTTGGGCACCCCTGCTCCACATAGTCTGGTTTAGATTGTTTGCCTCTTCATAAACACTATATTTATGTTAACCTTTCATTCCTTAAATAGACAAAAGACTCAGTTTTGTACATTACCAACTTATTCCAGTGCAAGCTCTGATTATTATTCAAAGAAATCCATTGACTGAACAGAAGCTGCAGATCATCTTTGTCACACTTATGCTTTATCTTCAAAAATATTTGGAAGCCACTTTAGTTTTACTTGTTCACTTGTCAGAGAAGAATAAAAGGGATATTCAGTGGGCTCTATTCTGCTACTTGACCACTAGATGTCACCAAATCCTTCAAATTGTTCTCTAAGACCAGCATAGTGTGCTCTGAAGCGATATAAGTGATGATAATAATAAATGTTTTGACAAACGCAGCTCCGTGGCACAAAGTAGCAGAATATATACACACACTAAATAACAAATGTTTGGCTTATTAGTCTCGGGGTTCATATTTTCCAGATATTGATGAGTGTTCACAATCTGAGCCGGCGTGCACGAAGGAGCACCAGGAGTGTGTGAACAATAACGGCAGTTATTCATGTGTGTGCACCAGTGGGCACGTGGAACAAGATGGCGAGTGTGTTCAGACACAACAGCAAGGTGAGAAATATCACTTTAATTAGACCGCTACTTGGTCAGTTACCTCCTGCTTCAGCATCTGTAACCAGCTGCTGTCACATCCTTCCTCAACACAGCAGAAGAGATGGAGGCATCCCAGACGAACTCAAGTCCACATGGTGAACTTTGATGTCAAAACGGGGAATCGGTGGGACCAAAGTGAAGGTCCTTGTTGTTGAACTGTCAACCACGTGCACTCATGTTACCAGCTGCCCTCAGCATCCATCAAGACTGTTTTCCAGCAGAGGATTAAAGAACAGAAAACTTTTATGCTCACAAAATGAGACATTTGTTTTACATGGATCGTTGTATTGTTTTAAAAATGAAAGGTGTTTCAATAAAGGGTAATTATGTTCAATCTGAAGTTTGTCATAAACTTGTGGAGTAAAATTGATACGTGGATTTGAAATGACAAGGTTGTTTTGCTGCAGTAACCACAGATGACCGCATGATGGCACTGCAGCCTTTAGAAAAGGGAACACTCAATCTTCTTATCTGGAAAAAAGAGGAATTGTGACTGTACCTCAGTTCAGAAAGAGCAAGATGGCATGTATTGTTTTAATAATTTACTCTATATACACCATCTTTATATTTGGTAAGATTATTTACCGTCATGCAGGCACATTTGGCATCTTATTTATCAGAAAACATCCACAGTATTCATCCAGAAATTTACAATATGTGGATGGAAGTGTATTTATTTAACCCAGGTCTCACCTTGCATTGAGGCTCCCTAGCTTCCTGTGGGATTATGTAATTTGTTTTGCCTCTCCTAGTCTGCTTACAGTGGAAGAAGCAGCCAGTTAAGACCTGTCTGAGCTGGCAGTGATGCAGCTGAGATGCAGTCACACCACAGACCTCCACCCCCATCCCTTCGCTCTTTAGCAGTGGATGTTAACTGTTATGGGAAACAGATTGTCAGGAAGGATGAGCAAAGCTCCTTACGTTTCTAGAATATTATGCAAATCATCTTAAAAACAGTCATGCCATATTTTTTTCAGCTCAATTAAATTAATAGCATAAGCACACATGGAGGGAACCTCTTAATATCATCAGAAGCTCGTGGGAGAGCTTGTTTTTTTCTGTAGGTGAAAGGGAAGATGAGATTCTGAAGGAAGTAGAGTGTCAGAGTGAGTCAGCAGTCTGAGTACCGGTAATACATGAGTCAGTATATCCAATATTGATGCTTCTACACCAATCTAGGTGACTTTCCTTTGTTAGAAATGTATTGAAATGATTCTTCCTGCCCTGAAAATATTAATTTCCCCACTTTAACTACCTTGGTAACTGCTCAAGTGGAAAAGGTAGGGGATAATGTTGCCTCAACCTGATGCTGAGTGACAGGCACTGTATTCACAACAGATTCACTTGGCTCTGTGTATTTCTTATACAAAGACACAATAGTGCAGGTAAGATTTCATGCAGCAATCTGGCATAGGCTCATTTTCACACCCATTTTATCAACCTGGCACACAAAGTGGCATCACAAAAGAAGGTTTAATTACATTTGTGGAAGGTTTACATTCAGTCTGATCGACCACTTCATTGAGAATTTTTCAGGAGAAACTTTCAGGCTCTTATATTTGGTATGATGCATCCACAAATTAATTTTCATGCCACTTGTGGATATTCAGAAGTTCATGCTAACATTGCACTGGCTGAAGTTCCCCTGCCTGTGTTTTCTGTGGAGCTGGGACCGACGTCTGATTAGGTTTTGGCCTTTTCTCAGGTTTTAAGACATTTATTTTAAATATTTAGAGAAACATTGATTCATGCTGCTGTTGTGAACATATTTGATACGGTACTTCATACAATTGTGATCAAACTGCAATACCTTTTCTGCATAGGAAAAGACCCTTAAACCCAAACCCATGTGCAAGTTTTCTGAAAATAAACTGGAATACAAACATGAAGTAGACAAAAGAAGTCCCCATCAATAATTTAATGGGATGTGTAAATGTGCATTTAACATACATTAAAAAAGAGAAGTAGTCCTGGACTTAGGTCAAGGTTTTCAAAGCTTTTATCTTAATGACCCTTTGGAGACATTACCTCCAAACACCAAGCCTACCTAAAGCTGAATTTAAAGTATTGTTTATTCCCAAGGCTGGCCTGCTTTTTCATCCTGCAAAGTGAATGTCTGTCCAACACCACAAAACGTGCTTCAAGATGTCTATGTGCCTGTACATGCATGTGCTCACATGCTTTGTGGTTGGAGGGGCACCCTTCTTTTTTCCCTTCACTTTGTGGTGGTTTTTGTTTGCTGGAAACCTCAGCTGTGAAGCACATGCAGTGGGGTGACCATGAGGACACTGGCAGGGTTACCAAAACAGCCTAGCATCATGTGGAGAAGGAAAATGCACTGACACTGAGCTGATAGCGCCATAATCTCCACTGAGAGACCTTTTTCCACCTAGCTAGCCAAGGCACCCTTTTTTCAATCTTATGTCACTGAGTTGTTTCTGATTCTGCTCCTCTTACTCATTCACCAGGGGTGAAATCTCAGGACTGTCCTTTACTCAAAGCTATCCTTAGCTGACGGTCTTCATTGTTTCCTTCTAAGGCAATGGGACAGAGATAATCACAGTGGTTCAGTGCAGAGGGGAAACTGCACGCTAAACTAGAAGCCAGATGTGGCACCATGCGCTTTTGTTGTTTGTCAGCGGTTTGCAGCGCCTCTGATGTCAGGCACTCCTTAAACCTGCTGCCCTTTCTGATGCGGTTCAGTTTGAATTCCTTTCAGCCAGCTGGACACTCAGCCACCAACGATTAAGCCAGACAAATTGGAAAACTCTGCAGGGTCAACTGAACGGGAACACAGATATCCAACTTTTCAAAGGGCCGTGTGAGAACTAAGACCAGCCCTTGTGGTCAATGACGCCTTATAAGATGCAGACTTTGGCGGGAAGTGAAAGCAATAAATAGAGGGCAGTGGAACAGCTGGGGCCATAACTCTGGCTGACTGTCACTGGTTAAGGAAGGGAAATTGGAAATTGGAAATCTGTGTTGTGTGCAAAAGATATATAATACACTGTTGCAGCCTGTGTGACCCCTGAAACACAAATGACCTTAAAAGCTGGATTGTGGTTTGTTTTATTATCCAGTTTTGATCTGTGCCTACAGAGAAATATGCACTTTGATATCAGAATAAAAACGTATCGTGGCATCATCAGTGTGTCTGAATGATCTTACGGAGCTGAATTTGAGAGCTTCAATTTAAATATTAATATGTGCCTGTGAGGTCAAAATTAGCAGTAAATGCATATAAAGTGCACATGGTGCTTGAACTGCATTTCTGACCAATCCACACACTTTTTAACTTTACCATACAGCTGAGAACAGCTGCAGCAGAAAATGTTACAAGACATTTTGGTTTCTTAGCCAAACTTTCTTAAAATTCCTTGATGCAGTAAAAAAAAAATCTCAGCAGAGCGATGAGGAACCTTTAAATGTGTCCATACTGTTTCAGATGTCAAACACATGTTTCGCTTGCAAATGAGACTGCATGTCTCAATGGGTCAACCCGTGTTAATAAAGGATATGTAAATAAATGAATGAATAAAAAAACTGGGAAAAACAAATCTTTAAAGAAAAACTGTGAAGTTAAGAAACATGTGATTGAATACTCAGATGTGCTTAGGAAAGACAATGATGCTGTGTTGAGAACTGAAATGCACGTGCACCGTTATTCAAAGTGAGCCTGTTGCATAGAGAATAGCTGCCTGTCTTCATCTTCCCACTGATCACTTCATCCACACTAATATCAATAAGTATGACAGCAAGAAAGTAATTGTGTGATTATGTAGGGGATCCCATCTTTTCCTCTCATAAATGTGAAATAGTGCATAATGGGCCATCCATCCATCCATCCTGTCATGGTTTGTGTGTGTGTGTGTGTGTGTGAGTGAGAGAGATCCCACAGGCAGGGCGGAGCAGGTTGCCATGAAAACCCGGGGTGGAGTCTGGAGCTTCATTGCCATGCTCATCACACCAGCACATTTAAGGACAAGTGGAAGCTCCAGTCTTCGCCAGATTGTCTCATACTTGTGTGGTAATCAGGCCAGTTGCTATAGTTCTCTGTGAACTCATTGCAAGAAACCAACTGTGTTTTCTCTTTATTCAGTGACTGCTGCCAGTTTTGGAAAACTTAAGTGGATCTGGACCTGGAACTTTCTCTCCGTTCAGCCTGCAAACACCTGCTGCCTGCTCGCCCTGCGGTGTAACTGTCACCACTACCTCCTCCTATCAACCTACACCAGCACTCCAAGATGTTCATCCCCGGCCTACGACCAAGCCCTGTTATTAATTTTGTTTAGTTAGAAATAAAAATTCATTCAAGTTTCCCCTTTTAGTCCGCTTTTGGGTCCATCTTGCCACCTCGGTCCCTGACCGTAACACATCCATCCATCCATTTTCTACCACTTATTCCCTAACGGGGTCGCGTGGGGGCCGGTGCCAATCCCAGCTATCATTGGGTGAGAGGTGGGCTACACCCTGGACAGGTTGCCAGTCCATCACAGGAGAATAAAAGTTCTGAAAGTAAAATAAAAGAATTGAACTTTGAGCCTTTAGGTTTTAGCTAAGCTAAAAACAAATTCCTTCCAGTTGAGTGAGGTTGTCATAACAGAAGGTTTGATTTGGGCCACTTGGCTCTTCAGACCACATTCATATTCCAAAAACATCCCACATTAATTAGATCTAATGCGCCATATGAAAGTCGCCCATTTGAATATATCTGATTCCATGTGACTCTGTTCACGCTGTCATGAAAGAATCTCACCTGAGTCACTTCAGGGCAAAATAAATAATCAGATTTGGGCCACACTTGTTTGCAGTCTGAACATAGCCCATTGCTCTTTTCTTTGACAGTACCTTCTCAGTTTCTTTCCAGAATCCTCCGTAATGCACATTCAAAACAGCCAATGTGCTGCTGTGTGGTGCAGTTCCATAAAGCCAAATGCAACTGTCACATCACAACCCAGGTTTAGAAAAGGACTTATAAAGAGCAGGTTTTCCCTGCAGGGCAATGGAATGTAGAATAAATGTCAGTGCCACTGAAACAAGTCAGACTCATTGAGTAATAAGGGCTGAAACTAGTGCTGTTGCTTTAAATAGAATGACTTAAATATACTGTATGCTTTGAATTGAAAGCTGTTGTGGTTAGACTATTCTATTTTCATATCCAATTTATTTTTGCTGTAGATAAAGTATTTTTAGAGCTAAAAATCAAGCATCAGTGCAAAGTGTACACATAAAGACGTTTTAGACTCATAAATGTTCATCGAGCGTCTAATCAGTTCAGTCTTGAACAAAGAGGAAAACACAATCTAAATCTTAAATATTAAGATGATGTGAGTTTTATTTTTGCAACATCATATGAAGCAGCACAGAAATAATAGATTAGCAAAACAGTCAATAACACCAGGGATTTGCTTTCATGTGTAAAAACAGTATTCTACCACCTTGTGTTCGATAATAAGGTAGAAGCAGGCCGCACATTTTAAATTATTTAGCATGTTATATGGACCTGTTGGGTCAATGTAAAGGAAATGTTGGAGAAAATGAGTCCTTTTTGGTTATATTTGTCCTATAAGAACCAGAGCTATCTTTTATCTGTGAAGATGCAATAGCTGTATCTTCCCATGGGAGTAAATGTGACACTGTAGTTTTGATATATTTTTACAATAAAAGTATTTAATCTGTTTCCTGTTTTTTTAATTATCTGACTGTAGTATTTCCAGAGGTTCCTTTGTTTTGCAGGGCCAGATAAGTAAGAAAATAAGAGATGAATGGCATAGTGGTAGCTGGTATGCTCTCAGCTGTGCAGAGATTTTGCAAGCTCGTAAGACGGACTGATGTTGCCCACTTCTGTTTGATCTCAAAGCCAGCGTGCACGTCTTTATGTGTCTGTCTGCACAGGGAGGTGCGCATGTGTGCCTGCATAACAGTATGATGAGATTAGTCTTGTGTGCGTACGTTCACAAAAAATGCAGTGTGACTGTATTGTCTGGCCTCTGATCTCTTACAGCCACCAGGAATGAGATGAGACAGTGAGGCGACTTTGATCTTCTTTCTTTTTTTTTGTCTCATTTTTTTAAAAGAAATTCTTCTTTTTTTTAAAGAAATGGCGGAGCCCTCCTTCCTACAGCTTTATTCTCTTTTGATGCTAAAATAGCTGAATCAAATAGAGAAGGCACAGATTAGTAGATAGATATTACAACTATGTATGCAACTAGATTTCTAAATGACATTTCTGCCTGCATATATAAAGACGTCATCGCAGTCAAGAAAATGCAGTAATCAAAATCATAAACAACAAATTACTCAAGCAGCATTAGCTATGCATGTTAAATATATTATACTGTAAAAAAATAGTATGTACAACATTAGAGGACAACAACATAGTAAAACATACAACAACATTTCAATTAAAGCACACCTATTGTACTTCTTTAAAGCTCTAAGTTTGAAGTGAATAAATGATGTACTAGAAGTAGTTGACATAACTGCAAAATAAATATTAAGAGGATAAAGCAAGAACAACAAACAGCAACGGCAGCAAAAACCCATAAGAAGAATATTGATGAAATTACTTAAACTAGCCAGAAAATTTAGGATAATATATTGTGTATGGAAAAAAGCCATTTTGAATATCATCTATAAATAAACTAATGCTATCTTAAGAGTATTTACTTAATATTTGCAATGCTTATTTTATGCTTTAATGTTGTTTTTAATATAGGTTTTACTTCATTTGTTCATCCCATTGCAGAATAATCTGTGCAAAGATTTCTGTGAAGAATGAATTTTTAATAAATAATCATGAGTCAGCTGTTTTACATATACTCATTTAAAATTTAATTGGCTTTATTTAAAAAAACATACAATGTTTTACCTTAGCATGCAGCACTTATTCTGCAACAGACTTTTGATAATTCAGCAAGTCAAGTTTATTTGTATAGCACCTTTTATGTACAAGACCATTCAAAATACTTTGAATAAAACATTAAAAGCATTACAGATGGTGGAAAGAAGCATAAAAAACAACAGCAAAAATCCAAGTTAAATGATAAATAAAATAATTAACAAAGTCACGTTAAAAGAAAAGTAGCATATACAAGTTGAACTGAAAAGGTCCAAGCACTGACCTTTGAGGGACTCTACAAGCCATGGCCACTCATTCTGATCCACAGCTTCAGATCATAACAAAAATAACCTGAACCTGAACTTATTAAGAACCATTTCAGAAGATTCAATAAAGTTTTTCAGCCTGTTTGACAGGACTCTGTGACTACAGTATCAAACACAGCACTGACATCCAGCAGAACCCGGTCTGACCAGAATCAGTATTTATTTATCACAAACAAACAAGTTACAATTTTGTTCATTTATAAACATTTTTACAGCTTATATGGGTTAATGTTTTTCTTTAATTTGTATTTATTTATTTTATCTTCTCATGTCCAGCATCCTGGCAAGCAGAACGCCAGTCTGGCTGCAGTATTAGCTAATTTGTTTTGCCAAATAGATTCGTGGCTCATTGAATTTAAAGCTCCTATTGTTCTTTATCCTAACTATTGCTAAGTTACATGTATTTGCTTGATCTGACAAGAGGAAATAGAGGGAGGAGAATAGGAGAGTTGAAGATAAAGGAGACAAAGATAGGAAGCAACAGTAACAGCTGGTCGACCAAAACAAAACAAAAAAAGAGAGCAGCTGGTGCACCTGTAAAGCAAATTAACCGAAAACATCTTACGGCCTCTGCAACAAGACAATGCTGATAATCATCAGGAGCACTAACAAAAACACAGGTTGACAGATACATTAACAAACAACAATCACAACACTAGCAGAAATAACCCCCCAAAACCTGGAGCTTAACAACAAAGTGATTGTTTAAAGGGATACAGTGTAACTTTTGGCCACTAGGGGCGCTACACATGTAACTTCCCACAGGCCACACAAAGCTGTCACAAAATTCAATGGCCTTCATCCATGACACTAAAAATAAAAACACTTTATTATCTAAAAGCAAAAACTCTCTCCAGGCCCTCGAGGGCTGGAAACCTACAGGTTTTTTTCCTATTTAAATCAAACAAACCCAACAGCTTATAAAGATCTGCTCAGTGATTCATTCATTTGAATCTGGTGCACAGTCCAGGTCACACGATCCAGGTCACACGGTCCAGGTCACACGGTCCAGGTCACACGGTCCAGGTCACATGATCCAGGAGAGTGGCATCTCATACTTGCAAAGTTACAGTGTCTGGGTTCTGAATAAGGCAGTAAGCGCTGTATGCTGACCCCAGAAATCATTCAGCAGGCTAATGTCTTGGTCAAAAAGCTACAGAGTATCACTTTAAGCATGTAAGTTAGTGTATGTGGGTACAAAATATAAGGAATGAAAGCTTGAATGAGGAATCTGATGGTGCAAATGCAACAGTAACCATGCATACAGTACACTGGAGGCAGACTTGGGAGTACAAATACCTGGAGGGCCAGCAGCCACCTGAGAGCAAAAGTCCCAGGCTGCCCACCATAAGGCTACCCATACACCTGCAGAAAACAGCTAAGGATAGTCCCATTCAGAGCCTTCCATGGCCATGGAACAGTCATCTGTAGCTTGTCGCCTTATATTTTGTGCATTTTTCCTAATGTCATAAAACATTAACATCTACATTAATTGTTTTATTCTCATAGATTATATGTGAATGAAAAACATGCTGTCATGCCACGGTATCGCCATCTCCACCCAGTGACATGTAACTTATGAACTATTGAAGCTCAGATATTGGATATTTGCAGCTAGTACATTTTGGGATACTCACATAAGCTGGCTTTTGATATTTTCAAAGCCTAAAATAATGCATGAGTAAACTCAAACTAACTGGCAGCTTCAGGCAGATGTTCAGCACCTGGTTGGATAAACACTGGAGCAAAAGTCAAACTCATGCTTATCACCAGAAGTTCATGTTATCTTTCTGTTTAAATGGTTTAGAAAAAATGTAAACCAAAAAAATAGCTATCTGTGATGGTTGTGTCGGTATGACCTGCTGCATGGCAGGACTTTATGTCATAAATTAGCAGTACTTTTCTTATTGTTAACCTATTTTAACATCTGAAGTAACGTAAAACACAGGCTGGCTTTCCACATCAAAGCATATTTCACTCACACTGCTGGACCCAACTTCAAAGTGCATCTCTGAACCTTTTCTCTAAAACCAGCTGTAAAACCTCGATGGAGGCGGAGAGCGGTGCTCCTCTCTTCACATAGCAGTGTGTGGTTTCCATGGCAATGAGGTGGTGTTGACTCTGCAGGGTGTAAACAAGGCGAGGAGGAATAAGATGGCGTAGTATAGGAGACGAAAGACATTACACACAAAAAGACAACACAGTCTATGATGACTGATTCTCAACCTTCTTTGAGCCAGAGCCCCCCTGTCCATTATCCAGTTCCCTTACTGTCCCCATTAAAAATAGACAAACGTTACATTTACACTGCAGGTCTTACTGCTTTATTGTGGTGGGTTTTTTTTTATTAAATGTTTCCTGCAGACTCCAGTGTGAACAGTTAATAACTGTGACGTGTCAGTATGTATAAATACAGCTAGAAGTCATGATTTTAAAAGCAGTTCTGGTTGTAGGTTACTCCAAGTGTCCGGACAGCTTAGCATACTCATTGGAATGGCGTACCCCTTGTTAAAGTGCATGTTGAATGAAAAACCACAACATTTATGAATCTCTGGTGTGCTTTTCTGACCAGGTAAACCAACTTTACCAATGGGATGTAGCCTCCTCTGTGTATAAAGGGTCCAATCTACCAGGTCAGCTAAACGTGAGTCTGTGATGATGGATAATACTGGATAATACAATAATACTGAGTGGATTTTTCTCTATATTAAAACCTGCATTTTATCTAACATCCAGCAAGGAGCACCTCTTTTGGATAACGAAGAAAACAAGTCCAAAAAAGAAATTTAGGGAAATATTTACCCTACTGCTCAGTTTATGATCTCGATCAAGATCTCCATAAACATTTTCTCCATAAACATGGACCAACTTGACTCAGAGAAGCTTGGTTGTTTTACAAACAGACTAAATCGGTCTGAGGCAGACACCCAGTGTTTTCCTGGCATTATGGTTGTTGGCTGAAATCAAAAATAAATTGGACAAAGCCTGACTTTGAGCAGGGAAAGACGGGGAGGGACTTCACCTGGTTACAAACATAATGTCGAAAAGGTGAAAAAAAGTTTCAGAAACCAGAAAAATGAGCAAGGAGTGACAAAAACTAAACTATCGGGAAAAAAATCCCCGTTTTGATGTATTGAATTTTGTTCTTGGAGAGAACAGCCAAATAAAAAACCACCACCATGAACTGTCCATCCTGCTTGAACCTATGTGTAGGGGATTTATGGCGTTACCACTGTGTAACAAGGGGAAAGCGTGTATAGATAGATATTTTTTACACATGATGAAACAGTACTTGGTCTAAGCCCTACCTCCAGTACCAGCACTGACCAGCCCCAGTTCATCTTTGGTTAAAAAGAAACAGTGTGTGTTGGCCCTTTAGTTTTGCTCTGACAGAGCTCATCATGGAAAAAGCTAAGAGCTGAAATAAAAAAATCCCTGCAGCTGCTGTTAATGCAGCTGTGTTTTGACCCCTGCCTCTTTGTCCTTTACTGTTTTTGACATTTTGTCTACTTTGGGTTATTAGCTCTGACTCACTTAGCAAGTAGCATTGGACCGACTCATAGGTTGTGATATGTCTCTTTCCTATTCTGGATGCAGAAGCAGAAAACTTTAATTGATGGAGTTGCACTTAACCTTGCATCTATATATAGTTGTTTTCAAATGTGCTCAATCTGCTAAATGGTCAAACTTTAACAGATAGTTGCACACACAAAATACAGCCTTCTGCAGCTGGGACACCAAAACATTCTCACATCTTCCTCCAGTTTCCTAAACGTGACTCGGCTTGATCCTTGTTTTATTGGGTGGTTTAGTGGATGTGTTCTTTTGCAACATAATAAGAGAGGACATGAGTCTCTTATGAACCTTCAAAGGCACATGGCCACATGAAAGCAGCCTATCGCAGCACCAACAACAGGCATCAAGTCTATTTTCCTTCAGTTATAACTGACTGGATATGAAACAGGCCTGTGCTTCTGTGTCACTCTGTGTGGAACTCATTTCCTGGGTGTTATCAGTTCATATGGCTCTGTTTTCTTCTGGACGGGAACTTCAGAAAAGAGAGAGCGGCGATCACAGGAGGGCTCAGCAGCTTAGTCCTGCTGACCACCCCGCTGATGGCAGTTATGCAACTCACAGGGCTACTTTCGGTCAGCACAAGGGGTGATTCACGTACAGTCCAGCAACCTCAGGGTAATTACAAAATCCTTTCTTCGTGATTGTGATTCTTATCAAAGTAGATTCGAATATTGCACCCACTTAGATTAGGAAGTTTAGTGACAGCTGAGCATCTTTCTTATTAGATAGTGGGGCTCTTTCCAGGAAAGAGAGTACATTTTGTATTAAAGGCTGTGCTGATGAGTCTGCAGTCAGACAGACTGACGGGGGAGCGAGAGCAGTTGTGCTGGTTCAGCTAAGCCTTGCCCGTCACCCCTCTGTCAGCTCAGCACTTTCAGACATATATCTGCCATGTAGAGCTGCTAGTCCAGTGACATGCCACTCTTTTCCCTTTGAAACCTGGGATGTTAAAACTTCCTGCATTGACTTTTAAAATCTTTTAATGCAATACACTCAAAATGTCTGAAACGGACTAATCACTGCTGCAGCTTTACACAAATAGCATTAGCTTCTAACACTAGGTGGCATCCTGTATGCAAAAGGCGACCTGTCAGCTCTCCCACTGTGTCCCACACACACTGAATTAATGGCTAGAAACATCTGGACAGACGTGCAATTGAAACGCTGGTCACAGCTGTAGACAGGAATGATCCAGCAGAGTGTTTTCCTGCAGGCGGCCTCTCTTGTTTTACTATTCTGAGAAGCGGCCTTCATGGTCTTCATCACCTCTGAATCTTTTTATTTTATGATACACGGAATAAAGACACCTCTGCTCAGTTTAGTTGTATAAAAAACAATAAGACTGTTTGTTTTTATTCACTTTCAGGGCGATGATCATCACTTAGTACAATGGCATCCTCTGATCCAGAATCAAGGTTTTGATGCAAAAAGCCTGAGCCTGCCTTTGATCTGTAGATTTTTTTCAGGTATTTTCTCCTCTCCAAGCTGCTGTCACTGCTCTAGTTGAAAGAAGAAAAGAAGAGCTTCCGGTGTTTCATTCCTTCAGTAAAGATGTAAATTAAGCATGCGACCAAATGACTACACAGTGTGATCTGGCAGGTTTACATAATGCTGGAACCTGGTCAGGTTTCCTGTGGCCAAGCAATAGCAGCTCCAGCTTGGCCTACATCCTGTTTCTGGGGCTATTTAGCGATGGCTGTGAATGGCTCTGGTAGCAAACAGCATGGAAGTGTCTGATTGCAGAGAATGGAAGGCAGTGAACTGCCCACTCACCAGCTTGCTGCAGCCCCCGCACACAGACATACAAATACATTCACATATAAAGAAGCGTGTTGGCAGGAAGGGATATGATGCTGCTGCACAACCCTTCGAACCATGAGCTGAAAAACAAGAAATTACAAACATGAACTATGAAATAATGTATCTTTAAATTACATAATGTATAAAAGGCTCATAGACACAAACGTAAACTCCCACAAAAGCTCCCTCACTTGACTCTTTCCATCTTACTGTCGCCCACACACTGACTCTGTTCTCACACGTGATTGTATGTGCCAGTACAGACGTCCCAGATGGACTACTACCAGAGTAGGAATTACATAACGAAATCCTGTTTCAAACTACAAACTTTAATCTTATATGATGAAACACACCGCAGAAATGTTTGTGCACATTAACACAGATACACTTTGCACAGCTTAAAGGAAATCATCACCATTGGGCAGGCTCCATAACACAGAGGTTTATATTAAAAATAAATATGTGGGATTTAAGCAGCTTCTTTAAACACTTTAGGAAGGGTTTCTGTCATTTATTATACCACTGCACATGTAACATATCTGCTGATGCACATTTAGAGGTACACAACAAACTGGATTTACTTATGGTCACTTTCTACTTAACCTAAACATAAATAGAAGATTTAAAGAGGACGAGGACGCCTCTGAATAAACAGCTGTGTGGCACTGCTACATTGCTTGTGCTCATATTTCAGTAAATAGAAATAGTTGTCTTAAATGGAGAGAAACCTTGAGAGAGGAACGGGAAAAAAATGTTAAAAAAGGTCTGCCTCGTTTATACTGGGAAAATGGTAAGTGTGGGAATATTGGTTAGCCCTGTGAATTTATTCTTTAATGGTCCAGACTGGGACAGTAATAAGTAATATTTTATATTTGATGTTTTATCTTGTTTCCACTAATACAAATCATATCATGTGAAACAGGCAAACCCAATGAACTCGTCACTTTTGCTTACAAATTTCTTACAATCCAGTCAGGAGGGAAAGTGGAGAAAGTGATGATTGCACCATATAAATCTGTTACATTGACACAAAGAACCATGGTAATATTGAATAAACTAACAGTAGGAAATGTTAATCCTATTAGTTTCCAGCTATGTTGTTATGTTTCCACATTTTATTAAGTAACACAAACAGTTAAAACAATTGCTAAAACTGCATAAATGAGACACCATTTACTACTATACCTAATCTTATAAGCACTACTAGCATGTCATGAAGGCTTGTAATTAGTTTTAAACACTCTTTTCAACAAAAAGCACTAAATTCTGCATTAAGAAAAGTGTCTAAATTTGAACTTGAATTCACTTTGAATGCAGCAAACAGGATTTGTTACGGTTTAAGACTGTCACCCCCGGTGAGGCGAGGGTTACGCAACTAGAAGGTTCAAGAGAACATGATTGGACTGTTAATTGAGTTTATCTCACTACATCTCAGGGCAAACAGCAGCTTCCCTCACAGCTTCACGTGGATGCCAGAATGCTACCATTTACGAGTTAGTAAGGAATGTAACTGAGGTAACTGAGAGCAGATGGAACGTCTGCCACGTACACAAACACCTCGTCCTCTGGAACACCATATTGTTCCACCGCCATCCTTAAGAAAAAAGAAATACCCCAGTTCTCTTAAATGTGCTGTGATTTTTTTTCCCCTCCAGTGCCGTTTCTCGCCCCATGTGCTAGTTTTAACAACAGGGTCACTGTGGCCCACTGGCGTCTCCTTGCTCCTCCACTGGACACAGGCCACTCTGTCTGGGTGCGAACGAGCCGACGAGGAGGGGGGCTTACATGACTCTCCTCTCACAGACCTACAACAAGCTGGGGAGACATAGTCTCGAATGCCAAGTTTGTCTTACTGTCTGTCTGTCTAGCGTAGCTCTCTCTATCTAAACATGTGTCTACAGGTTGAACAATGTGAACATTGTCAAACATAGAACCTATAACACTCTAAGGTGATGTTTAAAGTAGATTTTCCCTCCTCCCCATCATCATTCCCCCATCTGGCCACTTCAGACTCAAAGCAACACAATAGCCTTGTTGTGCTGGCAATATTGCTCAGGAGGTAAATACAAGGTTTTGTTGTTATACTCCTCCCCCATCTTGTCTGCGCTCCTCCAGGGAGTCTTGCAATCACCTCAGATGCAAACTGAAATCTGAACAATCGCTCCTTTATGAAACCTGTAATTCCTTACAGTTCACAGTTAGATGCAGACCCCTGACTGCAGATCATGGGGGATACCGTCGGTGTCTGGACAAAATTAGATGTATCTTGTTTGAGTCTCTGAACTTTCTGAGAGGCTTTGAAGACATTTTGCCACTTTGATGACTCTGATGCATCTCACATGAGCACCATCTGACCTTGACAACTCACATCTGACCTCACTGACACTCATGTGATTTCAAAGTGTTTAGCCATAGATGTAAAATGTCGACTAGTTTAATGAGGGAGGGAAGAGTCAAACTAAAAATCTAGTTGTTTTTAACCATTTTCTGTTCAGGAGTAAATAAAATAATGTTAACCCAGTGTAAATAATTATTCGAGCCTGACTTTAAGTCCTATTATTTGTGCAAAAATAGCTGAAAACAGTATATTCAACAGAAACATGAAAAGAGTTAACTGTTTTTGTGTGCCCGTGTCCCTTGATAACAAACTTTTATTAATTTGTCTTGATCATTGTCCATGAAGACCTCGTCCTCCAGTTATTTCAGCCATGAAAATCAAGTTGTAATAACAAAACAAGCAATAAGAGAGTCGTAATAAGGTAGTCTGGCAGCAGACCTGCATCTGCAAACAGTGATAAATGCCTCAGCAGTACACCTGCAAGACTATGATCAGATATTGTCAGCTAATACCCTAGAAAACAGTAAAGGAGCCTGTTATTTTCTTCAAACAAAACTATATGCAAATTAAGAGACAATTGGATGCTTGCACAAACAGGTACCGCACCATCAGCCACTTGTTTAATTATCTTCAGACAATTTTTTAGCCAGCTAACATCTGGCCTTTGCTCCAAGTTAGCTCAGTTAACTCCTAGCTACAGGCAGCTCTGAGCTGAAATCATGTTCAAATGTATTTATTTATAAAGCATTTTTCATGCTATGAGGCCACACAAAGTGCCTTACATAGAACCAAAAAGAGGAGAAAAAAGAAAACAAGTTTTATAGCATCAATGAGCTTCATGTAAGTATGTGTTAAATTAGAATAAATTGTACGTTAGTGAACAATAAGGTACACAAAAAGAGGAAAGAAGACTGGGAATTTTGCATTGATTAATGCTGGGAAGTTGAAAGACACAGAAGATGGGATGCAGAAAACTGAGCAAAAAATAAATTCTAACCCCAACTCCTAACCTGTACGTACCAGCCCAAAATCATAGGTCAACAGTCCATCAAACTAAGATATTACTCTTTGGTCAATCAGCTTGTCATAGGGATCCTGTCCTGTTCTGTGGACATTATTTTTCATCCCAAAATCCTGACTGTCACTGTGTTCAAGATGAAGCAAGTCGCCTTCAGTGCTTGTCACAGCTTTTAAGCTAGAGGATAAAGAACTACCCGCATTAACACGACCGCATTATCCCTGTTGTCAAATTGCTCTGGTCATGCAGCAGGTATGGGAGCTGGCCTTTTCTCGCCTCTGTGTGTAACACAGGAATTTTCTCTGCCTTTTTGAATTATCCTTGTGTACTTTGGAAAGGCGCTTTTTTAAATAAAATGTATTATTATTATTATTATTATACTGTAATAAAGGTGGACGTGTAGCCCCTGACTGCTTTGAGGAATAGATACCTCCACATGGCTTTAAGTGAACTGGGTGATGCTTTCAATACAGGATATTTGAACCGCTATAATATAGTGAAATAGGTGCACTTTAAAAAGTGCCTCTCTCTCCTTCTTGCCTGACTTGCTCTCACTCACATTATTTAAGACAATGCTTTCCCTGTTACAAGATTTTGTCCTGTATAACCTGATGAAAGAAGCAGGATGTTGCTGATGCTCATAAGTTCTTTCAGCCACCAGGCCCTGCCCTGCGCTCCAGCTAGTGACAAAAGACTGCTGCCTGCTCCAACCGATTAACCAAACAAATGCCACCATTGGTACAAAACATGTCTGTAAATGCACGTGGGCATTCCTAAAATGCTTGCCTGCTTTTATGACAGAGGGTTCAGAGGGGTTCATGCATTTGTGTGTGTGAGAGAAAGGGACTGAGGGCAAAAGTGCTGTATGGACGCTGCCAATGAATGGCCTGCGTGAACTCTGTGACTGAATTGTGCTTTTCTCCTGACTTGTAATGGCACCAACTGTATGACATGTATATGGACACTGTGATTGGTTCATTCCACATACAAACAGGAAGTAGAAAGCATCCTCTTCTGTTTAGTAAGCTATACCCATGGACCATAGTGAACATAAAAAAAAAATTCACCCATCAGATCCTGGTATGGGCTCCACTACTTCCTGAATTTAAGGCAGCACATTTGTTTCCTGTCTTTCATTACTGGTCACACTAATTAATCCAGGT
>JBAMHV010000025.1:9220140-9241491 GCA_037177535.1 Pseudomugil gertrudae
TAACCTGAGGGGAGGGAAGGACAGTTGAGTTATCAAGAGTAATGAGACATTTATTGGCTTTGGATAGGGTGTGAGGTGTGCCTACCAAGAGGACTTCCGTTTTAGAACTGTTTAGTTTTAGAAAGTTGGATGAGAACCAGGACTGAATTTCTTTAAGACAGAGGGTAAGGGCGGGTGGCGGGAGCGAGGCAGATGGTTGAGTTGAGAGGTAGAGCTGGGTGTCGTCCGCGTAGCAGTGGAAATTGATATTATATTTGCGAAGGATGTGGCCGAGAGGGAGGATGTAGATGATAAAGAGGAGGGGGCCCAAATAAATGTGAAACCCGTGAAATATGAACACAAGCAAATGCTGAGAAATAACATAAAATTGTAAAATATTTAAAGAGGAAGAAGAAGAAAAATGTATATACATAAAATACAGTAATGTATTTACATGAGATGTGCAGGCATGGGGAAGTTAACTGACCAGTAAGGGGGAGTGTGTTAATATAACACATATGTGCTTTTCGTTAACACGTGGACACATGTACGTGGACACATGGCATGTAGATATTAATGGCTCATTCTGAAAGAATAAAGACGGCACATTTTAGAGAAGTGAATATCAACAGAAAGTTTTTAATGATCTACTTTTGATCTTTCTTTATGCGAGTGAACTCTGGTTCTCGAGACCCAAAATCCTGCAAGTTTTAGGAGCTTCCCTGCTGCAACACACCATTTTCAACCTTTTATTTTATTTATTTGTTACAAAGAACAGCCAATTTGTGTCCTCAAACCATCAAGTAAGTTTTCAATACAAAATTATTACAGCTTAATTTTCTTATTATTTCCAAAATTCACCATGTTACGGTGCTTCCTTACTTTGCCATCAAAACTAGTCAGAAAGAACTATTTTCACAGTTAAATTCATGGAGTCATCATTGCTCAGCTGCATCCCAAAACTGAGAAGCTGTAAGCTGAGTTTCCCTTTAAGCACCGTGTCATGTGCTGGCAACTGGATATCAGTGCATTTGCTGTACTGAAAGTGCACCACGGCTGGTCCATCAAAGAAATGTGGAAAAATTAAACTGTATTAACCAAACCTTGTCTTCATAGTAAAAAGTTACGGTGCATAAAAACAACAGGTTAATTTCCATTTGACTTGTTATGAAGTAGCCTATTGTTATGCATTCTATCTAGTCATCAATGTGTACCAGGTTGTTTGTGTATTTGCTTTGAGTGTGTACACATTTGTGTCTCAACGCGCAAGTGTTTATCTGGTGTCCTTTTCCAGGAGTACCAGTGTGGCTTCATACGTGTCATGGGAGTAGAGTGGCACCGAGTCTTCTGGGAACAATAGTGGCTTTTTATTGGGAATCTGTTGTTTCCCCTTTCTCGGAACCAACTGTCCTAGTTGTAACACGATCACTGTGACAACAGTAGTGATCGCTGTGGCTACAGGGTTACAGGTAAACAAGCGAGAGGAGGAGTGAAGGGGAAATAGAAGGTAAAGTGAAGGAAGCAACACAAGTGGAAAAGAAGGAGTGAACAGAGCTTCAGGTAAACAGATAAAAGAAGGATCTGGAACAGGGATTAGGATGTTTGAGAAGAAAGCAGCATCACCTCATTTTCTTAGAAAGAAGAAAAGAACCGTTGTTTATTAATTATATCCTCCTAAACCTGTTTGCTCACATCTGTTCACAAGTAATGTGAGGTCTTCAAATTTAGTCTGTTACATAAATCCCCTCCGGCATCAATGGAGCATTTCTGAGGAAAAAAGCTTGGTCACATTGATTACCTACGGGTGAGAACTCATATTTCTGTCAATGGAAAGAATATGAAACTGTTTTCAGGTATTTTCCTGAGTACAATAAGAGTGACAATTAAAAATATTTCCCAGCTTCTTTTAAAGTGAACATAAAGCAGCTTCAGCTGTGAGTGGGGAAAAAAAGAAGAGGCATAGAGCAAACTGACCTCAGTGATGGGAGAGAGAAATAGAGGCTAGAGGAGCGTTTGTCACTGATCTGGCTCTTTGGGGATTTTATCCGTGAAAAACTGACATCGGGGTCACACTGTTCCAGAGATGTTCCATGGAGGATCTTTTTTTTCCATGGAAGGAGGCAGGGCTGATGCTGACAGTAAGTGTTGAGTCATGTAATGAGCTCTGATGCTCAGGTGAACAGAGCAAAATCTGCTGGAGCAAAGAGTTGTGATGACAACAAAGAGCTGTACAGTTTCCAGGAAAAAAATTATTAGTAGTTTCCCAACTATAAAATGGTTTATATACATGTTCCTGGCATCAGCCACCTCCCAGTTCACAGTGAACCTGACCAACCTGGTCATTATTGATCGGAAGTTGATCAAATATTTAAGAAAGAAACTTTAAAAAACCTAAACTAACCTAAAAGTTCAGTAAAAAAAACGGACTTAGTAGTAACTCCATTCTTGTTCAGGCATAATATTAGTGTGTACAGGAGGGCAGTGGTAATGTTGCTCCATATGGTGAAGATGGTGTCACAAAGGGCATCATCCACTGTCTGGAAGTAACGTTTGTTTTTGTAATGTTCCCTTGTCATCCATTTCACAACATCCTTAATGGTATTTAAATCAGAGGAACACAGGATGGTCCAAAAGAGTAACATTGCTCTCCTGGAAGAAGTCCATCATGAGACATTGATGCCAATGATGCTGCAGTTTTCAGGACCATCCAGGTTAATATATATATATATATATATATATTTTTTTTTTTAATTAGTTCATTGATCAGCTTATTTTTAATAACTGATAATGTCCTCTTGGGGTTTTTTGCTAAATCAACAACGGTGCATATCCAAAATGGCCAGTGTGTTGATAGCCAGTTGCTGGTGAGTGACAGGGTACTATAAAGCAAAACACAGCTGCCATGTAATGCTGCGGGTTGTGAAATACAGTTTCACCATCTTGGGATGCCGCAGGACAACGATAGCCTAAATCAGGGGTAAGCAACTCCAGTCCTGAGAGCTGCAGTCCTGCAAGTGTTGTGAGTTTCCGTGCTGTATCACACCTGACTCAGATCAATGGGTAATTAGCAGATTTGTGCAGAGTTTGATGTTAAGCTGCTAATTACGTCTGATGTGTGTCAGGTGTGTTGCAACAGGGAAACTCACAACACATGCAGGAGTGCAGCTCTTGCCTACCTCTGGCCTGAATGTATTATGAATACATTATTCTGAGTAACAATATAAATGTCAGTGTGCCACCAAAACAAGGTAGATGCACTTAATTTGAAGGATTGAAACTTATGCAGTATTGTCATATATGAAAATACTGAATTGTTAAAGCCTTAAAGAAAGATTTCTTTTTCTAAATAATTAAGAGCACCAAACCCTCACTTCTTAATTACTCTGCTTAGTTCCTCAGAATCAGAATACTTCAAATACTTTACTTCTCCTTTCACTTTTCCCACTCATTCCCACGGTCCTCCCACGTACTCCCAGGCTATGCAAGAGTGAAATGTGTAGGCTTATGGTCTACCTACTGTATGTGGTTTAGGCGAGAAGCTTGGAGGTGGGGCACAAATGAATAGATAGTTTCCCCACACTGTGGTAGTTTTCTCCCCTCTCAGAGCAGCTCCCACACATTCCTGGTCAACTGAGAAGAGTTAACCTAAGCCTGAAGTGGTTGTTACATACCTGTGGTGAACACATGCCCTTTAAATCATAGTCATCAAGGAGCTATGCCAGGTTTTGGGTGGGAGGATGGATGCACTACCATTCTCACAGCTTATCAAAACCCTGCCTGTAAACTGTGTCACTCCAACCTTATAATAATATTTACACAGTTAAAATAAGAGGGAAGTCAGTTTGTTTTCCCTGCTGCAACATAACCCTTAGGTGAGCTGCTTTTCTTTGTTTTTCCTCAAAGAGATGGTCTGGGCCTGGAGGTGGATTATATAAGAGTGTTTATTTATGTTTTCGTAAAAGTAGTTGGCATCTAAATTTATTATCTTGTGAAACCAAGCTTTTAAATGTAGTGTTACGGCACAAGCAACATTAGTGTGCATTTGAGCGCCCTGGCAAAATACTACATTTAGTTTAATAGCTATATACAAGGGTTATGAGTCATAACAAAAATGCTTACATCAAAACACAAACAAACAAGGTTTCTGCTACAAAAAGCCATTTCTTTCTACGCACTAAAGATACTCTGCTCTAAACTTCTCCCCAACACCACCGACACAGTGCACAGCTTCAACATAATTTTCCATCAAACAAGGCTTGTGTTGAAAAGGTGAGCAAAGGTTCTGCTAAAAACCGGTGAGAACCATGAGAGGGTCTGCCATCGGCACAAACTGTTGCCAGTTTGGTTAAGCATGAGCGCAGTATGCACGAGCAAAAGGTAAAGAGAATAAATGCTGGGTTTTATTTACTACAGAAGTAAATCTAAAGGGATCTTCTGAAAACATTTTCAATAACTGGTTAAAAGTAGATTATTTAGGTTTTGTAGAGTTGCCGGAGCATGATGGTGCAGTACATGCTGTTAGAAGGGCTGTACAGAGAGCGAAAAAGTCTTTAGAAGTTTGTTTTTACAAGTTAATTTTAGATTTTTTAGCATCAAGGGCTCTGTTTAATAAAAATGAACTTTTTTCCTTTGTGTATTAGTAAAAAAAAAAAAAACATTTGTCTACTATGTCTATCCAGGAGGATTAAACCAAATTAGACCAGAAATGATGTAGTGCACATGCAAGGCCACATGCGAGCAAAACTCCACACACACAACCAGGTGTGTGCCACATCTTTACAAACACAACAGGATCACTGCACACCACCCGCTAGTTGTCTGGTGGATGTAGCGTATCCATCTGATGGTAGGAATGTTCTACAAGGTTTGCTTCACCAGATCAAATTAATTTAAAATGTGTAGCTGCGCAAACATGAGGTCCAGCATTGTTGTTGTACTTTTCACAGGATGATGATGCGAAAGACATCGTCGTCACTCAAAGATTTCGATTCCATTTTACATGGATTGGACTCGACGTGGTGAGAAAATTTCACTCTGGAGGCCGTTGTCACATTTTTGTGGTTTTATCCACCCAAAACTCTGTGACCATGTAAATGAGAGGTCTGAATGCACCGAAAATTTTATCGTTTAGGATCAGGCCTGACTGAACAAAGACAATTAAGCAACAGTCTCGACCACTGGGAAACTAGATGTTCATTCTCATCACTTTTTTATTTTAAGTCCACTGGGTGCTGGAACCTATCCCCCATATCCCATCATAGATCCATCAGTATTCTGCTGTACTAGATCTAAATGTTTGTGGCTGGTTTGAAAGAAAATATTTAACCACTGAGCCACTGTGCCTGGAACCTGTACTTGAAACAAGGTTCGGCATATCCAGAGCATCTAAAACTGATTTTTTGTCAAGCTGCTGCAGCTAAATTAGGAAAGAAAGATGACCAAAAGAAGAGTGCGAATTAGTCTGATCATAACTATGAGCTAAAAAGACCCCCCCTCCATTTAAAAGCCCCGCCTCCTGCCCAAGATAGCACTACTCTGAAAGCATCTTCACATCTAAATCCTTCAGCTTTTGCTGATGAGAATTTTCATGAAATGTCTCAGTGCAGGAAATGACTTTTGAAACAAAGCTCATTATCCAACAACTTGACCTTTTATGACTCTGTGACATCAATTTTCTTCTTAGTTAAAATGATTAAACTAACAGATGGTCAGATTCTACTCTCTTAAAACAGTCTTTTGGCAGATGTTTTTATCCAAAACGACAAGTGATCAATCAACCTATGCATGTATTGTGGGTTAGAAGAGTACCTAGAAAGAACCCGTGTATGCAAAGGGAGAACATCCAAACTGCACAGAAAGGTCATGAATCAATTACCTTCTTGCTGTGAGGCTGCAGTGCTAAACATTACACCACTGTGCTAGCCCAAGTACATCTGTGTTTATGTTCTGAAAAAAATACATTTAAAGAAAAAGGAGGGGAAAAATCAATTGTGGGAGGTAAGCTAGAAGAGCTAAGTGACTACGGGTATGTTCAGGCCACAAGCAAATTAAATTTGTTTAAGACAGAGTATCTGCACTGTTATTTGCAAGTGATCAGAGGGGATTTGTATTTCCAGACGTCACCAATCTGCATAGGTTGCTGTGGCAATGATGCAGTGGTTTGTAACAACATAACCACCCTGGTGGCACAACTTCCCAACACCATTCATTCTTATTGGAAAGATTAGTTAAACAGAGTAGCATTTCAAACTCCTCCAAAATGTAGTTTGGATCTGATTTGCAAACCCAGGATTTCCTGTCAGTTCTGTCTTTTTTAAGGAAATTTAAAGTCTAACATCATCATCATCATCTGAATCAATGTTCTGGCTCTGAGCTGGTTGCAGAGCAGACTCATTGTAGAACCTTAATTGCTAGACAGGCTGCATCTGAAAACTGCAACAGCTTCACACGGACGTAACCACTCCTGCAATTATGCACAGGCAGAAATGAGAGGGAGGAGGGAAATAGTGTGTTCAAGAGCTAGCTGTGACTGACTTCATGGTCAAACGCTATGCTTACATGCACACCAATTAAGGTAGATTTATGATAGATTAAAACTAGCTACGAACTTATTTTGATAAGGACACTGCTGTAAACATAACATACTTTCAGTGCACTAATACATCTCACTTGTTCCCACAGCATTGTTTGACATGTAGATGAAACTGATATGTTCTTATTAAGAGCAACCTTTTATAGACAAAATTAGTCTCTGACAAAATTTGGAATCAGCTCCAACTGCAATAAAAAGCCACGTGAAGGACAAATCCAAGTGAGCTAATGTTCCTTGTTTTGATGGATATATACGATTTGTAATCAAGACTTCATATGTAGGGCCTACAGTTTATTATTTGAAATGAATTAAGAACAACAGATAACCCTTTGGGAATACTAACTACAGCAACACCGTTTTAGGACTTGTAGACACAAACACAGGTACTTTTATTAACCCTACATTTTCCTGTCTCTGTTGTAGGGATCCTGCTGTCTGGCAGATATTTGACGATACCCTGCTTCAACACCGGACTCAAATTAATAGCCTAGTAGCAGACTTGTGTAGAGCTTGTTAAAAATCCTTGTATTTGAATCAGTTGTGTTGCAGAAGGGACACATCTAAACCCTGCATGTGTCCAGAACTGCAATGGATACATGATGCCATTCAGCTTGATTTAAGGCCGATTTGTACTCACATGGCATCTGCGTCAGGTCAGTTACTCCATAACTGTCGTAGACTCTGCATAGGCCCCATAGACTGTTTATAAATTGATCTGAGCTGCCTGTAGCTGACGAGCTAATCTGACGAGAGCCAAGTGGCTAATGAAGGTGTGCTAAAGCCAAGTAGGGCCCATTGTATACCGGCTAAAAACTGTTTATGCTACACATTGCCCTTATCCTACAGATATGAGATACCTATCATTCAGAAAAACACATCTTCAAGCTATAAACATGTTAATTTCTGCTGTGAAGTTGGTATTTTCAATATGGAAGTCTATGAGAATTTGGAGCACCTAGATGAGGGATGAACTGCAATTTTTGGCCAAATTAACCAGTTGAAAAAACTCTGCCCTGTGGAGTTTACCAGCAGATACCAGCTCTACTGCTACCCATTGACCCAGAAAAGAAACTGTAACACAATTTTACCCTACGGTCAAGTATGAACACACACTCCCACTGCAGCTATGCAGACCTGACGTTACGCTGATGCAGCACTAACAAACTGCTTCATTGTGTTTTGTACTCTGCGTGAATCAACTTCTCTCTGACATTCTGACAGCGTTTGTCTTGATTTGTGTTTGATTTGAAACATATTAAGATATCGTGTTTGGGGAAGATTACGGAGAAACTCCTGCCACACACAAACATAATGCATTGCTGCACAATTGTCATATAAGGTTACATAATGACACCCAGCATTGGAGGAAGTCAGATAAGATTACTTACGAGCATGCACTGTTTTGAGACAAAGTCTGTCATCTATATTACAGGAATTTGTTAAAAAACACTCACGTGGAGATTTTAAAAAGACTATTTCTGTTACAGGACAACCTGAACCAACACGGTCTGCTGTTCCTGGAATAACACTTTCAAAGCTAGCTCCTGTTTCATCGACAGACTAGTCTCTTCTCATCAAGCTGATAAAACAGATTACAGCCACAGGGCAAAATAATCCTCTGGTCAATGATTACTTTGATCACATTACAAGCTTGTTAAAAAAATCTGTAACAATTAAGATGTTTACCTTGTTATTTATCTCGTTTTCTCTCCACACACACAATCTTTCATCCCCTTTAAACCCTCAGTTTCTATCACCTTGCACTCACTTTTTCTTCCACATTCTTGCCTTCCTGGTCTTCCCGCTGTCTGATGGTGAACAAATTGTTCCACATTTGGAATATTAAACTGTTTGCAGTCACCTCACTTCACCTGCTGAGACCTGCAGTTGTTTATTGCTTCTGTTGCCAAGCTCCCAGAGCGCACAGACCTGATTGAGTCTTCATAGTCTGGTTTCTGTTTCATCTTAAGGACTTGTGTTTCAGTGTGTACCAGTTTGTGTGAAAGCCTCTGCATGAGTCTCCCTGCTTCTCCCAAAACACACTCGTCTCATGTGTTTACACTGTCTCCTGTTGACCCAGAACAATGAGTTCCTTCATGGTACGCGGTGACGGCAGCAGGTTCCCACCAGCCGGGTGGCCAGGTTCTCTTCTCTGGCACGGGTACAACCTTTAATGAACTCTGTGCCAGACCAGTGGAAAGTCCCTGCAGAGGCTTTGCTCTGGGTAACAAAGAAAGAGACCTCCAAAGAAAACAGCCAGCTATTCAGCAATCCTTACAGTTAACAAAAAAGACATAGTTCATCTTTAAATGATGCCATGAAAATTCAATTAAATCATGTTTTTTTGTGGATATGTTTCATATATACAACATATACAAATTAGGAAAAGATGGATGCTCAATGGGTTTTCTACATCTAATCCAGATCCCACTTAAACACCCAGTGGCAAAGCTTCTCTGTAATATTACTTAAATACTTTTTGCATGTTGTCATAAGGATTTTGAACTATTTTTTAAAATTATTTTGCTTAAGGATGTTCACAACTGAGCATCAAACGGTGTCTTTGGGTTGTTATACTCCTGGGGTGAGCAAGCACGGAGATGTGGATCCAAGGCAGGCAGAATGATGCATGTGAGGATATTTATGAACTGAGGACATAACACTGATAGCAAACCAACAGAAACTGACTACAAACTAACTAATGAACCGCAAGACGGAAACCGGAGTATAAATACACTGAAGGACACACAAGCTGCAGGTGAATTGAATGAACTTAACAAAGACCAGGTGGAACTAATATACAGTAAACAAAGCTAGATTAAATCATATCAAAATAATACAGAAAACACAGATGAACACACACAACCCTGACAGTTGTCCACTCCTTAATGTTCATACTCACTATCTAAAGTTCCCAATTACTCACCAAGAGGGAAGACTTAGTGGATGTTAATATATTTTAGGCACAACTTGAATAATTATGTAGCCTACTGGACAATCACAACTGCATGTTGCATAAACTTTTTAAAATCACAGTAACGAGTCATGTATATTTGTATTGCTAGAACTGGAGCTAGGACTGGCACTCCTTCAGGTGCAAATAAAACAAGTCTGATGAGTAGTGAGTATACAATTTCAGTTCAAATGAGAAAAAAATGTCTAACTCGCTACAAAAGTGTCACTTTGAATGAGTGGAAAAATCTGAAAACTGAACCAGGAAACGCTGGAGCTTTTCTTGATTAAAAGGCGTGGCGTACCTTTCAGTGTTCTGCGCGCCACTCTCATAAAGAGGATCTAACTGGGAGTAATGTGGATAAATAGAACAGCAACTGGTGTCAGTGTATTTGCATTTGGTGGTTTTGCTTTGCAGAGACATTGTCTGCATGAGTCTAACATCACTGCTTAGTACAAGCATGGTTCCTACTGTAACCTTTTCCTAAGTCCCCCTTTATGACATTTTTCATTGAGGATAAGAGAATATTTCATGTAAAGATACAAGAGTAGATTCTCTGACTTTACAACTGTATCCTTGGTCTTTGAGGATAACATTTTTTATCCTTCAATCTTAAGTTTCCACTTCATGAGATTCAGTTCAGGACAAAATTGACATTTATAGTTTTGCTTGGACATTTCTCGTCCACATGATCTCCATTTTTTTAGATCATACTTTTCCTAAAAAGCTCCGATACAACCCAATTTTCTCTACAGACTACTCATTGCTTTCCTCTTACATCTCACTTAAATCCTATTCTCTGTTCATTATGATAAGGTTCCCATCCAACATGCTGCAAACCTTATAAAAGAACTGTGCAGTCCTGCCATCTCTCTTGACTGTTGAAATGTTTTTAAGAGTCATGTCCAAGTATCCAAATAACTTTAACTTAATGTGGCCAGTATAATATAACCAAAACAACTTTTCTTTATCCAGGACACTTTGTTTGGTGTTCTTTGCACTTTATGGTTCATATTGACAGTCTGTGTCTCTCTTGTTTCCTGTTTGAGTTTGTAGAGACTTCCCACATGTGTGTTCAGATGGGCAAGTATGACGATGTCTGATGAAACTTCCCCAGGAAAGTCTTTATGAACTCTTTCACAGCTGTGGACGATCAAGCAAATTAGTACAAGGAAGCCTTGCAGCACACAGAAACTTAAGCAATGTGTTCAGAGGTGCGTAACACATTTCTGCATTTATAGGACCGAGAAGAGAGCCAGACAGATATGTGAGCATTTGATGCTGTCAGTACAGCAAAAGGCAATACATTTCAGGCCGTCACAGACTGATCTGCTCACAAAATGAGTAGCAGAAAGGTTAAAAAATGTTCTTTTAATGTAGTTTTTTCACAAATGACAGCAAACTTAGAGAGATCCAGAGCCATTCTAAACACACATATTTGCAAATCCATGGGCATCGCACGCACTCAACACTGGGGACATTTGCAAACTTGTGCATAGTAATTACCACATGTCCTTACTGAAAGGGTCAGCTGCACGTACACAGGGAGAAGTGTACTACCACTGCTGCGATCCTTTCCCTCTCCTAGTCCTGGCAGTGCCTCCTGCACTGCCCGTGTGGGTGCCACCCACCCACCCATCTGTGCCCATCGGGGCCCTCAGGCCCAGAGTCCATCTGGCGTCTCCCTCTGTGTCTGTCGAGTTGTCACCTGCCATGACTGCCACCACTGACAGCCTAAATGTTCCAGCACAGAACAGCACAACACAGAAAAAGACGATGAATTAGTGACCTCAGCTGCAACTTTAATGGCAAGTGTAGATACAAAGCCTACATTCACAAATGTATCAATCCTTTAATTCATGGATAACTAAGCTGAGCTTCAGGGTGCAAATATTATCCTGTCATTTTGATTGGTTTCAGAATAAATTTAAAGGTTTGGCGAAGTGATAAATGTTCAACCATTTGAAAATAATACACGTGTAACCCTTTGACACAAAATCTAATAATGAAACATACAAAAATATGCATGTTAGTGGGTAATTCTGCTTGGTTCTGTGTTTCTGTATCTTTTTAATGGACCCAGGGAGTACACCATTCAGTGAGAGGTGATATGCTCCAGCCATGTATTAGTATAAACAATCATCTCACAAGAAAACCAATGCTTCAATGTGACTATTTGAATATATTTTGGGGAATTTTAATACCGTTAAGAGGATAAACCCCAGAGATTGTAAAAAAAAAAAAATGCAACTCTACTTCTGATATGACTAAATTAAAATTACTTAAATTGAACTGAGTTGTTCCATTGAGAAAGCACACAAAAATAATGTTGGCAAATCTTAACAGGTGACATTCTGACATTAAATTACCCTAAACCTACAGCTCTGGAAACTGTCAGAGGCACTCTAAGCAAAGATTTGTTGCTAATTGATAGCCTGTTTCATCTAATTATGCTGATGAATCTTAACCTTTTTGTCCCTTAGACCTTTCCACATGTATAAAATAGAATGCTACATCTCCTTTTCTCCAGATAAACCCACTAGTACATGTGCACACTAAAGGCAACGGGATTTAGCAATGGTACACCTTTCCACAAGCATCAGTCACCCCTGGACTTTGCATACTTGTGGCCATTAATGAGATTTGAGGCATGCTTGGGTAGTTAAGGGGCAACAGTGTGGCTTTTGACCATCTGAAACCTATTAAAGGGGTTTACAAAATGTATATCTGAAACAGTATCAGCATAATTGGATGTGTTTAAAGGTCCATATTTCATGATTTTCTATAGATCTACTTGCAAATTTAATTAAAAATGAGCCGCATACTGTATTGTACAGTGTGGAACGGCACTATTTAACGTGTTTCCTCCTCATATTGTCTTGGAGCACTGTCGATCTTAAGCACCTCCTGTGACCAGTAAAGCTCTTTACTGGGAACTGGTGATGTTTTACATTTTTAAACCTCTAACTCACACTAATATGGATCTTTGGTGTAAATTTGCCTTACAAAACAACCCCCAGGAAACCTCCATTACTCACCTGCACTGGGAAAGCTAAACATCTTAACTAATCCTTTAAATGGAAATATTTGCTCCACATATCATGTGGTAAATAATGGTGCTAAACCAGTAGATGATACACTATTACATGACCATATCTCAGTGCTTTATTCTAGATGCAGGTCAGAGTAAAAAAAGAAACCATGCTGGAATCCTCTCTGACATACGGACTGATGAACTTAAGTATTGAAATGATGTTGAGTGAAAATGACTGATGGCCCTATTTTAATACTTTGACACACTATTCCTTCAGGCAAGAAAAAAAAGCAAGTATTTTGATCACAAACTACTCAAATATCCCCTCGTTGCCACAAATAAGTGGCAGTGACGGATGATAATAACCAGCCTTTGGGATCAGACTCCAACTGAAGGAGACAACACTGTGACATACGCCCTGCTGCACTTAATGAGGATTTCACGGTGAGATTGTGTGAAGCCTGGCTAAAGCCTGCAATACTGAGCAGAGGGGATTGTAATGAAGACAAGTTGCAGGTCATTTGCATGTCAAAAAAGCTCTGAGATACTAAAACAATGGAGGATTACCAGGGATGTATATAGAAACACAGATGTTAATGCCTTGAGTCTGACACCAGTGATCATTTATAGCTCTTCTCTCACAGGGTGGGTGCTAGAAAAAGCTGCAGTTTAAAGGGATTAAAAGAGGGGTTTCCAACTGTAAAAAACCTGGATGTTTCCCGGTTGAAGGTTTATTGTGATCAACAACTTTAAAGAATAGTTTGATGACTTCTGTGGGTTTAAAAGAGATCACTTTGCATGCTCATCGATGCAGCTTGGGGCGGAAAAGCACAGCATGAAGACAGGAAGTTAGAGGAATAGCTTCCTTGTTATTTCTTGTTTGTTTACTCTGTTTCAGCACTGGTTTTATGACAAACTATTACCATACTGATAGTGCTTACGGCAACGTTGACATGCATTTTCCCTCCTCATTTACAAATCCAGCTCAATATAAATACTGACAGGAGCAATAAGAGAACGAGCTTCTTTATGTGCCTCGTCTGCTGTATATAATCAGATGTATACTCCACAGGATCATTTAAAAAATAGAAAAACCTACTTCTGCTGTTTTTCTATGAATACAAATCAGTCATTCATTGTGAAAAACAAACATGAAAAGATTCAAGTAGCAGCCGTTTTCTGAAGTCCTCAAGTATGAATATCCAGCTGAATAGGAAGCATCCAGTCAAGGAAACCATTAGTGTCTGGGAGGATGCTTACGTTTGTGTTTTTAATCCAGGGATAATGGTCTTCAGAGGGAAATTTAGAAATTGTCATTCACATTAGTGGCAGAAGAATCAGCTTTGTAGATGCACAGCACACAATCCTGTTTTTTTTCTTCCAAGGAGCCAAACTTTCTTGATTTTAAGTGTTCTTAAAGAATATTTCTCCAAACTATCTGAAGATCTTTTCACCCCAGTCTTTGTACCTGACTATTTTCATTAAATCTATTAAAGTCTAAGCATATTTAAGACGCCTAACTGCAGGGATTAAAGCTGTTTGTTTTTACCCAAAGAACTATTAGCCTAAACTGGTACAGTATTAGATAGTGATGCCTTTTAACCAGAGAGAGGACCGGAGATGCATTTGGTCCTTAAGTCATGCGAACTAATGCTGGAAGCCTCATGAGAAATGGTCTCCATGGAAGGGTGGCAGTTGGGGAAAATGAAGGGATGATGTACACTAAATGACACCATAATGGGTCTAATGGAGTGAAGTACGCACAGACCTCAACATCATTGAAGAAGTGTGGGGTCACTTTGACATAAAAAGACATAAAAGGCAGAAAACATCCAAAGAACAACTTTGGAAAGTCTTTAATAAAGTCTGGAGAAGTCTGCTAATAGAAGATACACGGCAGCTTGTGTGAGAGGGTTTGGGGTGGACTTTTTAGACCTTAATTTCTATTTATGCTTGTGTGTTTCAAGAAAACAGAGCACATATTTCCCATTTCCCTGCCAAAATATATAATAATAATATAAAATAATGGTGGTTCAGGACTAAACAGAACTACGACTCCGTCTATTCCAGCTTTCGAGATGGAAGAAACCCATTGTGTAAAACTTGAAGCACTGACTCACCAGAGGGGGCAGTCCCTCCCCAGAAAATAAAGACATTTCACACACATCCTGTTTCCTGCTCTCTGCCTCACACACACAGCAGCTCCACCAGCCTATTACTCATGGCCTCCATGAGTCCAGTAATGGTTTGTGTTGTTATTCAGCAGATAGGCAAGCAGGGAGGCTTGAAATGGAAAAGCAATGACGTTATATTTGTCTTTTCCACTGTTACACCAGCGCCCCTCCTTGTCCTTACAAAGCTGTTTAGTTACATATGGCTCTTATTAACCCCCCTAGTTGTCATCCAGTTAATGGCTCCTGTGATGTTTGTCTTCAGCCACATCGACAGTCATGACACATGTTGGAGCGTTATTACTACAGGCGGTGTAAATGAAGCACTTGCTACATTGCACATGTATATTAGCTCCATCCCACCTCCCTGTGGGACTGCTGTCAGGCAGATGAATGGCATTGGCTCAAGGTTTCATTAAGGTGGTAATTTAAACTGTGGATGCACGGCATCATCGTACATTAAAAATAAGTTTATGTTCGAAATGATCAAGACACCAGGCAATTTGTTTTCTGTACATAAAAATGGCTGTTTAATTGAAATTTTTGTATAAAAAAATAGCAATATCCATCCTTCACAGCCACAAGTCACACAGCTGAACTGAAAGGTCTCCAATACGAGGCTGTGACAACTATTTTCACCTCTTGTTTAGGTTTCCATAGAACTCAAATCAATCCTGACAGTACACAGATGGATTACTCTGATACCTAGTCATTCAACATTACCAACACTTTTTTTAAAGTAGTTAAATAACATTCAAATGCTCTTTTTCAAATTTAAGTAAACGTTTTATTCTGCTTTACATTGACAACTGCTTCAGTGCATCCTCCACATCTCAAAAAAAAAAGTAAAAATAAGTTATAGGAATGCAAACCAAAGGCCAAGTAGGATATGCAATTTTAGGGGGAGATCTTAAGCATAGACAATAAATAAATAAATAACCACAGCATATGGAATGTCTACCGGTTTACAAATAAATTAAATGCAAATGGGGATAAAAAAAAAACATACACTGTACAATATCGTTTAAAACCACAAAAAAAAAAAAGTGTGGGGGGGATTAAGTCCATGAATATTGCATTGATTGTGCATTTCACACCCCACACCCTGAGAGGTCAGGGGTGGGGGTCATGTAGTGTCAAGCAGTGAGATGGTGGGAGGCAAAAAAAAAAGTCAAGAGGGCTAAATACCCTGCAACAGGCATGAGAGGGAGAAAAAGGTGGCGGTAGGGGGAGGGGGTGCACGTGTGTATTGACATTTTGTAGACATTCAGAAAAGACAGGATCCAGTTTCCAAACACCTGTTCAGGCTATAGAGTGAATGAGCAGCGTTAAAGAGAGCGACACAGTTCAGTCGAGTGTTTCAAGTATTCAATTGTAAGGAAAAGCCCCCCACCTTCTTCTCTCTCATCTACTTCTAACAGCCTCTTGGATGGGGATGGTTGGCTTTGAGTGATGGAGAAAGGGGGTGAAAACAAAAAACAAACAAACAAAAAAAGAAAAAAAATGAAAAAGATGCCCCTTCCATCACAGCACAGACAACTTAACCACCACACCGCGGGCAAACCCCAAAACAGCCCCCAGAAAAAGCAGCTTCCTAAAAAAAAGGCACTCCAAAATCAAAATTATAACATTTAAATAAAAAGGTTTTCTCCAAGCTCTATGAGAGCAGCCATATCTGAATAGGAGGGCCTTGCCAGCTGTATATATATCAGCATAGTAACAAATGTAAAATTAGATTAAAAAGGGAGGGGAAATAAATAGTGCTGGTAAGACCGCCCAAACAGCAAAATGTTCCCCATCAGGAAACAGGTATCACTGACTGAAATAAAAAAAAGAGGGGATGGGGAAAATAAGATAAAGAGAAACAAACTGTAATAAATTAGAAATTCCCTACAGAAGAGGAAAATTAAAGTACATTTTATTTTTTGAACCAGCTGAGTCAAGTGCCTGGCCTCTGATAGGCCAGTGAGGCTGCTGGCCTTTAATCTATATAACCCCTTTCTGTCCCCCACCCCTTCTTTCCTCAGAAAGTCTTTTCAGTCCGTTACAGCCACTCTCAGAGGCTCTCCTTGCTTGAGCTTGTGCTTGACGAAGAGTCTGTGTCAATGGTCCTGAGGCGGATATCCCCAGCGACAGGCTCCTCTGGCGATTTAGGCAACTCTGCCGTCACCCTCATCCAGGGGTGATCACAAATCTGCTCTAGGGTCGGGCGGTCTGACGGCCGAAGGGCCAGGCACCATTTGATCAGCTGCTGGCACTCTAAATAAGAAAACAGAAACAAAAACAAACAGTCAGGATCTTTTGATTGAGAATTAAACATAGTTGATGCTTATAATAATGTAGACTGAGCCCTAAATTGGGAGTGGATTTAAGGCTGTACCAGTAACTGAGGCTAGAGGGCAACAGAGTCAGCTTATGAATTACATATGTGGTTGACTTACCAGCTGAAACCCTTCTCCTGAAATACAGTCTTCCTCTGAGGATCTCCTCATCCTGCTCAAAGGGGATGTCTCCACACACCATGTCGTACAGCAGCACGCCTAACGACCACACCGTCGCCGAGCGACCATGATACCTGTGGAAGCGAATCCACTCTGGCGGGCTGTAGACTCTCGTTCCTGTTAAGAGAAAAACAAAAAAGGTTCAAGCTGAGTGACAAGTGTTTGACACATGAAAGGAAAGCAGTGGTAAAACATAATCTATAGCTGATATTGCTGAGTAATAGATGAACTGCCCTCCATCTTCTTTTAACTACATAACACAAAGTGGGTGACCTGAGTGCATCTCTCCTCCCTCTGTCTCTGTTATTTTGCTCCCCCTCCTTCTTGAAAGGAGGAACTTGGATACCAAACCCAGAAAAAAAAGGCAATGGAGCCCATCACGTGAATGGCCGACTCTGGTTTCACAACAAACAGATGTTACGTGGCACTGGCCCGATATCCACAATATGTCCACACACCGTGACTCAAGCAGGACAAAATAAGGGCAGAAAACACAAAAAAGCACGTTGAGGCTCATAAGACAGAGGATTAAAACAGTCACCAATAAACTATGAGTCACGTCTGATATGTTTTTTTTTTTTAGCAGCGTCGTTTTCCATCCTTAATAATCATAGGCTCGAGACTTGGCTAGGAAAACCCTCGGACCAAAAACAGACCGCTGCGTCACAGCCTCGTGAACGCCTCCATGTCTGAATATAGCACAGCGGAGCATCAAGGACAAACACAACACGGCCCACACGTACACATACGAATATAAACACATCACAGCTCCAGCAATGTGACAAATAACGGTCATTTAAATAACAGAAGAAAGCGGAGGGCGCTGCTTACCGTCGAAATCCGTGTAGACCGTGTCCTTGAGAATCGCCCCTGAGCCAAAATCAATAAGCTTGAGCTCCCCGGTGCGTAGATCCACAAGCAGGTTTTCATCTTTGATGTCTCTGTGTACTACGCCGCAGCTGTAGCAGTGTCTGACGGCCTCCAAAACCTGGCAGAAAAAGCCCCGAGCCGTTTCCTCGTCCAACGCGCCCTTCTCGGTGATAAAGTCGAATAGGTCCTTGACAAGCTCCGGCTTCTCCATAACTATGAGCCAGCCGTCCGCGCGCTCGTAATAGTCCAGCAATTTGATAACTCCGCGAAAAGAAGAGCTGACCTTCTTCAGCAGCAGGATCTCCAACGGCACCATAGCTCCATTCTGTTACAAAAAAGGTTTTTTTTAAATGAATATTGTAAGAATAATGCATATATAAGATGTACACCCACACACAGCAACAGAAAGCTGAGGAAGAGGAGGGAGGGGAGCCAAAACAAACCACACACACACACACACACGTGTAAAAGACTACTTACAATTGTACCCCACTCTGTAACCCTCTCCTTTGCAACATGTTTCACAGCAACCTGCAAATAAAATAGGAATACACGTAAGCAAATGTTGTGGGGGAGTCACATAGGGAATCACCCTCGCTTTGATGGTGTCACATGTAAGATCACAACATAAACCCCGATCCTTACCGGCGCGCCATCGGAGATCCGGTTACCGGCGTACACTGTTCCAAATCCTCCGCTACCCAGCACCGAGCCCACCTGGTAAACCTTTTCAAACGGCTCCTTTTCCACTTTGACTGGAGAAAAACAGGAGAAAATATTAATGAAAACAGCTGCAGCCGTAGTAGCTTATTAAAGCCAATCACAAAGAGTACGTTTTTTTTAATTGTTTGTTAAAATCCGTGGTTAAAACGGTAAAAGTCCAAAAGCGGCTACCTACCTGGTTGGAGCTGAATCTTTACTGGTAAATGGTCCATACTTGAGGGATTGCAAATATGCGAAAAAGAACCAAACTTTGACAGCAACATATTCGAGCTGAAAAGCCGGTGTAAACGCTCACTTATTCAATCGTTTAAAGAATAAAAAAGCGATACAGAAAGCGAAGGTGCTGTGTAAATGGTTCTGCGGACCGTCTCGGCTGAGGGGATGTTATATCCAGTCCAGCAGTGCGCCAACTCCGCCGCACCGCGCCCGTCAGAGTCGTGTCACGACCGCGAAGTCGCACACCGCTTCCAGAAAACCGGCATCAAATCTCACTCCTGTGTCTCAATGCAGGCGATTCAGGAAAAAAGTCCTCTTAAACAAGAAAAAATAAGCCAAATACTGCGATGAGTATGGTGAACGTGTCTGTAGTAGAGTGCGTTTAGATGGCCACCACGGTGTGTTATTATCCCAGAGAGTAGCCGCTGTCTGAGCTTTGGCGCGGTCTTACCAAGCCAATATTTTGACGCGCAACCTGGACGTTGGTATCCCTCCGCCACCAATACAAATCGACGTTATCGTCAATTTTCAACATGGAATTCGGCGTTATAAATATTTACGGATTAACACATCACTAACTTGCACTATGTATGCTAAAATTTAACTTTAATTCAAAAGTTACTTCGAAATGAACATTTTGTGACGCACTACTTTCTCATAGTACGAGACGCCCAAGTATCCCTTGTCTGGAAGCTTTGCACTGTGTCCACTATCGAATAGAAGGCAACAGCCAATTAGATATCGTCTATAAATACCGTAGTTTGTATTTGGACCAATCAAAAAAAGTTTTCATAATAAAACAGGCGTTTGAGTGCACGTGGCGGTAAGTCTGCCCTCCCCTTTTCTCTGAAGCTCTGCAGCGAGACAGAAAACTGTATGAGAGGGGGAAAGTCCAGTTTTAAGTTGTCATTTACCAGCAACTGATTATCTTTTTCAGGTTGTCATGTTGTGATAATTACTCACACACTTGTGTTATTTGTTTACACTTTGTTTTAAAACCCTATGACACGACCAAAGCCATAGTTGAATAAAACTGTATCTTTAATCCAAGCAAGCAAAATAACATTATAAAAAAACATAATAAACATAATAAAAACAATTATTTTGCTTTAACTCTTATAATACACGTGTACACATACAATTAAGTGATGATACATTAGTAGGCTACACTGCACGTAAGCTGTATTTAAAGGATGATACACAATAACTCCATGTCATGTGTTATGAGTATGAAAACAGAAACAGTGTAGTAGGAAGGAAAAAACAGCAGCAGCAGGTCTGAGTAGCCAGCTGCCTTGTTTCAGCAGGCAAACGTTCCACTTTTACTGATAAACATCGAACATGACCTTGCTTCGCTGTGAACTTTCCACTTTTTATCTTTTGCTACTTCTGATACTCTCGTGTATGAGATGTGTGTAGCTGCTAACCAAACAGAAGCGTTAGAGAATTCCAGGGAATGTTATCTGCCCATAGGCCAACAAAGTTATGTAAATGCATACACACATGCTGAGCGAACAGAGTCTATAGGATAACACAAGTCTTGAGCTATAAACGTATGTTTGGGCTGGTTTTTGGGCAGCTTTGCAGGTTACATCTATGTGGAAAAAGTAGACAAAATTTGAGATGCCATAAGAGTGTCTCAATTTACTTTGTACTTAAAGTATTTCATGCATTTGCATTTAAAAGGGATGTGCTACAACATACACCCAGATTGTGTGTGAGTATGTGGAAGAACCTCAAGGGCTGGTTTGCTTTTATCTTATGAGATATTTGCATGAAAGAGTTCAAAGGTTTAATGGATTATGCTTCAAAGAACATGCATACAATCCTGTACCACTGTTAAAAAACTATCTATTCCTTTTAGAAACACCTCTTGCTTTTCCCCCCAGTATGTTGGTTATGGATTTGCTTTTTTAGCTATATTTAATCTATCACATGAAGTTATCAAAGTGGTATGAAGTACTTTTTCTCCAATGTGACTCCAACTCTTGTGCATATCTTCATGTAAAGCTTACCCGCCCAGTCAAAGAGGCTGTCACAGGCGAAATGGAACTGTCAAGTGGCTTGCAATCAGGGGCTTATTGCAGTTACTATGCCTATACTTGGCTTATTTAGCGTAAATCCACGCAAAGCCACACCGAGAGCTAACAGGATTCTCTGGATCACAGTGAATACAGGAAGAATAGTTGCCATTTACCACTCTGAGCAAGTGCAGCAGGTGGATCAAAATAAAACTGTGGGCCTTTTTCCACACGGCTGGTTCCCGTTCTAGTTCGGAGTCAGAGCCCGATTGGGAACCGATTCTTTGTGTT
>JBAMHV010000025.1:9242827-9253599 GCA_037177535.1 Pseudomugil gertrudae
GAGTAGAACCATAAAAGCTCTGGCTCTAGCTCAAGAACTGAACTAGAACGGGAACCAGCCGTGTGGAAAAAGGCCCACAGAGTCCCTTCCATGCAAGTATGCAAATGGACATAGATAGGTCACATTTGCACCAGCAGTTGATTCCTATGTAGTGCTTCTGTACACCTAGTGTTGGGACAGGCATCTCAACCACACAGTTCCTAATATGAAAAATATAGCACAAATATTCACTACCTCTCCTCTTAATAAGGTGCTACTGCTGCTGTGCTCCTATATGAGCGATTGAAACAAATACATATGGTTTAAAATGTTGAACTGAGGCTCTTGGAGACAAAGTGTACAGCTTTGGATGCAAAGAGTTGGTTGTTTCTTTCACCCCACCCCCCCGACACACACACTGTTTTTGCTTCCATAAACTGTGTCAGCGAGTAGATATAGTTTTGATAAGAGGTCCGCCTGCATTTGCATCTGTAATTTGATGGGTTTCGTCGAGGACACATAAAACCAGACTCGCCATCGTGTAAGTGGCCACATCAGAGCCTTGGGGTCAGCTGGGGGGTATTTTTAGCCCCATCGAGCTAACCCGGTGGTTGCCACATCATTTTGGTAAGCCGCCGATTGAAATCAATATAGCTTGGTGTGTGCTGGTGATCTGTGCCAGGGAAATCTGAGGGACTGAATTTGTTGAGCCTCATAGATTCCTAAACTTGTGCGGGGTAAGCTTGTATTCTCTGCAATCGTGCTCAATGCAGCAGTGTCCTCATTGGCTTATAGAAGAATCTTACATATTTTTAAGAGTTTATTTAAAAAAAACGGATCAAATTTGAGCTATAAATGAAAATAGATGTAAAAAAACTTCTCTAATTCCCTCTTAAAGAAGAATGTTTTGGTACAGCTGTGAGATAGGAACAGCTGGAACAAGCACAAATCTTTTGTTGACCTATATGTTTACTGTACCGTTAGGGAAAGTGTGGGAGTCCCAGCCATTTAGTCAGAACTACTGGCATGGATTAATTTCTCTTCCACTTATGTGACCAGGCTTTTAGACACTTAACACAATCCACTGAGAGTACATGTGTCAAAATACACACAATTTCAAATACACTGTGAGACAAGTGTCTTTGTGCTGGACAGGTTACAGCTACTAGTTATGTGTGCAGCATGGCAACCAGGTTGATATGGATTACCGTCTGGACTCACCATTATGTAACAATGTCCGGTCTCTCGTCAGTCTGCTAATCTGGCAGCCACATTGCATAACTGTTCATTCCCTCACACTTTCAATTTCTTGCTGTTTAATTCAAGACACACAAATCAAACTGCTTTTAGACGCACTTGCTCCTTTGTTTTTAATTATTCGTGCCACCTTTCTGACACTGAAAACTACAGCTAAACATACCTTTCTAAAGGATTGATGCCCAGATGGGAGTGAGTGGTGAATAAACTGCAGCTTCCAGTACTCAAATTTAGCATACTCTTTTCTGTACTACCAAAGGTCTTTTAAATGGACACTGAACCAAATGAGGATCTTTTATGATGAACAGTCAAATCTGGGCTCTGTCTTCTGTCTCCACATAGTGTTTGTGGGGATTCATATAAATACTGCAGAAGGGGACAGAACAAGCCGCAGGGCTCAAGTTGGAGATTTCATAAAAACAAATCCCATTTGATCATTTCAGATAGGAACAAGTTTATACTACATTAGTTCAGGTTTTACGTATGGGTTGGCCTCTGATTACAGCATGTTAAAAGGCTGCCACACTGCCCAACTCACAGCTAAGGCAGTAAAACATTTTGTAGTGAGCAGGATTAGTACAGTTTTGATGGGAAATTTAAAACAGGCGCCTTGTTTCGCTGTTATGTCTCTAATGGGGTCTCCTTGGGCAGCCATGTGGATACAATTTTAGCTATCAAAGGAGCATTACAAGTTTAGCTTAACAGTTGACACAAATGGTTTGCATTTCACCTCTAATCCTCATTAGAGGGGCTGTTATTTAATGGTCAATATCCACATCAAGGTCTATGCTTAAACTGTTTTAGAAGTCCATCTTTCAAACAGCTGCTCTAGTGGTTAATCCTAGAAACAGAGCTGTCCGTACACTGTCCTCACACCACATTTATGAAAGTTTTCAGCTTAAGTACTCCACTTCCCTCCAGTGACTTGATCCATTTAACTGCACATTCCTGTCTTAAGAGGATACTGCAACCAAAGCTTTAAATCCCTCGGGCCCATGACCCAGGTTGGAGGTGGGTTGTAAGGCCAGAGATGGTCCACAGAGCACTGACTGAGCCTGTATTTTCAAACTGAACAAGCAAGGGGTTCACTTTCATGAGAGGAATTCAAACCCCGTGGGTGCCTTTAATTTCAAGTCATTAAAAGACAAAAGAAGCCATGTGTAAAAAGAAAAAGGAAAACGGATGAATATTTTTTCCATTTTTCTTTTGCTCAGATTTTTCAAATCAACTCCATTCATAACTCAAGCTCAGTTTGTAAAATTAATCTGTCATACCTTTATGATTATTATGTATGAAACCAATGTTTGTTTAAAACAAAAGAAAAAACTTAATTAAGAAAAAAAAATTAATAGAATAAGAATAGTTTTTGTAACACTTTAAATGCCTATTTTTTTTTCAAACAAAAAATGCATTAACATTTTTTTCCATTAAATGGATTTTGGGTGGCTGGGGGTTTGATCAGTCTTAAATATACAACAAATTAAGACCAAAACCAATTTTGATTAATTGTAAGTTGTTTATGTGTTTATTTTTCCAGGCTTTGATTTAGATTGGACCTGCATGGTGTTGTGGTGTTTAGCACCGTGGCCTCAAAGCAAGAAGGTCACTGTACCGCTTAATCCAATTCAGGGTCGCAAGGGGCTGGAGTCTATCTCAGCAATTAGCAGGCGAGAGCAGGGTACATCCTGTACAGGTCGCCAGTCCATTACAGGGCCAACACAGTGAGAGACAAACAATCATTCAGGCTCACGTTCACTCCTAGGGAGGATTTGTGACCAATTAACCTAACATGCATGTCTTTGGATAGTGGGAGGAAGCTGAAGCGTATCCACACTAACACCAGGAGAACATGCAAACTCCACACAGAAAGGCGCCTGTCCCAAACTCCCTGAATAATTACATATTTGATCTTTCTGAAAGAGAATTTAAGCTGATTCAGCAATTTGAGAAAAAATGTGGAAAAAAAAGTCTACAAAGCTATTAACACTGTTTTTGTCCTTTTAATCTTTAGCTTTGTATTTCAAAGATCTTTTAAAGATACACTTTCTTAGAAATGATCACATGGGACAAAACAAACAAAATTATGTCTAAAAAGTTTGTGAAAATGATCTGAAAGAGCAAAGTAGTTCAGAATTACCCATGTGGGCACAGCTTTTTCTTTTAAGGAACTCATGGTCACAGAATCTAATACAGTGCATGACGGCAACAGCTGAAAGAAAAAAAATATTAAATTGATCACTTTTAATCCTGCTGTGCTAATATCAAACAATGTAGTAAATTTGTCCAATCAACCCATTAAACAATCCTGTGATTGGCTGTTAACTTTTCAGGGTTTACGTTGTTTCTAATAGATTCCAGATCCAAATATAGATCTTAGAAAATCACGCTAAACATAATTTGTGGTCTAACGCAGCCTGCAGGATGTAAAACTGCCCCTGTGGTCTTGTTTTCAAGGAGGAATACCAGACAAAATGTCTGTTATGTGTTTCAAGTGTAATGACAAACACATTACGTTTGTCACAAGACAAAGATTCAGTTGACCTCTTTTATTATGTGCCTGTTTTAGTTTTTTTGATTAAAAAAACAAACTCTTTTGTGCAAAAGTTGTAAGAATAGCTATCAGATTTATTATTATCATTTTGAGGGTGATTTGTTGACCTTTCTAGAATGGTTGGTTTTGTTTTAGCATCTTCTGATGAAACATTACTTTCTTTAGAACAACAAAATAAACAAATCACTAGTTAAATTGCATTGTAAACTGTGTGAGTAGAATTTAATATCAGCATTTAAGAGAAATAAAATAAAATATGAGGAATCAATCTGAACGGCATGAATAGTAAGAGTTTTTTTTATGGAAAATGTTTGTTCAGAGAAGTTAGATTCATAAAGTTGAAAGGCAGTTGCTGACTATGTGTAGAGTTGACCTAAATGATCTATTACCACAGTATTTCTACCACCTGGTCACAGCTCTGGACTGTATGTTTTACCAAAGCCTTTTTGTGGTATAACGATAAGCGATATTGTTCCCAGGATGAAGAAAAGTGCTTTGCAGGTGTTGTATGGCACAGCTGACTTGACCCACACAGATGCCGTCCTAACAATTGGTTCCTGCTTACCCTTTGGCCCATGCTCCAAGTGATCTGATTGGCTGACTGCCTTGACAGGCATTGTGCTGACTCTGTGTCTTTGAGGGCCCGAGCTCTAGTATATGCTGCCTGGTCAGCAGTCTGTGCCCACAAATGCTCACACACACACGTGCGCACAACACACACTAGCACACTTTTTACAATATCATGCAGCAGTTAGAAGAAAATGTGTTTTATCACCAAGACAAGCTAATACCTTAATAAAAGCTTGTTCATGTACACATGATACAACGTTGGTTTGTTTATGTTTCAGTCTCCATATTTTCTACAGTCACATCATTATCTATTTAGCAATGTGGATAATAGCCACTATTCAACGTTGAGCTCTGTCACATTGTGCAGAAACTCAACCCTCTGATGACCTAATCTATAGGTCCTGATGTTAGGATGCAGTGACAATGAGAGGCAGATCCCATAACCTTATCACCTATGACACCAGCACAATATCCAGCAAGCCCCTTGACGCCCAAATCCTTTACACCTGAGTGATCACACTGAGAGGAGCTAAAACAGTTAGCAGAGGCTGGAGACAGACTCCACACTGACAGGTCTTTAGGTTTACATAAGGAAGATGGGCTTTAGGTGCAAGAAGGGATTGGCAGCTCATCACAAACACAAAAGGAGGAAAGCAGGTGAAGCTCACTATTTATATATTAATTTTAACAAGCACAAAAGGAAACCTTTAAGGTTATTTCTATAAAATTAATCTTTGTATCAAGGGGTTTTCTTAAAGTTCGGTATTGAAGGACAGACAGCTTTAAAGTTAAAGTGGCCCCTTAAAGAAACGAATAGCTGTGCAGAAGTCTCAGCAGGAACAGAAATACTCCATTTGGGACTTTTGCTTTCCTGTAATTATAGTGATTAGCATAAAGAACCCCTGCATTGATAAGTCACAGTCAACATTATCTTATCTTTGCCAAATCCCACATAAATCCAAGCACACATAAACTGGGAAGTAATGAGAATTAATCACGACGCGTCAGCCAAGAAATGTTTCTAACGAAGGCCCGACTAATTACATGTCAACGGGCTTTGCATGCTCAGCAGTTGAAAATACAGGACTCCGGTTTTCTGCTTTAATTAGCTCGTTTTTGCATTGTAATCGCAGTTTACCCAACCAGTGCTCTGACTGCTGTAGACGACAAAGAGCTTATTAAATAATTACACGGTGCATGTGCAGTTATTTCCTCATATGTGATTTTATTACACAAGGCTGATGATCGTTTTGGATGTTTGCTGAAAACAACACAGCCACGTTTTTTAAAAAGAAATTATTAAGTATATAAGTCATTGATTGACAAGAATATCTGCAATACATGTTAATGAGAAAAGCTACTTGTCTTAAGAGGTAAAACTCATGGGGGAGGGGGTGTTATGCTATGGCTCTGACTGACACATCCGGTGTTGAACACACGTAACCTTCTGAAGCTATACACGCCATCTTGTGCAACAGATTATGCAAATGACTGCTGGAGCTTCCCTGTTTCTTATTCTTCAGACGCTTCTCAGATGGAAGTGCAGATGGATTGTGAGTAATTACAGAGGGCCCTTGAACTGCCGGTGCCTATGGGCAGGAATGTTTCACAGCTGAGAAAAAAGTGATGGACCGCCACGTTGGCATGGCAACAGTGAAGGTGCTAATAATGTTCATCCTTAACAGCAAGGAAGGAATCCCCTCTTCAAAGGAAAGAGACACCTGTGAGGAGAAGCCCTCGGACCGTTTTCCTTCTTTCTTCCTCTCTTGCAGCAACCTGTATTTTACACGAACGCTTTATCATCCAGTATCCATCCTTCTCTCTCATCCCTCTCGCTCTGTAGCGCTTTTGTGTGGACTCTTCAGAAATACCTGCTTGGGACAGCAGTATTTAAAGTGTAAATAACATTAACATGGTAATTATTAACATATCAGTAAAACCTGTCTGCTGTTAATAACTGACATTGTAGGTGCTGACATGCCTCATGCTCATTGTCCCGAATTTTCCCAAAATGTGACTGTATGTGGTGATGTGAGGATAAAAAATCTTGTTTTTGTTTTATGGCGTTTTGTTTCTTTTCTTACCCCCATTAGCAGCAGCTATCACCAGTATGAAGAAAGAACATGTGCAGGTGAATCATTTCATGTATTAGTCAGCAGGATAAACCTCTATCACATGTTAGTTTGGTCTCATCCAAACGTTTCTTTGATTATCAGCAATTAAGTTTCTCAAAAATATAAAGAACATTTCCATCTATGAAGCATCAGATATTATGTGAACACACATGCAAGCCACATGCACACACGTGTAGGCGCAAGGCAAAGCACTGGCTGTGCTGTGCACGTGATAGGTGCCTGACAAATCAGGGGACAACAGGAAGTGACTAATAACATCAAATAAGGAACCAAGTATGGGTATATGGGTCGCTGTTTCCAGAAATCTTCAATTTCCCTGTTTAATACATCATTACTACAAACACAATCTCTAAACATCTTAACCCTGAAAAAAGATTCCCAGAAAAAGGATGAGTTTTTATTCTTTCCCCCACGTAATCGAACTGTTTAGTATATAATAGCAAAGCAGCTTCTTGACAGGTATTGTGAAATATATAATTTTAAATTCAACAATTAATTAAATAAATCAAATGCATCATGTTTTGTAATTATGCATTTTTAATAAAAATGTTGCATTTTGAAAGATTTAATTAATGAATACTGTTATTTGTAAATACATTTTCAAATGCTTTTTCTAATAGAAGAAAAAAAATTACATGGCTATAAATACATTTCAATCATTTGAAAGGGTAATTTGCTTTCCCATATCCATTTTCCTTTTTATCCCCTGATGCATTTATAAATCCTTTTTGCAAATGAATTTCCATAATGGTCTACCCCGCTTCATTTAGCTGCATCATGACTCTTTGGGGCAGTGAAAACCAAGTTAAACCCACATAATGCATGCAGCTTACTCCTTAGTTAGGCAGTCACACTTGCATCTCTGCCATGCATCTCCGATTTGAGGGAGAAAGCAAATTCCATTGCAAAAGAAAAACAGAAATGGAAATGAGCAAAAGCATGTGAAAATAAATTAACATATCACACTAGTTCTGCAGTCATTTGGCAAACGCCTTTATCCAAAGCGACTTGATAAGTTATTTTAACCTAACATGCATGTCTTATGTCTTGTCTATTAAGGGGCCGTTGTTAATAAATGATTGTGACATGTAGTATGTAAAGCCCCTTTTGCATGACCAACATGACAGGAAAAGGGCTATATGTGTACAGTCCGTTTAAATCTCTCAACTATCTGTGTTATTAAAGTTCCCACTGTTATAATGAGGCTGTTACATTGGAAATATTTCTGCCTTATTAATAGTATGGCACTGTTTTTGTGAACTGCTGCACAAGCTGTGAAGTAACCCTTCTGGAAATACCCTTAAGCTCCAGTTTATGTACTGCAAGGATAATTTAGGAAATTCCCTCATTGTGTAAAGCTCAAATGTAACAAAATAAGCACACAGCACAGTGTATGATCTGAATACAAAACATGATAAACTGTTATCTTATTACATAATGAACAAATCAACCAAAACACTCACATACACACATTTGTCTTAGTAAGGGACATTTAGCATTTGACAATATTTCCCCCAAACCTAATCCTATCATAACTAAATCTACAATACCTGACCGCTTAGCCTAGAAATACCAATAAGCTGGCTGTATATATGGTCAGAACTAGTTTTAACACTAAATAAATACTTTAAATTCACAGATTACCAATTTATCTCCACGTTTAACAAAAGTTATCATGCAGGAAAACAAATAATATGAAAAATAAATATGGAAATAAATTAATATGTAGTGTTCACGCTGTAGCTTTTTAGTGTCAAATAGCTAACAGTAAGGCTAACATTTAGAGGATCAAAACAGGACATAAGGGATGCAAGTAACCATTCATCCCACTAAGAGGAAGTCATTTTGCAAGTTAAAAATGATTTCTCTGGAACCAGTGAGTGAATGAATGGGAGTGAATGAATACGGTTAAAGATAACAATCAGTAATTTGTTTCCATACTTTTATACTCCACAATAATTTGGAAAGTGATTTCTGTCAGGCTACCTGTGGAATTTCATATCATTGCTGTTTTTTTCTTTCTTATTTCTTAAAACTCTCTTTCTGTCTCAAATATGATTAACGGGGAAAGCATGCTGAGCCCATGTGTCCTCCCCCATTATTCCTGCTTTTTAATTGGTTCGTCAACAGGACCCCTGCCTTTGTTTATCTGAAGATTCTTCAGCACACACACGTGCACACATACGCTACCCAATAGAGTGACCACACTCACCGGGGCCAAATATTTCCAGAGGCCTCTGTGTCTGTCAGCTGATTAGGAAACTTTGATTGTGGTTATCGTAAACTTTCCACAACACAATACCTTCTTTTTTACCAGCTGTATATTTCCTTCATCAACACTGACTCGGAGTGCAAATAGTCCCAACTCACATTCACAGGTTTCTATATCAAACAGGCACTTGTGAAACAGTACAGTCATTGTTGTAAAGTGGGACAGAGGTTGCAAAATGCTGCAAAGTAGGATCTTTGATCAAACGAGACCTTAATGGACGACATGGTAATGCTACAATGTGTTGCAGCAAACAAATATTATTTGTGCAGAAGGTCAGTCTTTAATCTCTTATCAGTGCACAGAATTAACCCCTGATTAAGATAAGCTGTGACTTTCCACTGTTTGACCACTCTGTTGCAAGGTGACCACCAGCATGTTTATGGTTGTCCAGATCCCCCCTCTGTTCTTTTTCCACTGGGAATTCAGCCACATGTGACCATGCGGGTAAAGTACCAGCAGAAGACACTGTGTCACACATGCATGTCGGCATATAATGCTTTATTTGTTATGAGGTATGTTCAGGTGATATTATTAACAGGAAAGTCTGTTTCAGGAAGCCAGACTGCTTATTTAAAGAAGCAAGTTTGATCGTCATCCTAAAAATGTTACCATGGAATTTTCCTCGTGGCTTTGTTTTGATTATTTGCACACCTTGCAACAAATGTGTGCAGAGTGCATGTTGTAGTACACAGCAACATAAACCATATATCTGGGCACAGGTTATAAGAACTCAGTAAAAAAGGAAAGAGAGGCTGAACTCCATGCAAGATTTCCAGATAAGGTTAGTATTGACCTACAATAACTAATGGTAAGCTCTGTCAACAACAACTTACCATATAGCTAGTGTTGTATGGGTTTGTTGCATGATTTACAGCTTTGCATGCAGAAAAATAACAAAAAACATACAGTTTTTAACAAATAACTATATAACTTATCCACATTTCTGCTCTTGCAATGCATGTTTTACTGATCATGTTTCAGTTTTAGCCATGTCCATAAATTCATAAAAGGTTTGTGGTCAAACACGAAGGTAAACTCTACCAAACTTCAGCAATGGTAAATCTTATTCAATCTTCAGTCATTCACAGCGAAACCTTACACTGCAGTACTACAACAAGAACACAGAATGATTGTGTGACTTTGCCTCGAGCACAAACACAGATGGGCATCAAAGAGACAGCACCACATCTTCCTTAACAATGCATACATGAGATTATGTAGCTGTGTATGTGCTATATGGCCCAACACTTATGGCCACAACACACCCAACAACTGCTAAAATTCTGTGCACCTGTGCGCTGGTGTCTTTTTATGAGCTCATCAGCAAGGGTGTCCACTCCACCCTATTCCCAAAACCTACCCCTTTCCCCTTCTGTTTGCCTCATGATCAAAGCTCCTGCCGTGCAACTGCTCCTTTTGATGCTGTAGCACAATAGAGCCTGTAAAGGTTTGGATTTCTTCATCCATTCAGTTTCAAAAAGACCTGGCCACCCCTCCCTTCACCCAAATGGTGGAGGAAGAGACCCTGGCAAAATATCTCACATTCAGGCTTCAGGCTTGCACTAATAAACTGCATTAATCATGTCAAAGGCAGCTCCTCCTGCGCAGTTTTGGCACAATTACCTATAAACTTAAATCAAACAATGAAAATGTAAACTGTAGGCACAGAATACACTTAACAAAATGTCATATTTTTAGGGTAAAATATATATATATATATATATACATATATAAATTGGAGATTAAACTCTCACCAACTATAGACACTTTGAAATCCAGGTTGAAAACATTTTTTTTACGCGTCTATGAATTAATTTGCACAGTAAATTTATATGATCTACCTTTAATGACTTTTATTTATGATTTTATTGTGATTTTTGTTGTTTTTATTCTCTTTACATCTGTAATACTTTTACTGTTTCAATGTAAAGCACTCTGAATTGTCCTGTACATGAAAGGTGCTGTAGAAATAAACTTGTACTTACAAAAAAATAAAAAACACGTATGT
>JBAMHV010000025.1:9254454-9290128 GCA_037177535.1 Pseudomugil gertrudae
ATGGAAAAAGTTATTTTATTAATTAATAATATGATATAAAAAGCAACTATAGTTACATACTGAGAAAAATGTAGTGAGGTAATCATTTAAAGAAATGATACTTTCAGAAGAACAATATCATTGTGTCACAATATAACACACAAAGTCAATGTCTGTTTTATGTTCTGTCAGCATGTAGCACAAGTCTCACACTGGTTAATACCCATGTAGTATTGTTTTCCTTGGTGTATATGACCAAACATGGAAACGAATTTTCCCCTTACACACATGCAGACACAGACATCCAGATACAGATCCAGTTACAGTCTCCTCATGTCCCTCTTGTACTGTCATACCAAGGTTGACAGGAAGTTCATGTTGGAAGGTGTGAAGTACTTTTGCCTGTCGCTGAGTACAGCTCTTCAGCATGTGAATGACTGACCGTTTGGTCATTGCTTTGTGCTTAAATTGTCCGTGTGTGTGTCCAAATGTGGTCTAAAATGTACATGGGCATGACAGAAATGTGTACTAGGGGTCCTGTTATTTGCAGATGGCCTTTATCACCCTGCATGTGATGCTGCATGCGAAGGCTTCAGAACGAGAGCTTGTCACCAAGCATCATCTGAATAGTCTCACTCATAACATGCTCATCAATGTGTTCCACTTGTTACTGCTTAACATGAGCATAATGGGTCACGTTTAATTCTTATATTAATAGACTTTAAGAAAAGAAGTAATTAGGGTTGTTTTCTTATGTTAATGTTACTTCCTGGGATTTCTCGAGCAGTTTTAATAGAACTTCACACCAGATTCATTATTCAGAGTTGCTTTTTTCAAGACACACAGTAGGACACTTATATAATTGAAATAGTAATACAGAACCTGTATGTATAAAACGAGCAGGATCCTGGCTATGATGCCAAAAACTATGCTGTGGGCTACTGGTAAAAAAAAATACACCCAAACACCGAGACATCAAACGCAATGTGCTGATTCTTATATGTTCATGGTGTCATTTTAGAGACAGTCAAACTAATCTACACACCTAATTTGCTGTGCCTGAGTTTTTGAATAATTAGTTTTGATGGTCACACATGAGCTGAAACAGACACAACAAACAGACATTACTTTGAACTCAGGAGCTGTTGAGACTGCACAGTTACATCTGGCTGAGTCATACATTTGCTTTCTCTCATACACAACCAAAGAGTAAATATGTTCTCTTTCTTGTTTTTGCCCCAAAGTGGGGCACAAACTGTACGATCCATGTGCAGGTTTCCTTGTCTCTCTATGTGCACTTCTGTGTAAATTGCAGATACCACAAATTTCATTCTGCAGGAATCCCTCCCCACCCCTCCAAAAAAAAGAGAAATAGAAGACTACCCTTCTGATTCATTTTAAGATGAAACATGATGTTTTAAAGTATGTTTAAAGTTTGATAAATCAGTTTGGTGCCTCAACCTAACCGTGCAAAACTGAAGTGTAAAAAGTAATGGATCAGGTAGGCGTAACTCAAACAAACTCCTGTCTTAAAAATAGGCAAAGTGGTCAACTCTCTTGCCTAAACAGTTAAATGGAAATGTGACTTTGCAGAACAGTTTTTAAAGCACATACAAAAATAGAAACCCTAAACAAACAGAGAATGTCATGAACTATGAAACATGCTGTGAAAGGTGCAGGTCGAGATCTGAATGTTCTGCCTCAAACTCATCAAGGAAAGTAACGAATGCTAATGAACAGCCTACAGCAAAATTAATTACAGTCTTCTTAGTACTCTGAATCCTCTCAAAGATTTCAAGTTATAATTTTGCTCTTTGTTGTCTGGCATGACTCCACAGGTATCTGGGCCAAAACTCTGACACTTGATTGACAAATACGGTCAAAATGAAACTGAACCCTTCAGACGGTTGGTTTGGAAATAAAAGAAAGATTCTGACTTCAATGACTGCATCATTTTTTACAAGATTTATGAATTTTCTTTTCTGCTATTCAGAATAAAGTTATGAATACCAATAGGTGATAACTTCGACCAATCAATGCTCTTCAGTGTTTCAGCATCACTGTTTCTAGTATTGGCTCAGAATCATAGCTGAGGGAGTACCAATATACGTGTGGGATGGTTTCATGGTTTCACCTGAAATGGAAAACCAAACAAAGGAAGCCACACTGAGAATTAAGATTTTGACATTGACAGAGAAAACAATAAATAGTAAAATAATACATAGTTAAAAATTCCTTTTGGAAGTAACCATCTAACCTTTTTCTGCAGGGAACAGAATATGTGATAATTTATTCTTATAAAAAAATGGCATATATCATTATTTGATATGAAGTATGACTTATGCACAGTGAGTTAAACTAAACTTCAATAAAAATGACCTTTTGTACTCAAGTCACTGTCAAATCACACAAACGGTGATTACCTCAGAAGCAACAGCTGTGACCTACATACCTCAGCAATGCACTCTGCAAAAATTCAAAGGCTACTTAATACAAACTCTCTCTCAGTTTAAAGGAACAATGTCAATCATTCAAAGGGCGTTAAAGCAAAGACGATGTACTGCTGTGGCATGTTTCTGCTACCTCCTGCACCACCAAGGAATGGTAATCACTTCCCTGAGCACAAAGTGTACCATAAGAGAGGAACACAAGGAGAAGGTGGAGCCAGAAAAAACACAAGATTTAAAGAGCAGCAGAGGTGATGAGTGGCTACATAGCAAGAAAACTTAGAGATGTGTCTATTTCTGGGCATATAATTTGGCAATTGGACATCAAGCCAGTCCTTTTCTGGACACTCCCGTATTAGCTCTTGTCCTCTGTTCTCCAAAGAATCCTTCTTTGTTGGCGAGTGTCCAACACAAGTTCTGTTGAATGTCAATATGACACAATCCACACTCTGATATGGCAACAAACACAGTCAGGAACATGCATAGGTTATGATAACTGATGCAGACAGAGGAGTCACATGGGGCTTGCCAAGTGGAACCAAAGTAGCGTTTCCACACAACACTACATGTGAACTCAAAGGCAAAAATTTCAGCCTCGTTTCTGGCTCTTTTAAAAACAAACAAAAAATATATATTCAATAAAAGACAGTAGTTTTTAGTGAATGCAAGTATTGAAACACAAATACAATCAAGCATAATAAAAGATAATAAACATCTGGTTTGACACTGCTCTAAGGAAGCAATAATTTGTGGATCTATCTACACCAGGAACCAGCCCACCCATAACGATGCAAGCCAGAGTCATTACTCCATAGGGCTGCAGTGCAGGTCCCCCCTCTAGTCCTTCAGACAGGGAGATCGCTGTAACAACAATCCTGCAGACCAGGCAGGCAGAGTCCCCCGATGGTGGGTCCCCATGAGGAAAACACTCTCATAATTCATTATCAGATAACTAAGGAGGCCCAGGACCATTCAGACATTTATAAATGATTAAAAGAACTATAAAATCAATTGTGAAATGCACAGAGAGCCGATTGGCTCCCTGGGCACAAATCTGTCCATGTGTAAGTTAACACCATTAAAACAATCCAGTTAAGTTTCACATACATGAGTTTTGCAGGATATTTTAAACTTAATGTGCACATGGGACATGCAGTTTGCTTCTGAGTGGTGCACTCGGACTAGTCATAAGATCCCTACCCATCCACAGCCCGAATTAACCTGTTAATGAGACATGCTCCTTACACTTTTAAACAACGCACTTTGTACCTCATCCACGCTACTCAACTTTAAAGGTAAATCAGACAATGAGTTGATTTTCTTCAGCTAGGCTTTTGATTATGTTGTGAAAAAGCACCATACAAATAAAGCTGGATTGAATTGAATTAAGTCTCCTTCTGCTGAAGAAGCTGCTATTTCTAGGGGCAAGCATGAACTTGAAACTAAATCAGTAGTTCACAACTAGTTGCTTCAACTTCAGTGCCATAAAATCAACAAAAATCCTCTCCAAGTTGCATCTAGTCATAGGTCAATCCTGTAAATACTCCTGTTCCTCACTACCATGCTTGTCTAGACTTCAACAGGGGATAGTTCCATGTGATCTATGGCTTTACTACCAATGAAACATTATGAGACAGATGGGAGATAATTACCAAAGATGCCTAACATATTTCTTCAGCTTCTCTTGTGTTATGCAACCAACTGCTGCAGCCAGTTGTGATTGTGTGCTAACAGTGAGTGTGTAGGGTGTGCTTGGCTAATCTTCTTCAGACAAATAAAGATGAAGTAAAGTTTTTAAGACCATAGAAGAAGTTGGTCCAAGGAGTGTCCTGATACCCAGGGATATCCCTGTCTGGTGTTCGCCTAAGCTAGGTAAACATACAGCAGTAGGCTCTGACTCACTGCACACAGTAACTATGGTTCCTTTACTAACAATGACACACCAGTGTAAACTCTACAAAGCAATCGCAAATCACCAGTGATTCATAGCATGAGTACATCCAATCAAAAAAATAAAAACATGTAAATGTCAGTGGAAGATGTTCCTGCAACAGAAAGTGGCAAAATTATTGCTTGATAGTGGAATTTGAAAGTGGAAAGGAAAACTTTTGAAGCTTTGAAGGAATCTAAAGGGTGACACCTCAAAAGAACTGACACTGGTAGATTGTACAGCCATGGCTCTACTGCTTCAACTTCCATTATTTATGCTTCACTCAGCTGCTTTAATCCAGCTCTGACTGCTCACCTTACTTGTTAAGCATTTATTCACAGTGAAACTTACACAAACAGTGTCAGGAAAAGAGAGTGCACCCTGCCTTTGGGTGAACTCACTCATTCTTCAACACCTTATGACAGTTTTATGCGATGTGTTAAGCTGGAAATGTGGCTGTGCAACAACTTTTTGCAAAGACTTACATGAAAACTGGCATGTGGGAGAAGTAGCTCTGATGTATTTGATGTATGATTTTCAAAGCTGTAGCCTGTAATTAAATGCGGGAATTTAACTGTTTCACAGCCAATTTCAAGTTTATTCAAATTTTCAGCAAAACTGGTTTTTCATTCCTTACAGTTTTTTTTTCCCACCTTTTGTACAAGTTGAGCATGTATTGTGCACGTACACTGATCAGTGTGTTAGTGGATACCCTGGCTTTTGAAACCAATCAGTACTCAAGCCCTCCTTTCTCACAGTAACATACTATTCCCATCAGGTTTCTTTTATTTGCACTCACACACACACGTCTCTTTAATGTCCTCACTCTGTTTCCCATAAAATTCACATGTTAGATGTCTTTCTTTTTATGTGCCAAATTAGCTTGGAATGTTGTTGGCTTGTAAGAAAACAAAAAAAAAAAACACATCAACACCACTCATATAAGCTAATGTTTTGTAGCAATAGGTGAAACCTTCTTTATTTATTTGTTTTCTATAGTGAGAAAGACAGCGTACTTTCACTAGACTTGAAGCAAACCCATTTCTGCTTGAATACACAAGTGCATGCATAGCACACAGTATACATGCATGTACTATGCATGCTCATTGTGAAGATGTTTGTGTATTTAATAACCAAACTGTAAGAGTTATGCAATCATTTATTCTGGCAAAACAGACTTTGGTCATTCGAGTCCAGATTTGCGATTTACCCACTTTTGGGCCGTCTGATTATCCAGCGCCTGCCAAAGATGAATTGACAAGCTAAACTATGGGCTGTATGAATGTCATGGCTAAATTTATCCAGAAACAGACAGACAGAGACACACATTGTGCCGCTGTCTGTCCCCTTTGAGAATGGGGTTTGGAATGTCACCACATAACCCAAAAACTGGGCCAAGCACAGATGGACTGACTGCTTTACAGGCGTACCGACATGTCAGAGGCTGTCATTGTGTTGCATAAATGACCCCCTGTGTGTTACAGCTTAAATTAACAACTCAAGGAGCACTATCTTTGGACTGCATTAAAGACAGAAGCAATTTGAGCTGAACTGACTTAAATTAAATCAGAAAGATGTAGACTATTTAGATGCAATAGCATTTAGTCAAGCTGATACAAAGATTTAGAAGTGAATAAAATAATCCCCAAGGAGCTAATGCGCAAATGTCTACAGTTCATGGAGTAAAAATACATTTAACTACTTAATGTTTTACAATAAAATCAACTCCAGCTGTGTGGGGTATGCCACCATTTCTATTAAATAATTGAAGTTTTTCACACTGTACAGAAGACCCCCTAGCATTTGACATCCTTGTCTCCTTCCTGCTGAGTAGCTCCATCATCCTTTCATCCCTCTGACCCATTTATCTGCAGGACTCTGTACAGGTAAATCTGTGCTGATATCGTTATATTCCTATTAAAGTCCCCTAGTGTATTGAGGGCAGACAAATCTAGGCCAAGCGACCCTCCTATTCCACAGAGAAGAAGAAAAAGATTTCAAGAGGAAGTGAAAAGGGCATTGGGTGTGTTGTAAAGCATTACTGTCTACAACAAATTAAATGGGAAGGTTTACGTATTATGGTTGGATAGTTTCAGCTTACGTCTGGTTTGATGGGATGAATAAAATCAACATTTGAAGCCATTTTTCCCGCATACGAGTGCCTGTCGTATACTTGCTTTTTAGCTCTGCATGGTACATTTAGTACCAATAAAAAGCATTAATTTCAGAAGTGAATTTACTATCATGGATGTTATAGAAGAGCAGCCATCTGTCATGCTGCATCTCCTCTGCCTTTACACGCTTGCCTGTCATGTTATTTTCCTATCTTTATGATAGCAAATAAAGTGCTTTCACAATAAATACACTTTAACAATGTATCATTTCAGATCCTTTAGTGTATGTAACATGAGGAAATCTGTGCAGTTGTGTATCTGTATTGCCCCCATATCCTCATCTATCTGGTTCTGACTGGCTTTCTGCCTTCATGCAGCAAAGAGCCCATTTAAGCCTGATATTTACATGTGATGCCTATTAGTGTTTACATTAAATATTACAACTATTACGATCCACGGCAGACATTGACCAGGCCCAGGCGTCGGCACCTGCCACTCCCCTTCCTTTCTTTACCTCCTTTTATTTATTTTTTTTGCGCTGTCTTTCTGTGTCTGGTTTTCTCTCTTGTGTGTTTGTGTGTGCGCTGTACAAGAATAAATTCAGGCAGCCAATTATGGCTGGAACAAGGCGGCACAGGGGTGACAACATGTAGTAAAGAACACTCAGCCCACTGTCTGGAAAAACTGAGAGAAAAGACATGAGAGAGAAGAAAAGGGAGGAAAGCATATACAAAAAGAGACAACGACTGACACGGTGGAGTATGAATAAAAACAAAAGAATATAGCACAGAAAAAAATCACAAAAGACACATGCGGAAGACAGAGAAAGTACAAAAATGAGCTTGGGAAGAGCAACACATGACTAAACACAAGACGAGAAATTTATCCACATCTTCTGCCTTGATGGTTTCCTCGAAAGAGTAACCACACAGTGCATTTGCTCCGTGCCCACAGAGACAAGACAGTTTGCAGAAACACGTCTTTAAACTACAGCCTGTTAAATCATTAAATGGAAGTCATATTTTACTTTAACAGAGTACACATGTCTAAATAGGCCAAATATACAGGGTCTTGGAAAAGTATTTACCTCAATGAGTGTTTTCCAATTTCTTTGCATTGTAACTTTTATAAACTTTTATAGGTTTTTAATAAATATAAAAAAGGTGAAACATTACATTTGCACATAAAGAATCAGTGGTGCTACGATTAACATTCACAAGTCGCATCAAATCCCACAGAGCCCAATTAAATCTATCATCTGGACAGAAAGAAGATGGGCTGCTTGGAGATGGCCATCCACTAAAACTCACAGACCAGGCAAGAAGGGCATCAGTCAAAGGCAAGAAAGAGATCAAAAGTAATCCTAAAGGAGCCCTAAAGCTAGCACAGACCACTTTATTTCACCATTGGATATATATAAACTAAATAAAACTTAAACAAAAGAGATGAGGGATAATTTGACCAAACCCAGGGCCTTGGATCACCTCTAAAGCACCATATCCACAGTGAAGCATCGTGGTGACAGAATCATGATATCAGCAGGGGAAAAAGTTTTACAAACTACAGCTCCTGTTAAAAAGAGGAAACTCTTTTTCAGTCTTGAGACTATGACAGAGGTTCACTTGCCAACAGGAGAATGACCAATCATACAAATAAAGCAATAAATGGTAAATGAACTTATACTTATATACTGGAGTGGTTGTGGATGAAATGTTTTAATGTGTTGGATTGGCCAAATCTATTTCAGGATTGGCACTGAAATGGTTCACAGATTTAAAAAGGGAGTAACGACTTTTACACTTTGTGTGCCTGTTTGTCTTCAATTATCACATTTTATTTAGAGCTGGGTACATTAACATGTTATTGTTTCATTAACACATTAATTAATAACCACAGCTTGTTGTTCATTGTGCGTTAACACAGTTTTCTTTGTTTTAAAATAGTTGCAGAAGTTTGTAGGGGAAGGCTCGGTACCCTTAGTGACAGGAGGTTCTCTACAGGGCCTCAACCTTCATTTCTCATCCTGCGACTGAGTCTGAGATTTAAAGGAATAACAAACCTCACACGTTAGTGTAAGCTAACCAATGTTAGTATGGCTGGTGACCTGTCCAGAGTGTACCCTGCCTCTCACCTGGTAAAAGCTGGTCTTCAGCTTTTACTTTACCCCAAATTGGGCTAAGCAGTATAGAAAATGATGGATGCATGGACTTTTTAAATTCGGAAACCCAACAGAAACCCAACTACTACAGAAACTAATCTGTCACAATTAAGATTGTGATCCTTAACATTTTATTGTAAATGATAATTATTGGAGAAGCCCACATGTTCAACCTGACCTCAGTCAGTCCTGACAGTGACATCCGACCTGACCCAGTCTTGTATGTAATGGCAGAGAGAGTGAAGTGGAGAAAAATCACCTGGAATCTCGTTAGCTTCAGTAGCTTTGTTTGGAGCAGTGTGTACTTCAGATCCCAGGGGAGGAACTGTGGCTCGGATTAGTTAACCCTGCCTCACCCAGGTTACCATGCGGCCTTATCCTCGCTGCATAAGCCTTTAATGAGTTCACTGCCTTCTCTCCTCTGTCTTTTCTCTCCTTCTCTCCAGGCATTTTCATTTTATCCTGGGCTTCTCTGTTTTTCTTGCTTCTCTTACATCCCTTCTCTTATCTTTATTCCCTCGGACAGTGTGTGTTTCTCACTCCCCTATATAACCCTATTCCACCCCACGATACCCTTTTCTTTTCTGCTTGTCTGTCGCTTTTTTTTTCTCCCTTACCCCACCCCCCACCTCATCATCTCAGCATATGCTCTTCTGGGTCAGGATTATTGCCTTTCTTTTATTCGTCAATTACAGCGACTGAGTGATAAAGCAGAAAGGGAAACCTCTTAAATGTTGTGGTTGTAATCAAATTGACCAAATTGAATAGTGTCAAAAATAAAACTCCTAATTGGTCAAGTTAGTCCTGTTAAAACCACCCTTCAAGTATTTTCTCTTTAACATTCAGGCTATTACACCTGTGACTTATTCATGCTGAATGTATTTGACCTAACTGGGAAAATAGATGGGGAAGAATTTGTTAAGCCCGGTGCATGACAGCATGTCTCATGCCCCCATATAAGGTACCATAGCAGGAAATTCTCTGGGGAAAAGTAAGCTGTTGTTACTGTATGTGGCCGTACCGCCACTGAGTCTAGTCTCGCACGTGAATATTTGAGCGAGTGTGCATAGATATGTGTGTGTGTGCTTGTAGGGGAGCCAAGTTGTCTGTTAAGGTGAAGTACATTTCAAGATTCTCCCCTTTTGAGGAGAATAACGATGTGCAGAGCAAATAGAGAGAAAGGGGGGTGTGACATGAGGCCTCCCTTGTCTGGAATATTTGTGTCTCCATGTACCTCTTCCTGGAGGAATACCACCACTATTCTTCTTCCTTACCCCTGGCTGTTGCTTTTCTTGTGAGGGTCCAGAGTGGAATTAGCCCAACTCCCACAGGACAACGAAAGGAGCTCTGCCATCTCTTGTGATTCAATTTTCAGCTTTTTTCTTTTCACTGTTGTTTTGTCCGTTGCTTGTTTAAACAGGTTTCCCGGGAGATGATGTATCCGAGTTCTCAAATGGATCTCTGTGGGCATTATGTGTGTGTGTGTGTGGTCATGAGGAATTGTTTCATGGAGCCATACGCAACACAGATGAATGAAAATTCCAGACACACTAATCTTTTCCTGAAAATTGACAGGGAAAAGAGGATACTGGGATGTATTAATCTGTGAATAATACCCTCTAGTATTATTCTAGTGATGCAGAACTATTACATACCTTCCCAGGGTCATCCAAAGGTTTACCTTACCTTGACCCTGGCTTGTTTTAAGTCCCAAAAGTTATGAGCGTAGAAATATAAGCAGATAAAATGGGATTGAAGGGCTCTAAGCTCATCTACCGCAGAGACCCCCTCTGTTCAGGCTCACAGGCCGATTATGGCATATGATATTGAATCCTCTTTGGGCTGTCGCCATTGTGTGAGTGTGTGAAGCTTTGTTGTGTGTGTAAAAGCGCCTGTGCATCGGTGTCTATATGTACTTGTATGCAGGCAACTCATTTGCTTGATGATTCACCAGCCGCTTGTGACCTTGTGTGGAGGGGCTTTCACCCCCCTCGAGGTGGGGTCAGGAGTTCAGTGGGGTGCTAAGTAACGACTTTCAATCAACATCAATCACTCACTTCTAGCGATGCATGGCTGCATCCCTGCAGCCCAGGTAGGTGAAAGAGGGTTAGGGCTTAATGTCACTCCTCACTGGTAAAGCTCCAATAGATTAACATTATGCCCTGATTATAACATTGAGAGACTTTCAGTAATGATGGCTGAGGGTAATAACCAAACCTTTACTGGGAGAATTGTTAATAACATTTCCACTTCAATGTCATGAATGGAAGCTGTGGCTAATTCATTGGTTGCTGTTTGCTCTCGTGAATGCTGTTTCCTGCATTGTTGCTGTTTATTTACTTTTCTCTGAACCATTATTGTAGTGCACAAAGCCCTGAGCCAGAACATAAACCTGAATGTCAAGAAAAGATGGTGTTTTAATGAAAACAGTGTTGTGGTTTAGCTGTAAACATATAGTAGAGGTTGTCCTTGCGCTAAACACGTGAGGCATGCCATTGACTTGGCAGATGGTGCTACACAGTAAGCCTAACAACAAAACTAATGCTTGCAAAATGTTTAAGTCTTCTTCATGCAGATGAATAGACATTTGTTATGTAACATTTGTTATGATCTCATGTGGTTTAGACAAATGTATGCAAACCAGTAAATATTTTACAATGTGTCAAGACTGGATGCAAAAAGTGCAGACATCTTCATATCTCTGCAGACTATCAGGAACAAAGAACTCAAAACATACGTAAGGTAACATCTACAGCTGCCTTTTGACATAGAACTGCCATGAACTCTCACTAGACTGCATATTGATTTAATCTTAACAGATAATAACAATTTGATACATGATTTGATTCATCACATATGGTCCCCATCAAAACTATGCAAATATGTTCTTTTTAAAATAAGTCAACTTAAAGAGCTGAGGAGTTGCCCTACAGCTTCATTTACATTTTTGCCACCTTTTCATCTTATGACTTACCTTATCTTATGACTTAGAACATTATGCTAATGTCTAAGTTGCATTCCCAGAGTTTTCTAATCTAAAGCTAGGACTTCAGCCCCTACCTCTGCTGTGTATAACAAGAGCAATAGACTATTGCTCTTGTTATACACAGTATTTTTGTAAGCAGACTGGTTTGAACCAGTCTTTTTCTATTAGACATACCGGTACTCTTTTCCTGTTGTCATGTAGCTGTCATGCTTGTATCAGCATCTTTCTAACCACACTTATTAACAACATCAAGCTTCATAATTAATTTTAGTAACGCAAGCAGCTATTTTTCCCTTAAAGGTGTAATCATGTTAATAAATAACTTGTTTAAGCAAGCGAGATTTGGTCAGAAATGGCACATGACAACAACGCTTAAGCTTAGTTTAGCATAAAAAGCAAAAGAAGCAGAAGGGTACTGGCCAGTGATCCACAATCGTGGTTCTCAAGGCACACTATTCTGCAGATATTAGATGTTTCCCTGCTACAACACACCTGATTAAGATTTAATACATGTCTGACAGACCCAGTGTATCCCGGCTTTTGCCCAATAATTAATGGGATAGGCTTCAGTGACCTGTGACCTTAGAATAAGCAGTACAGATAATAGATGGACAGATGGATGTCTGACAAAGTCTGCGACTAAGCCATAAAATTTGAGTCAAGTGTGTTGAAGCTTGGAAATAATACAAGTCTGCAGGGCGGTGGATCTCTGGTCCACATGCAACCATCTCCTATTTAAAAGAATAGATAAACATGACAGTACTTTGATGTTTTTATTGCTCTAAAGTTGCACAATATTAAGCTCGACTTTTTGCATTTATTAGCTCTGCTATGGTGAACAGACATGCGAACAGTAAAGTTGCAAAAGGTTATTTGTTATTTGTAACACAGAGTAATGAAGTGGCCTGTGGGGTTGGAGTTTTTAAATACCTAAAGGTTCAGGTTATACTGGCTGAGTTTCATGACATGCATCAGCATAAGTGCCTGATCATAGCTCGGGCTCAGCTTCTGCAGAATCCTACTCCTCAAATCACCTGACAAAATGCTGACAAAACCAATGGAGGTTATAAAGAATGAAGAGCAAACTAAGGATTGATCATTTAATTTTAAGAGTGGAAGATGTGTCTTCAAACAATGAGCTTTTTTCTTATTTAATATAACATGCTTTGCGATTGATGCAAAACGTTTTATATGTCATATTTATTGTATATTACAAAAATATCTTCTTTGCTTAAAGGGCATCTTTAAAGCCACCAAAACGCCAGAAGACAATTTTCATCCTGTGTTTTCTAAGTCTTATTTTCCTTTAATTTTCTTTTCTCTTGATGTGGTAATGGGGCTGATGGGGGTTTCTTTCATGCCAGCTGAGTGATCCCCTGTGTTTTGCTTTTAAAATGGCTAATGTATGGGTGGGGGATAGAACGCATTACCAGGGCACATATATGCAGAGTGGTTAAAGAGTGGCCTGGTTTTCTGTTACACACACACATGCACATGTTTTCTCCTTCAACCAGCTGCACCTGTTGCTGACTGTTGGCCACTGGCTATCAAATACATCTGCACACTTTTGGATATACTCTGCATGTGTGTGTGTGTTTCTAATATATTTCCTTTACTGTGTGCATGTTAGTGATGCTGACAGCCTTGTATCATATGTCACCAAGGTCAAAAGTGCTCACCACCCCTTCATTTATAAGGTGCCATATCATCCTAGATAAAGCTAATCTTTATTTGAGGTACCGTACACAACCTCTCTTTAGTCAATCCTGCAAACAGCATCTGTGTAATAAGTCCAAACTAACCCCATGAACCTGAGCAAAGTGACTTTTTCCTTCTTTTCCTTTTTCTTCTTTTTTATCAGCATAAATAAAACCTCATTACTACTTTAGCTTAGTTAGTTAGTTTAGTTTTAGTTAGTTTAGTTTAGTTTTGACCTGTGGCCCAAATGAGTTAGATGCGTTTTGTTATTAAGTGTCACTCCAAAAACAGCACTTGTGGTTTCCAGCTGCAGATGAATATTTTTAGACGCACTCTGTATTTTGTGGTGCTATATTTGTCAGCAGGCTGCATAGTTTTAAATCCGGTCAAACTACATTGTAATTTTTTCTTTTGTTTGTCAGCTTTGTCTTCATTTAATGTGGTAATATGAACTGGCTACTTTAAATGTCCTATTGTGCTTATACATGTTTGTACAAGTGCCTTTGAAAGAATAAACATATATTTAACATGATTTGTTTGACAGTATTAAATCCAGCAGTTCAACTACTGAAGTTCTAATGCTTAAAAAGCTACTCCCTTTCACACACTAATTAACTAAAGACACACAGACACACACACTTGTTCTGGCCTCCCTGCCTATGTCCTTCCTTTGTCTCTTGTAATTAAAGCATCTGCTTGGCCTTACTACCCCTAAGTCACTTGTCTTTTTATCTGAGGGAAGAGTAGAGAAGATAGTCACATTCCTTACCTCCATGGCAGGAACACATCATTATCCTCTGCATGTGTGAATCACTGCATTCAGTGTCTTTCTCAGCTTTATTTAATCTAATGCCGCCTTCCTTGTTCCTCTCCTTCTCCTCTCACTTTATTTTTATTCAAAAGCCCTTCACTACATGGAACAAAGGAAGGAAGTGCCCCTTACTAGGATTATTTATATCTTTGCTATGTTGTGTTATATTTAGCACTTAGGTTATATTAGTCACTGTTCAGCCAGATTTGGAGCTGAACTCAGCGGGTACTCTGGATGATGGTGGAGGATTGTGCTGCTTAAGAGAACACCTTCAATCACTTGCCCTTCTGTGAACACATGACTTCTTGGATAATTGTATGTTTTCACTGCACTAGCCAGTTTGGCAGATTTTCTCAGCTCTTCATCGGCTTCTACTCCCCCTTTTCATCTTATTTTCAGTCTCCTATACTTTCTAATAGTAGTTTTTCCTGTTGCATAATAACTATATTGTCCTATGTGGCAGTCACTGCACGACTAAGGCTTTGAATATTTAAGAGGATACAGGCAAAGCTTCACCTCATGCTGTCTTTGCCTTTTGTACATCAGCCTTTATGAAATCTTTTGTGTTTGAACCAGACTTTTTCTACTCTTGTATAATTTTTAACGATGCAGTCTCTTCCTTGTGCCGCCAAAAGTAAAAATAGACCATCATATTGTCCAGCAGTGGTATTTACGTGCAAATTGTCACGTTGCATGAGTGCAAAATACTTATTATGGATGCACAGCATCTATTTGGAATGATTGCAGATTGCACATCCAATGGCTGGTCACTGTCGCTGGTGGCTATGGGATGAGCCTCCTTCACCCTCATTCCCCCCCCTTCCTTTTCCTCTGCTCAGCAAACCCACAATCCTCCCACGCTTGCACTCACTAACTCCCAAGCCCAACTCACAACCAAATTCTGTTTAACCCAAAACAGCCCACTGACCTCGGGTTTTCAAATATTCCTGTGATCCGCCCATGGTAACTCAGTGAAAAACCAGAATTTTGGTTCAGGCCATCCATCAACCCAAATAAGGGAAGTTGCCGTTTACCACTGCTTCTAAACAGAGTAATAAAAGTGATAATGGAACTGGAGTCTAAAAAATGTTTACTTGACAAAAACCAGAGTATGTTTTCTCAAATACTCTGACAATAATCCTCCAAACTTTATTCCAGGAAATGTCAAATTAATTTTCAGGACTATTCATTTTAGTTCAGTTTTATTTGTCCTCATCAATGTCCTCTCAGGACACTTCACAGACATACTACATTATATCATTAGAAAAGAACAAAAGGCTAAGTTAGTGTTTGTGTGTTTTTTTTTTTTTGGATCAATCTCTGGGGATCAAGAATTATAAAGAAAATACATGCGATGGTTAAATAAAAACTTGTTCAGGATGCGTCCTGAAAAAGTCACATGAGGTCAGATTCAGCATACACTTTAAGAATCTACTATTTTGACACCTTGTTACATTCTCCACAAGAAGGGAGAAGTTTGTTTTTGCATAGTGGTGGCAAGAAAAGGAAAAAAGTATAGTTTTGGTCTGGTCCATCCATATTTAGTCTGCAACGGGGTGGGGGGTCACTGCAGGTGGGATGTCTGTGCTTTTATGGAATGATTACTAAATAACGGAGTAAATAATTTGGCAGCAGCAGGTCGGGTTGTTTGTCCGCATTAACCACCTCAAATGTTCGACACAATACTTAAAAAAAGAAAAAAGTTCTGCAAGCCCGATGTGTTGAGAAGTCTCTTCAACAGCATCCACATGGAGCATTTTACAGGCTTCAGAATGAACAGCGGGCATCCCCACCTTTAGAGAAATGCTTGTATTTTTCCTGGCAAAGATAATCCAGGATCTAATAAAGACCTCAGTACAAGTTTATCCAAACAGTGTCCCAGCATTCCTCCCCAGTTCTCTTTCCAAGAATTTCCAGGGGTTTGGAGGCCAGTGCTGCATACATCTGCTGGGAGTTAGTGACACAGAAACTAAATGCTGCACATGTCTGAGGAAGACCAGTGAGGTAGTGGGCTGGAACTATCCCTAAACTGGGCCCCATCTCCTGCTGCAGCTCCTCTCTTCTCTGTTATTGTTTTGACTGAGGTAGATAGTGGGGTGGGGGGGTGAGTGGGAGGGGGGTTCACGTGGGGTAAGGTTATGTCTGCAGCGTCTTGGAATCTAGGTCATGATTAGACCTCATCTTCTGCCTCCCACTCCTCTCCTCCACTTCTAACGGCAACCGCTGCCAACAAACCCTGCTCTTTAATCCCCACTGCCTTTTTCACTCCTCGTCATCTCGATCGATGTGCTGCACCCATCTGACCCCCACCACCTCCTCTCTTCCTCCTGTCCCTCCTCTCTCCCCGTCTCCCATCTCTCGCTGTGCCAAATGCCAGGCGTTTATCAGGGATAAGCAGCTGTCCCCTTTGCTTGGGGGAGTAAAAGAGAAACAGGCAGGGTTGAGGCAGAAAAAAATGAAATATAAGAATAAAAGTAGAAAGAATAAGAGGATAATACAGTCAGAGTGCAGCTGAAGTAGTATAATTTAACTTCAAATATGAAATTCCTAAGCGCACCATTTTTTTTTCTGTTTGCATGAATTCAGATCAACATGAATATGTAATATATCTGCAGTGTGTCGCCTGGGTGCAAATAATAGTATAAACATATTAGGGAGTGTCTCTGTCGTAGTGAGTTAAAGGCTAAAGCCACCCTGAATGTGTCATAGTGTTCAGTAAAAACAAAGAGATAACTTAGGTATGGTATTATAACCTTCACATGACAGCTGCTTGTGCAAAGCAAAGTATCTCCGGAAGCAGTAAAACAAACATAAACTTTGTACAGTGAGAGGTGACATAAAAGTGCAACATTCATGTAAAAACATTGTTATCTTGCTGAATTACTGGCCTGAACTCTTAAGACATTATCTTTATTGGACTCTCTCTGATAAAGAAGCAAATAAACTTTCGATTGACCTTTGGTGTTACTTTCAGTGGGTGTCAAAAGATCGTTTTAGTTAACTTCTGTTTCATTTCTCCTCATTCTGAGCAGGTTTACACTGGAAGATGCTGGGATGTGAGAACACACAGACATTGCTTTATTATGGTCAGTTATTTTACAAGCAAATATACCCAAACTCCCATTGTATGGTTTTTATTCATCAATCACTTTTCTTTGTACAACCAGGTCTGATGATCTCATTGGTTCACGACACAATTAAAAGAATTCTTTAAAAAAAAGAGCAAACAAATAAGTTTTGTTATCTTTTTTTGTCATTATGTTTCAGAGACTTATCTCAGAAGTCATTCTGTGTGTGTGAAACGGCTGTGTATCTCTCAGATAGATGGCAGGTAACCTGAAGAAAAAAAGAGAAACTGATCAAGCAAATAAACAACATACAGAAAACAACCACAGGTTCATGTATGGTCCATCTCTGATTCAATGAATGTTTTTTTTTATCTGAGGCAGCTTTTTTAGGTGTGAACTGCGGTGCCAGTGTGGTCCCACACCAGAATGTGTGAGAGTTACATGATTAAAACCCCAAAATGTAGTTTTACATGCTCAAAAACAGAATAATAAATGCACCTTGTGAGCTCCCAAAAGGCACAGGTGTACATTATCCTTTGTAAATTGTAACATGTTTAAGTTTTTAATCAATTGGAACAGTTACAAATACAATAAATATGTTTTTTTTAACTTTGTGTCTCAATTTGGAGAAAAAAAAGTAAAATTGAGAAAGATAAAGTACACTGGCTGCACTGAATATTCTTAAAAATATACTTGAAGGTAAATATAATTTCTAGAGTCTTGTGGAGTGAACAATGTACCAATAACTGTTTTTCTTGTGCAACTCATCCAGCAAAATTGAAAGAGGACGACAGTTTTACCGGAAGTATGACCTTTACTTTACAAAGTTCATCATTCATCATGTCTCCTCACTGGTGGCAGGATGTTTTCAGAAGAGGTATAAAGAGTTTTGCTGAGGATTTTGCAGCAACCAATTCTATTTCTGAACTTCTCTCATCATCTGCTTGCAATGACTTTCAGATGCTTTTGCCTTCTGATTTCTGTAATTGAGTTAGCAATTACGATTCAACTAGATATTTCTGAGCATCTGAGACTTGACCTAGAAGCACAAAGGCAGAGGCAGGCATAGTTTAGCATGTACACAAATATTTAGAGTTTATGTGGAAAGACAAGATCACCAGAGGTTACATCTAATGCCGTTTCATTTTCCTAACAGTTTCTCTGCTGCCTATTTGGATTTCAACCAAACTATGTTGCATATCAGAGCAGGAATGCCACTCCTTATCTGCCATTTTTATCATCATACATCTGATATCAACAAGAGACCGTCTGTCTGTCTTTCTATCTATCCGTCAATCAAAGCTTCATTCTTCACATGCCACTGTGTGCATGTGTGTTTGGGCAACAGCCAGTAGTGATAGAGTAGATATCCGTATATTAAGGGCTTGGAGCTGTGGTACATTTCTTGACAGGTGGAGCTTGCTATCAATCGTCTGGATCTGTGGAAGGCACCCTGCTATTTGGCTAAGGTGATGTGTGAGGTTTGAGGGAAGGTAACACAAATTACTCGCATAGGGTTTGTGCATCATCGCGAGTTGCTGCTGGGCTGTAAACTTACATGCAAATGGGACACACACACTGCTGATCTTAGCGTGTATGGAGGAGTGGAAGGGGATAAAGAGACATTTGGCGAGGAAATGCACCCCCTAAGTTGTGAAATCCCCAGAGGAATCTTAAAGAAATTGTCAGTCCTCATCCTCTTTTTATAAGCAAAACACTACAAATCTCCCTGTTTTCCCTCCTTGTATTTCAGTTTTTCACCGAATTCACCCCACGGATGCTTCTTTCTCTTCTTACTGGGCATGCAGTCCTGTTTGCTGATGGTCACGACTCGAGCAGCAGTAGTGGTTGCTGGACTTGGCTTTCACAACTTATCACATCAAGTAGTGCATCGGTGCATTTACCAGGGTCAGTTATTTATTCATGATTGTCAGAAGAGTGATTGTGTAGCAGGTCTTATGGGTGACTAATGTGTGTGATGGTGTATCACATGAAAAAACATCTCAAATCTAATATTATAGGGTTCATATTCAGGAGGAGAAGTGTGCTATTCCCCCCTCCCCCCCTCCCCCTAAATTGTCACTTTATTAAAACAATAATTTCCCAAACTGTGCTCAACATGATTATCATTTCAGTTACACTTACCAACAATATTCTTGCAGTAACAAACACTCCTCTCAAGTGAACATTATTAGCTTACCCATCATTAGTCACAACAGCAAAAATCATTTTCTCCTGCTTCTTTTATAATCAGATCCCCAACAGGATTAAACTGAAGCATGAAACTGGATATATGACATTTTCTGGAGAGGTCTGACAATGACCTGACCACCTTGGTCAATGACAAGAGATCCACTGATAGCAAGTAAAGACCAATTAGAAGACAAGCCGGGGAAGGTTGTCTGTATCACTGACCCTGTTATCTCCATCTGCCACTGAGTAAACAGAGAAAGGAAATGATACAGGCTATAAAGTATGGTCATAAGGAATGACTGGGGGTAGTAAAATGCATACACACCCAAAGTATTTGTGCAAACCGGACATGTGATCTTTGATGTGTAAGATTATGCCATGTCTTTATGGGACTGATGATGGTCTGTAGCTGAAATAGAGTGTGAAGTATTAAACTGTGCCTCAGAATAAGCCAAAGATAAAAGAGGTTGATATATGCTTTAACAGATTAAGTTAATAATCTTTATCTGTTGGGCGGTAATTTCTAAAGCTTGTTTAAAAGATACTGTTAGACTGCGATATAATATCTTTTATTATTATGAATTTTTAAAAAGTTGTAAAATTAGAGCTCAAATCTAGCCTAATGTGCAAGTGAAAATGCACTAATGCCTGGGTGGCATAAAGTCACAACCACCCTCTTAGACCCAACCGAGCTGCCCCCAAAAATGGAAAAAGGTCTGGTGGAAGGCAGCTGATTGCTCTATCTGACTGCAGGTGATTTCTCCCTCCTCACTCCTCACAAGCATCCTCACCCAGTGCCTGAAACTGCCACTCAGAAAGCTTCTCCATTCTTTCCAGCTGCCTTTTATCTGTTGCCTGCATCTCATGCATGACTGTGTGTACAGCTGCAACTGTGTCCTACCACCTGGAATAAAAAAAAGAGATCAAAATAGTGAATTTTAAGCAGGAATACAAAAACTATGTGGATGTATATTTGATAACATAATATAAATCATGGAAACAAACAACACAGCAGGATTTCCAGTGGGTTCATAGTTTGTTCTAATTTTTACAATTGAAAAAGATAAAACTGCAAAAAAAAAAAAAGCGGTAGAAAATGGATGGATGGATGGAAAACTGCACATTTCAGTCAGACAAATATGTCATAGTGTGTTGACACTGGGTGCTATTGAAGTAAGCTTCAGTTGGGTTAGTGTTGACATAATCACGGTGTACAAGGGCACTGGAACTAAACTGATGCAAATGGACCCTCATCAGTAAAAGATGAAGCAATGACGTTGAGTCCTGTGATGTACTTGTAACAGTTAATGGGTTTGTTCACAAAATATAAGAATAACACAAGATGTTTACGGTTAAAGATCCGGCAATACACAACGGGATGCTAAGCAGATGAACAACGAGGCACCAACCGTCAAACCACTTTTATTCCTCTTTACAAACTGGAAGCGTTCAGATATCCGTCAAGCAATTGTATTTTTTCTCTGACAATGATTACGAGCTTTAGTTAAAATCTCTAATGGTAAAAATATCCCTGCCTCGTAATTGTAAAGAATATTTTAAAAATAGAAATTCTGGTTTCAGGCGGTGATATGGGTCACCCCCAAAATCTAATGAGACGTTTGGTGGAGCTACTTAGTTGTGCACAAAGTGAATGGTGTTGTATAGTGGTTTTATAACTAATGTGCTGAACTAAAGTTAATACATAATCAATTCTACAAATGCCTCCACCGAGGCGGGTTCAAGCCTCGGCTTGGACAGGGGCCTTTCTGTGTAACGTTTGCATGTTGTCCTCATGTTGTATTTTCTCCAGGTACTCCAGTTTCTTTCCACATCCAAAGACATGCGTGCCTGGTCATTTTGAAGTTATACTAGTAGGGTTGTGACTGGTTGTTCATCTGGTTGCTTGTTTCTATATGTTGGTCCTGTGATGGACAGCTTTCCAGGGTGTTTCCTGCCTCTCGCTCGGTTCCAGCTAGCCGTGACGCTTCATTGGAATAAGCGGTATGGACAGCGGCACCATAACAAGTGTTTCAACTGTTCCTATATTGTTCTTTGTTTCTTACATCCATTCAAATCTGTTGGCCGCTATTCAACGAGATATATTTTCTTTATTTTTTATTTTATCATAACTCTATCCAGCCCACTGAATCACACTATTGCCAATAAAAGGAGTTTTTTTTCTGTTCCAACACTAACCGGACCTTACTGTTGTTTGTTAGCATCTTTCTTCTATTAATTTATCTACGCTGAGTAAATGGTGAAGTAAAACACCTGAACTCTTATGGGGTGTTTATGTTTTGTGTTTACTTTTATTGCCAGAAACGACGTTCTTTCTCTCAATCAACTGTAATGTATTGTGAAATATAAGACCTGCTTTATTGTTTAGTAATATGAGCAATATCTCTCTCTCTCACACACACACTACCTTTCAGCTACCTTGGACTAGAAGATTTGTATCCTAATTTGTGATGATGATTGCACAGGTAATACTCATGCTTTGGTTGTGTTCTTTTAAATGATAATTTCAGAAATTAAAATTGACCAAAATATATTTAATTTATGGAAAACACAATGTCTTTGCAAAGAATTAAATTAAACATATAAACAGTTAGCATAAACATTTGGAAATGGCTAACGTTGCTAAGTCAGCCATAATTTAAATAGTTTTGTTTGCTTAATATAGTGACATGGGGGGCAATGTGTAGGTTCAGACCTGGGGCAATGACTTGCTGGTTGTCTGGCAACATCAAAAAGCAATAGCTCAGTTGTCACCCCAAACCGCATCTATGTCACATCAAACCTAATGCTGTTACTTTGCTAAAAATGAAAGGTATGGGAAATGTAACACTTGCTGTTATTATTAGGAACTTTTTCATCTATTTTACCTTAACAAATTAGTATTTTAACTTAGGAAGCTACATTTAAGGATTATAACTCAAATGGAAAGAATTAAAAACATTTGCATCATCTTACAGCTCTGATTTAAAGCCTTTGCTTTTTAATTCTTGAGAGTAAAAACCTCTGAATTACACAAATGCATGTCCTTTTTCATCATTAATTGTTTTGATCAAAGCCAAATTGTCGTATCACTGTTACTGCGAGCAAACAGGAAAACCTAATAGGGACAATAGTTTGCTGTGTTATACAACAGATGCTGCCCAGTTGTTCCCTTTTTTGTCCGTCACATGCTCATTTCCATAATTCATCTTTTAACTTATTAAGAAGATAATCCCCTTGTTATACAGTCACTCCAGCAGAATTCACCAGGGAACTGTGCATTTGTGTATGCGTGAGCACCAGAGTGTGTATCTACGTCTGTGAAGTGGGTGTGGTCACACTAAACCCAATGAACCCTGATATCCCCTTCGTCTCCTTCTCCCCTCCCCCTGCTCCTTTCCCTTCCTTCATTGCATCGGCTGCTTCTGGATCCAAGTGATTAATTGCTTATTTGCTTGGACGGGGGTTTGATTGACATGCATGTCGAGAAGACCTGACGAGCAGCCAAGCTGTCAAGACAGGGGTTGATGCAAACGAGCAGTGAGAAAGATGAAGGCAGACTGATAGTTAAGAGTAGGCACAATCAGAGGCATCTTTACTGCATGTGTATTTCACAACCAGCCAGCACCACTGCATATAGTTTGTGTGGAATCATTCATTCAATCCATTAACAGCAGGTAATGATTTTTGTCTTTGTGAATGCACATAGAACACATTATGTAAAGGAAAATATAACTGTGCACATGCCAACGTGCATAAACACGCTCATTTGCTTCTGTGTACTCACACATACCAACACTCCCCAAATAACATTGTTCTGTCAATCACTGGGTTTATTATAATTGCTGCACACTCAATTTTAATCATCTTTAGAGGCAGAGGTAACATTCATCAGACATCATTACTTATCAAATTACATGCATAAATGCATGTCTGCAGTATAAATGACTGATAAAAGGATGATTTGCAGATGCAGATGCATGTAACACTGACGCTCTTCAACAAGGTGGTTAAAAGATCTCAGTCCCATCAAGGCTGAGATTTAAATTAAGCTCAGCCAGTGGCTGAAAATCTGTTTCTGTGTGGTGGCAACTGAAACAGAAAAGTTTGTCATAGCTAAGGCATTTATCACCTCACAAGAAACTTCACCTAAAATGGATCGCCTAGTGCGGGACAGCATCCTTTCTACACTGGCTCAGCCAGCTGGTAGACACCACAAACACACACACACACTGCACATAGGAGAGGGACAACAGGGATGAACAGCTAGCTACCAACACAAAATTAAAACGTGTCTTTTTTTACATCAATTTTAAGAGAAAGAAATGTTTTGCAAACAGACTACATTAAATAACCCGTACATGTAACATAAAACATAGTAAAGTGGCACATGGAAGCAGACAAGCCACAACCAAGAACAACAACAAATAATTATACATTTTTCTAATCCTGCTTCTGTAGAAAAAATGTGGTTAAGACGGCAATTTTGCAAGTATTTCACAAATTTACTGTACTGTTTCATCAACTACAAGCTTCAATTACTTTGTGTATTTCCTGCTGTGAATACCCCCCTCAACACTTTGCACTCTGCCACATCCAAGATAAATGATACCAATTTCAAAATCTCTTCAGCATCTTTGCTTTTTTGCACCTACACACATGCCAAACACACACACACACACACATAGAAAACAGGAAGAGCATGCTTTTGCATGCAAAAAACAAGATGGTTAAGAAGGTTTTGATGAAGTGTTGTGAGTCGCGTAGCTTTTTCCTTTGCTATTACATTTACCTGCTCTAGTCTGAGTAATTGGTGAACAGCACCATAATAGTCACTACTGTGTAAAAAATTAATGATGAAATGCTGCCGGTGTCTTTGTGAGTGTGTGTGCCATAGAAATGGTTCACCAGGGAATGTATTACACCCTGCTTGTTGTTCAGCACAGTGCAACACCTTTTTGTTTGTCCTTTTCTTTTGACTGTTCATCATATGGCCTCTCCATCTCGCCTTCCTTTTGTTTCCTAGGTATGCTCTTTTTTGTCTGACTCAAGTTCAAATCATGCCCGGATAAATATTCCCAAAGGGCTCATAAAGGGACACTTGTCATCCCACCTTTGCTCTGTGCACGCTACCTGCCAATCACACGGACAAGACTGCATAAAATGTTGCAGTTTGACAGACAGGCTATCATTGTCAGAGGCTTGAATAGCAAGCAGAAGCTACAGCATCACCACTGAACCCTTCGGCCACAGATTTTATTATTTTCAACCTTTAACATGATTTAAAAAAGCTCCTTCCCAGGAATCTGTACCCCTACTCCACATCCTCAGTCAGCTGTGTCTTATTCTCTACCACCCCCACCTCTTCTGTGTGTCTCTGCTGACCCTCTCTTACAGGTTCTTCTGCCAAGAAGATGACAAATACCAGTCGTTACCAACAGCCGCAGTTCCCATACACCTGCATGAGAGCAAAACCCGATTTATAGCCTACTGTTGGTTGAACAAATGAGCACACTTGTGAGAATTCCATGCGTGACTTCTACTGAGGTGTGTGAATCCATGTGCACCTCTGTATGCATGCATATGCTCATCTTACTCATGACTGACTCTTTTCACACCTTTCTGCGAGGGCCTATTTTCGCCTACTTACCCCCACACTCCCCCTGTTCCGTCTCTCTGTTGCTAATCTTTATGAAGGAGAGTAACAACTCTCACCTCTCCCCTTTTTCCTGGATCCCTGTATGACATTAAGGCATGCCGGCCTTGCAGAGAAGCTTGGCATTACAATGCTGCAGACAAAGGAAAAGGGAGGGGGCAAAATGAGGACAGAGAAAAACTAAAATTATGATACAGGTAAGGAGAAGAGAAGGAAAAAGAGAACGTGAAAAGGGGAGGGAGGATGCGAGGGGAGCAGAGATGGAAGGGCATTGGGTTCGTTGTGTCCTTAAAAAGCCTCAGAGGAAGTGGAGAGAAGATGGGAGGAGAGGATGAGCACTGAGGCGTGGCTGGGAAAGAGGTTAGTAAACCAGTTGAAATTGGATAACAGTCTCCTTACGTCGCCACAGTTGCACATTATGAGGGCTCAGTGAATGAAAATAGGAGATTAACCGAGATATGGATGGGGACAGATGGCGAAGATTTAATCTACTGTGTGTCTGTACAAATCCAGTGCATATGATGGTTTTAGTGCAATGTGGAATTGACATGCATGGAGTGTTCTGTTTTTGTTCAAACATATGACCAAGCTCATGAGCCAATTAGGAAATCCATGATTAGGTTAAATTCACAGCAGACAGAAAGCAAGCCAGTGAAAAGATAAAAGTGGCTGGAAACGTTGCGATTCTAAATGTACGGTCTCTCAAAAGCTCTTGAATTTTCAAAGTTGGTGCAGCAGTGTCACCCTGCCTCTTTTTTTTACCTCTGTTGATTTTTCAGAACAATTTGTCCTCACAGGAAAATGTCATGCTACCCTGTCAGCTCTGTCTCCATCCTCCCCCGATGCCAGCCACCGTCTCTATGTCTGTCTTTCTCTCCATGTTTCTTTGCTCCTATCAGTGGCATACAGTTTTTTCCCTTCTCCCTTTTCACATCTTATCATGTCCTCCTTCCCTCGTCTCCTCCCCTGCTTTCTCTTCCTCACCCTCTGCACTGTTGTGGCACAGAGACACAGTAGTACAGCAAGTGTCGTAGAACAAGACAATGTTGAACATTTTACAGAGTAAATGTTTTAATGGATGAAGATCAAACTGCCTCACATGGTCACCCACATGCAACAGCAGGAGGACTGAGAAAAATGGGCAGAGAAGGACGAAGCAGATCAGTCTCACATTAAAATTGTGTAACAATGTCTGTCACCATGCAACATGTACTAGTAGTTGTGTTTTCATCAAGCTGTTTTCACCCTTTTCCTTTTAAATGTTGTAGTGCAAAAGCACATTTTCAGAGGATATATATATATATATATATATATATATATACAATGTGAAAAACAGGCTAGTGTAAAACATTAGTGTTCTGTATTTCCACCATACAAGCCCCCTGCATCCTGCATAGTGATCACAGGAGGACCAAGCAAATTCCAGCTGCCATCAGGCAAGAGGCAGGGTACCATATCAATTAACATAACATGCATGTTTTATTTAACTGTAAGAGGAATTCATAGTACTTATATAGAACTCAACTGTGCGTGGAGTGAACAAAGTACACAAAAGCAACACACAAAAAGACCCCAGCTGAGATTCAAACCAGGTACCACATCATCACCACATCACCCATGGTTCACAGTCATTTACTATGTACATAATGCACTCGAGTGGATGTTAATATATGTAACAAAATATGACCTAATGGATTCTGTTTGCTTGCATTTCAATTTACATGTTCTGATCCACCCTGAACTGTCCAAGAGGTATACTTTGTACTTTGTTTTCTAAACTTGCTACTCAATCATTCAATGTACAAGTCCCTCTTGGAGTCCAACCTCTAGTTTGGAATCACCAAATCATAGCTAAAGGCAAAAAGGACATGGAGAAAAAGATATACACTGACAGAGTCAGACAGCTGCATGAGACATCAAAGCTGCTTCATCAGTCTCACATTGTCCATGAATCATCCTACTAACAACACATACACTATAAGGTTACACCCCCGAAAGAAGAAACCCTTCACATGCTGGCTTGGACATCACGGGCCTCATGGATGCTTTCCATATCTAAAACAAACATATGCCAAATTGTTAACTTGTGGCATTATACAGAGACATTTTAGGAGGATATTTACATTCAGATACACACACACACACACACATACACAGCCCTACTCCACCCCATTACCTCATATTATGCCTCCTATTCTTGACCACCTGTGGCCTTGTTTCCCTGCTTGTCAAATCCCCTTAAATCTACCAGCACACACGCAAACACACGTTTTCATCTGTCACCTCACCCATTCCTGCCATTGCACTTGAGTCTTATGACCATGCTTAACGTCATGAGGCTAACCCTATGCAACCCCAACCCATTCTCTCTCTCTCTCTCTAACACACACACACACACACACATCATGTTAATAAACGCAGGCCATGCTCAAACAAGGCAGCTGAATATCAAAGCTCAGAAGCGTACTTACACACACACTTCATATTTCCACACCATTCATGGAAGCACTACTGTTACAGGATACTATCTATTTATAGTAATAGTGAAACTTCTGCTGCAAAGCCTTTTATGTATCTTTATGACACAGACTAACAGAATAAAGATGTGTTTGGTTGTAAGTTGCTTAACCATCCTGAGTATTACTGCGAGTAAAGAGCTCATTTTCCTGGGTGGTCCGAGCTGAAGACACTGTGACTGAATGCATATTAGGGGGCTTGAAGTGAAGTCTGTTGCATTTTTACGCCCATTTTTCTTTTCCCATGATGACTGACACATGAATGTTGATGGAAATAAACTAAAATGAAGAATTCTATTGGGGAAAATGTTTATAAAAGATAATTGTGACTAAGAGAAGTAGAAGTGGCTAAAGTTAATGTCATATTAACTCAGGTCATCTATCACTTTCCATCATCCAGTGCTGTTTTACGTTTACCTGAAGCTCTTTTAACTGAGTAATCTTGTTGCACCTCTTCAATCCACTGCTAATTTGATGACACACAATGGAGATTATCCCTCAACACCACCCAAAAGGTAAGCCATTTTATGATGTCTCATGACCTCGTAGCAGTGACATGTAATGTTATTTTTCTCTGTGCAGATGTAGTCCTCTTTCCACTCTTTTTTGTTAAGTTTTCTTTGTTGAAGATAATCTTTGGTTTCAATCATTGGACAGTGAGTGAGTATTTTTATCCATTTAAAGATGACATGATATGAACTGAAACTTAATATAACCAAAAGGTAAACAACCTGACGAAGTGGTTGTAAAATTATGTAGCTCACTGTGATACTAACTTGCCACCAAACCATTTTTTTGTCAGTAGTTTTTGTCCGTTTACTATTAATGAAATAATAATGCTTCCAACCATTTAGGAATAAATACAGGGTCTCGGGGTTACTTAAAAAAAAGCAAGAGGCAGCTTATAAAGTGAGTTTTGTTTGATTCTCACTGTGTGGACCTCTTATATCCTGGTCCTAAAAGACCTTTTAGGATTAAGCTTTAGCTTTAGTGAATGATCCCTTGTGTCAGGGATGCCAAGTATGAAAATATCCTCTGAATTAAACACTGTACACATATTAATTTGGTCTGAAAACTTCACTTTGTCGCAAAAGGAGTACATCTTAGTCATTCACTTACTACTGTGTCATTCAATCAGTTGAGCTTAATCAACCTTGAAACACCTGGACAAACATGCCCTTGCTTACTTCCAGGTCACATGCTTTTCCCGGCAACAAAAACAACAGCATTCTTTGATAATCATCTGGTTAAATGTTAGCTATGATAGGAATGTGAGCGGGTGTGGGCATGAATTAGCCTGACTTTATCATGTGAGGCTTCTTACAACACAGAAGCAAAAACATGCACACACCCCCAACACGTGCACATGGGCAATACAGAGCATGGATTAGCCATTGTTAAGCAAAGCAGGCGTCACCCAGTTGAGAACAAATACATTTAAGCACCTTAAGAATGTAAATATCACAGCTATTTCAAGTAGACATTGGTGAGTAACGTTGTATAAACCCATAAACCTTCAACTTTTCAAAGAAGTTCACTTAAGGTGAATAGAGTGGAGTCAATGTCTTTATATACTGTTAATAAAGCTGTTTTATAATAATTAATCTCTATGCAAAGCCATACTAATGAGTTGTGTGCTGTATTGCATAATTTTTGTATGTTTTCCTTTAGCTTTTAGGTTTATGTGAGCATTATTGAAGTTTCACAATTTTACTTACAATAAAGCAAATTTTGTGTTAATTGTTTGCGTTTTGCTTTTGTAACCTTTATTTACACAGAGAAAACACTCATGGCATGCTAACTCCATACAGAAAGGCCACAGGGCCAGGGGATCTAACCCATTCCCAGCTGAGGTTTAAATCACCAACCTTGTTGTGAGGCTGCAAAGCTAACCACCAAACCACTGGGAAATCAAATGAGCACTTAGAATAAGAATGTGCTTTCTAATCAATCATGCACTTACATTGACAACCCTGCTCAGCTGTCAGTGTAGTTGCTCACACACTTGCCTGCTGTGCCTCATACGGACGGGCTCCATTAGGGGGCGCACCGGCAGGGTCCGGGTATTTTGGATTTGCAGAGTAAAAACAAAATAGAGGGTGTTGATCCCAGCAGATTGTTGATGTTAAGAAATATTTAAGGATTTCTTCCATTCACATTTTTTGCAAGTTTTAGAGGATTTGCACAACAGACGCTCCAAACAGATTATTGGGAAATGACATAGTTTAGTAAATTGAAGTTCATTCTTGAATAGTTTGTATTGCACCCAACTGATGACTTGGTGGATATCGACCTTGAGGCTAACATTAAAGACAATAGATACCCAGAATAATGTTTATTTTCTTATTGACTGGAGCTTTCACAAAATAAAGGTGAAAACAAACAATTTCCTTATTATTCGCTGTCCTGAGATCACATACTGATCTCAAATCAGGTTGTGTATAAATTCCACTAATGCTCAATGTATTGCTGATTTTGCAAAGACCTCCAACTGGCGCTGTTTCATGTCTTAGTTGGAAGCTGGGCATATTCCTGATGGCCATTTGTCTTCAGGGGAATTTGTAATGTCAAGCTGTTTAAAGTGAACAAGGTTTGAGTCCAGCGTTGCAGAAAGTGTAAACATTAAAGCTTTCAGTTTTAAGTTTCCATGGTACCAAACAACACCAACAGTATAGTGATACTAACAGCAGTAAATGAGCCTAAATGTGATAGTTATAAGGTTGTGCTGAAGATTTTAGAGGAGGAAATAACACTTTTATTTAAGAATCTCATTTAATATTTTCTTTTTCAATGCAGAAAGAGCTTTTATCCAGTTTAATCGCAAACAGAAATGTTGCATATGGACACAACAGCCTGGACAATGAAGCAAAGCAAGTCACAGCACTGACTAGGGGAGAGGTCAAATGTACCAACAAGTCTGGAAAGATAAAGGACACACCAATGATCATGAAAGGAAGGTTTAGGGTCTACTCTAATATCCAATAATAATAAAAAATATCCCATTTTTATTTAATCACAATAGATTTCTACTGTTGAAACAGGTCAAATCACTGCTTGTAACACCCTTATTTTAATCCCCATTTATCCAGATAAGAATGATTTAGAAGTATATATAAGGACTCATCCTTATTTTCAATGTATTACGTTTTATATTCACTGACCTTTGAGCCACTATGAGGATGTGATTAGTTTTAGGCGTACGTGTTGACTTGTACCATTTTAAGCGACACCATGGACTGCACCAAGTCTAGAGGTCATTTTAAATTTCATGCTGCTATAACAGCAGCTTACCACTTATGAGGGAAGATTGTGAACCCTATGACACTTCAGGGTTACTGTTCACACTTTGTGTGAGAGTGAAGGAAATTTCTATAATGATCCGCTACGTTTTTCTTACCTTTGCTCTTCCCTTGTGACTCAGCATTTCTGCCATTTCATAAGCTTTACATATGTGTGTGTGTGTGTGTGTGTGTTATCTTTGGACACCTTACTCCAATCACTGACCTTCCTAAAGGTCTCACTGTCCAGTTGTCCAAACACAAACATGCAAACCGTGTGACTGACCCACATCAGAATGTTATTTGGTTTTGCAATCTTGTCTATGTCACATATCTCTCCAGAAACTCATGCTTGTTTTGAGTTAAGCTAAAGTGAGCGGTAGATAACAGGCAGCTCTTATCAATCATTGCATGTTATGGATAATGACAATTCTTCAAGCGAGTGCTGGTTCTTTAAAAACACAGTGCAAGCCTGCCATACTGGCTTTGCGGTTCTTTGATTTTTTTATTTTACAAGGGGCTTCGTTCCAGGTCTTTGAAATGACACAGGGCAAGTGTTTTGTTGCTGAACTTTGAGTCAACCTGATGCCAGAGGTCAAGTACAATGTGTCCTCCAAGTTTGTTTGCATGAAATTTGACCCTAGAGCCCATTAGGTAGGCCCTTATATTTGCTAGAAAACAGTAAATATGTATCCCAGTTTCAGTCCACATGCTGATTTGTTAGGTTTCACTCAAAGCACAGACCACCAAGCAGTTCATTTCCACATTATATTATAGTTCTACATTCATTTTATGGGTCTTGGCTATATTGTGGCGTTTGTTGCATATTTATATCTTAATTTGCTCTCTTGCATATTCCAAAAATACCCTATTTTGTTCTTTTGTGGATCATAGTATCAGAATTTAGCTGGGATCCAGATCTGACATTATATAAAATTAATGTTAATTTCATGCTGATGATTCTCAGTGGACTTAAATATTGTACCAGACGCTTTAGATTATGTTGACCAGTCATGCAACTTCAGATTTTTTCTAACAAACTACAGTGAAAAGTTAAAAATATCACTAACACAATGATAATCTACTACTTATACTTATACTATACTTATAGGGCTATATTATAATCCAGTCTTCATGAGTTTTATGTAACTATTGATAAGAGTAGTTTACATTTCATGTAGAGTCCCACCCCATGTCTGTCAGTCTGCCTCATGGTTTGAAAGCACTTTGCAAATGATTTTAATTTTAATGCTCTTCCCTTCACACATTTCCATTATATCATTTAATCTGTATTATGGACAATTTGAATGATTTTTGAATGACTTTCTGTGATCTTATGATAACTTCCCAGCAAATAAGCTAAACCTGTTTGTATCTGTGAAACTTGAGTTGAAACATTTCCAGTTAGTCAGTTTGTGGCTGGCCTTGCGTTTGTTTTGCAGCCTTGAGGAAGGATTGAAGGGATCGGGGTTGGGAGGCGCACTTCTCACCAGGACAGTAAGCCCTTCATGACTCAGTTATTCCAGTGAAAACAAGCTAATCTCTTTCCAAACTCAGTAATGCAACTGATGAATATGGTTTGTCATGTTGTCAGCCATTAGCCTGCTCTAAATGTGCTTCAATATATAAAAAAAAGAATTATGCACGCTCTGGAGACATTTTCCTTCTCTTGTCAATGTGATTGTTTTACATTTCCTGGTAAAGTTAAAATCAGCCTAAGTGTGTTGGCAGCTTGATAAGTTCATAAAAAAACACAAGAACAAAGTTTCACATCAGTCCTGAAATTTGAGGGAAGAGGATGATTCCTCAGTGTCTGTTAGTAACCTAATATTTTTCACCATGCATCTGATGGGAAGGTAAACAGTGTGTTGATGGTGTAATTACCAAAGTGCAGTCACACTGGAGTTGTGGCACTAATAATTATAATAAGTCTGATTTCCAACATGATAATGGTAATTTGGCTAAGTCCAAAAAAGTCTTATTCAATAGGGGGAGATGACTTAGAGCAAATTCATATTTACAGTTACAGTTCAGAGGAAGAAAGAGTTACAGGCATAAAAGTAAATGGTATATCACCTTGCTCAAAGGCATTTTTCTGTGTTTAACTTACAGCCATCATATTTTCTCAGACCTCTGTCTGCTTCTGCTTCTGTACAAGGCTTTTTAAAATATATCTCTGTCATCATAATAAAAGGTTATTCTTATCCATCAGTCAATTTGTTTGTATTTGCTAGCATCCGCTGGGGAATGATAAAACTGGACTCCCTGTTTCCTCACACTGTGAATGGACCATTCACAGCAGTAAAGCAATTCTTAACCATTGCTTTTGGAAAAGTTCTCCAGGTTTCTTGAAGAACAAAAGTCTTTTAGAATTTGTGTTCCCATCTTCATCAGAGTGATCCCACACTGCTTCCATCATTTTAAGGTCTGAGCTCTGAGGGGATTTATTTCTCCAAAAAAACATGTTTCTACTGATTTTCAGTGTCATTTATGTGTTATTGGGCATACCTCAGCCTTCCCGTTTCCCTTCCTTCCCGTTTCCCTTCCTTAATGGCTTCTTGATGCCCACCTTTTCTATGAAGACATTTTCTAATGATCTTTTGGATGAAATTGATCCACTCAAGGTCCAGATGCACCTCTCAGGTTTTATGTCAGGTCTTTGCAGGATTTTTCCCCACTATTTTGTAAATATTTCACTTTTACATACAGTTCAGATCTACACTGACAAAGAACTTGTATGAAAAAATAGACAATGTCCAAAGAAAATTTCAGACTTTCAGAAAAAATTAATTAAATCCACTTTGGAAATCTGGTTAGCTGGAAGGAAAACAGCATGATTTAGTATGAAAAGCAAAGCCATGATTTAAACTATAATATAAGTGGCTTAATGACATCCAAGCAAAAAGAAACTAAATAGAATGCATCTAAAACTTGTTACAAGCATAAATGATTAACACAAAACCAGAAAGTATGACAATACTTGTCATACCCATCATCATCCTACAGATCTAAATCTTACACCCAGCTATTTATACTATCACTGTGACAGAATTAGCTGTCACACAGACTAACTCACTTCCTGCACATACCATAATAATTGAGGCATTTCCCCCTGACAGTAAGTGAAAGTGTCATCGCATATCTGGCATGTTTTGTGACACTCTTCCTTTAATAGAACTGCTCTGATTTGTCCTTACTAAGGACCAGAAATGTTGACGAATAGACAATTTAGTCCTGCCACTGAACTGGGAAAGTTCATCCAGTGAGGTGTGCAAAGTTCAGAAAGTTGTTTAAAGTTATTCAGTATGTTTGAAGTGGGGCACAGGTTAGTCAGATCCTGCTTTGATTAAAAAAAAAGCTAAAGTTGGAACCAAAAAAAGCCTTTTTTATATAAAGTTTTTACCTCTATTCATCAGAAGTTTACCTTCTCTACCGTTGTGCCTCATTTTTTATCATTAGAGCAACTGGATGAGAAGCCATTAGAGCAAAATTGACCCAACTCCCTGCTGGTCTCCACAGGCTACAGACTCATCAACCCAGTTCCCTCCCCACTGTGACAAGGACAGACAGCCATTACATTTGGAAGTGAACTTGTAATGTTAAATATTTATCAATGCTCAGCCTTGCTCTTGGGAATCATGCTCAAGCATGGTTATGTTCATTTCCGTACAAGCTGAGACAGCTCATTCCTGATCATGGCTATTTAACTTATAATTATGTCATTGATTATGGCAATCAGCTGCATGCAGCTTTATAGTTTAAATAATATTTCTTTTAACATTTGTAAAGAGTTTGATGTTTTTGAGCAGAAGTGTCAAACTCCGGCAGGTTTGCTCAGACACACACATATCCAATCAAATGGATTAAACAACTTCTTGACAACTACAGGTCAACAATGACCTATTAATTTATATTTGGAGTATTGGAGAAGGAAAACCTGCAACAGTGGTTCTTGAGAACTGCCGACGCTCATCCATGGACTGGTGTGAATATGCAAAAACAATGCCCCTGTTACATAAAACAATTATAAAAGAACTGATTTACATAGTTATGTCAGTGCAACATGTAACTGGAATCTTTTGGCTATGATAGTGTCTTTTATGTCATCTTGCATTATGCTCTCAGAACCTGCTTAACCCATAAAAAGCACAAGGACAACAATAATTGGCATGTTGTCATATTTGTGCTGCTACATCTTTTTAATTTGTTTGGTCTGATGAAGCAACTTCAGTTTCAAGTAAATCATTTATGCCATCAGGTAAGGCCAAATCACATATAAACATATAAACAATTAACACAAACCTTCACACACTCATGTATAAAACATCTAAGTTCAAGACCACATGCCTGATCATATTCTCTTCTTTACACACGTTATGTTTTCTGGTTTCAGTTTCACTGCCTACTATACTCTGGCATGTATACTACATTGTTTCTGGACCTATTCACGTTTTTCCTGCACACGCAGTGTTTTTATTCTGCAGTTGTGTAAATATTTTTTTTTAATGTGCAGAAGGAAAATTTTGAGCTTTGCACTGATATGTTCTGTATGGGGCCTGAGTGTGTATCCTTAGTGTATTAGCATTGATATGATGGAGTTCACTGTCATAAATCTTGGGGGATGAGCAAGGATGGAGGAGATGTGTGGACCCAAGGCAGGCAGGAGGCAGAGGCAGAAAGATGCAGATGAGGGTATTTATTTTAACTCAGAGAAACCAGCAACAGATATAAGACTACCAAATACTAAAGAACAACCAATGACCCACACTGAACTGAAAACCCAGGAAGTATAAATACTAACTAAACCAAATAAGACACAGGTGTAAAGAATAAACTAACTAAG
>JBAMHV010000025.1:9301839-9315641 GCA_037177535.1 Pseudomugil gertrudae
TTCCTGTGTTTCTGTTTTCAGTTAAGCTTCATGTTTTGTTAATTAGTTTCACCTGTGTTTAATTTTGATTGTGTTCATCTGGGTCTTGTTTAGTTCTGTTTCTATTTTAGTCCTTGGGTTTTGAGTTGTCGTTGCAGGTTCATTGCGTTGGATTGCTTTGGTTTAGTTCTGGTGGTCTTTCTAGTTTAAGGTTCAAATAAATTATTTTCTTTTGGATTCCTGCCTGCATTTGGGTCCTCACCCCACTTCTGAGCTTCGTTACCTGACAATCTTTTAGTTTAGTCTCATTGGCTACAGCAGCACAAAGGGAAGGTTCTGGAGTGGCCACCTTAGTCTCTTGACTAATTATTATTGAGCCACTCTGGGAAGATCCCAAGTGTGAAATTCATACAAGACAGCCCAAGAATTTACAGGAACTGGAGACCTTTTGTCAAGAAGAATGATCAGCTTTATCATTGGATAAGATAAAGGCCCTCATCCACAACTACCACAAAAGTCTCCAAGCTGGCATTAATGTTGAAGAGGGCGATACACAGTATTAAAAACTAGGGTATGTAAACTTTGGATCAGGGTCATACGTATATACAGTTTCTGCTCTCATTATGATTTAAAAAGTGTAAACACTGTTATTTGATATTAAATGGCTTCAACAAAGCACTGACCATCGTTAATTTTCCCTGAAAAATGGCCAAAAAACTAATTCTGCAACAGTATGTAAACTTATGAACACAGCTGTAGTGACAGTAACATGGAGGATACCCTTTCTAGTCCACATGGACTAAATCAATGAGCATCACAGCATCCTGAGCAGCATCCCAGCCACTTGTTCTGACACAGGTGCTGGGGGACAAAGGACACTACTAAATATCTGTGTAAAGTTCTGTGTTGCAATACAATGAAAATATCTTGACCCGTAACTGGTGACACAAAGCTTACATTTTAGTTTGTTTTTGTGCTCAATGTTTTTATTCATTTGCACATCAAGCAATGTGAAAAAAACAATGTAGGGTACAGTTCTGAGAACATATGGCAGAATTTTATGTGAGCCATTAGATAATCTTAAACGATGGACAATTCTGGTGTCTGAATTTGGTTTGTAAGAAACACGTGGCTAACAACATGCTTTTATTCTTACATAAAATATTCTGCCTATTCAGAGCTCCATTGCTAATTAGGCACTGATTCAGAGAGGCACAATAGAAAGGGCATGAAGCAAACACAAATCATGCTGTTCTGTGAATGAATCATTATCAACATTGACTAAATGCTGAGTCATGCTTACAAAGACAGAAGGATCTCAGTGTGCCATTTTAGTAATTTCAATTCACCCTATGCAAACAACCCTTCAGTGTCAAGGCAGAAGTCATTTCTGTCATGCCACTTGATGGAGTCAGATAACATTTTAGATAAATTTGGTTAAACTTGTTCTTCTGAGGGCTGGTTTACAAAGAACTTGCACTTTTAATCCATATTGCATTGCACATCGCCACATTTAAACTGTACTATGTTTAGCTAAACTTTGGAACTGGTCTGTGCAAACATTTCTCTATAGCAGATTTAATTTGAACTTTTAATGCAGCAGAATAAGCCGAGTAAAAATGCAATAATGTATTTCTATGTGCAGGCCAGCTGCACAGTAGCCTTAATCTGGTCATCCATGATTCCTAACTGTGAACCTTGCAGGTACACGAGTAACTTATCAATAATCAATCAGAAACATAAGTCAAGACCTGCCTCATTACTACAACAATGCTAGCATATCAGACAGCTAGCAGGTAACCACTTTTTTTTTCCAACAGCTGCAGCGTAAACTAGTGAAAAATAACTTAAACAATTTAGTTCAGTTAACAATAAAATCAGTTTTTTCTGCTGCTCTGAGATTTTCTAGCAGTTGTCTTTGCCTTATTTTAACTCAAACAGGTTACTTATATGCTTAAACGTAACTTCAAAATCCATGAAAATCATAGTACAGTAAACACCAAGTAAAAAAAATATCTTAAATATTAATTTCAACACATAGCAGACAGAAATCCTCCTAGAATGACCTTTGTTCTCCAAATGGGTAGCCACTACTAAACAGTCTAGGCTTTATGTTTCTCTAGAGGCATATTACTGCAATAATGATCGGTTTGAGCAGTCTAGGTCTGTGAGTCTAAAAGGGACTACCAAACAATAAGCACCAACAAAGTTCATACCCCATTGAGTAACAAATTATAGTCTCGTTTAGAATTTCTTGATGACTTGTTGCTTTTTATGTACAGTAAAACGAGGAATGAGTAATTAATCTATAAATGTAAGTCTTGAACCCCACGTCGCCATGCAGTTAAGAGAGAAAAATAAGATTTCTTTTTACATGGGGGACAGAAATTTGCTTTTCTCATACATATACACACACAAACACGCAATGAGACTATTCCTTCCTGCACGGATCCGGCACATGACCAAAATAAACTCTGGATAAAAAACAGGATGGCAGGAAGACACTGGGGCTTGACACCCTTTGCATTCTCTGTGTGTGTGAGCGAGCAAGAGCGGGAGTGAAAGTAGTAGTGATAGCAGGCTCCCTCCACTACAGAGGAAGCCAGCAGGAAGTCTGAGCCTATTGTTTTTCTGGTTCGCTGAGTTCACCCCAGTCTGTCTTCATAACAATAGTGTGTTGTGTTATAGAAAAACACTCTTGTGTTGATATATGTGCATTTATGTGTCTGTTTGTCTGGTACACAATAACTGCCATGTTACATTTTATATATGATCGGATTGAGGGATTAAGTGTACACTGAAGGGATCCTAGTAAAAGACCTTGTAAATAAATGTTACGGTAAAAGGTGTGTTGTATATGTTTAACGTGTGGCATGTTTGTGCGCAAGTGTGAGTCAGATGAGGTCAGTTTGCCAAAGCCTGAACAAACATTTATGGCAAAAACTACTTGATATGGCTGGCTTTCAGTTCAGTTTTGTTTGGTTTGTATTTCGTCTGTTTGATGATGATTGGAGATGAAAGAGAGGAGGTCAAAGTTTATCAGAGACGCTGCAGTCATCTCGGTGGTAGGGTGAAAAAAATATGTTGAAAAACAGAGCAAGTAAAACACAAATATGTTTTTAAAAAAGGTAGAAAAGGCAAAATGTAAATGAAATGAGGAGAAAAACAAAAGGTGTATTAGGCTAGTGAGAGATAAGGGGACAGAGGAGGTGAGGGTCACCCTAACATCAACAGCGAGTGTCACAAAAGAGAGCAGGGGCTCCCGACTCCTGGTCTCAGGTCAGTACCACACATGCAAACAAAAACAGTCACCTCAACCCACACATTCTGAGGCCCATGCTGGCTGAGGTGAAGGCCAGTAGGTCGTCACAAACTGTACTTAAACACAAGCACAAAGTTTCACCGGCAAACACTAATAATCAAAGACGGGCAAATACTTCCTGTACGTACACACATAAAGTGCAAATAAACAGCAACAGGTACCCAAACATTTAAAGAATCCAGTATACACACATTTACACATGCAAAAATAGACTTGTGTGGATGTAAAGGCATTAGCAAATCAGGAAAATGTTTTCTACACCACCAAAGCTCTCCTCTGGTTTCCACTTGACCACATTAGTACACAACTAAAAATGTGTTGCTAAATGCCAACAGACATGTCCTGGAAAGTTAGCCTGACCCTGCTAGTTGTAAGAAATCTGTAAATCTTTAGTTTTGTGGTTTAAAAGCTTTTAATGGCCTTGGTCCTGTACATTTATAAGATCTGTTTAAGACCACTCAGGGCTACTTAAGTATCCAGAAACGTGTGTTGAGGCATCCTTCAGATAATTTGCTTCCATTTTGTGGATAGCTTTCCTGGAAACCAGGGAGTAACATGCTGTACTTTCAAACAGACACAGTTCTGGCTCCATTCTGGAGAACCTTGGTGCTTACTGGTGAACCGATCCACATCATGGGAGGAACTCAGGGGGAGTCATTGTGGAAAAAACTGGTGGCTGATGTGTGTGAACTTTTGTTCTGTATGTAAGCAACCTACCGTCTTCATTTGTGAAAAAGACGCAAAGACGGGAGGTGGTGCTCAGTGTCTTAGTGGTGTAATTCTGCAACCATTACCCTTACTGGTTGATGAGCCAGTACACTGTTCAGCATGTCCAAAGAGTTGAGAACAGACTTTCTGATTTCAAACCAACCTAAGTTGGTCTAAATGCATCGGTCAGTTTGGGAACCAGCACCAACACGGAGGCCTGGCCCTGTAAAAGAGCAAAGAGAATAGTTCTAAAAAATTAATTATGTTATCTTATGGGTCACAAATATCAAAAATATATTCCACCTTCAGCATTCAGGCTCAAATTTTCTGCAGCAATCAGTGTTTACTGAACATAAAAAAGCTATGACTGCTGTGTGTGCATATGTAAGTGTGACATATACAAGTGTGGATAATTAAACACACACATTCTCACTCTTGTGTGCACAGTTAAACAACTGGGCCCTCACAGCATTTAAACCTGATTTCCTCTGCACTGGAAACCAAACAAACAAGCCTAACATAGCGGGAACTTTAACACACCGTCTGGCAGCTGGCAGGGAGGTGTGTGTGAATGTATTTGTTTCTATTATTAGGTTTCTACATGTTTTAAGTAGCCCAAGGGCTTTATGTGTTTCTACAGTTTCTACTGGAACAATGTAAAAAAACACCAGAAGCATGCTTTGTTAGCATTCCTTTATCATAGGAATATAAAAGTAAAAGAGCTCAAATATTCAGAGCGGATATTCCACCTCACTGACCCTCCTTATTCATCTGCCAAGTAATATTTGTAGCATCCCTCTAATAGTTTATATTAGCGCAGCGTGTCCCACCAGATAAAATATTCAATTGGTTGTGACTCCAAATGTGTGAACTTGCCAGCTTCTCACATAATTTATTTCCATACAAAAGAGTTTTCCCTTACAGAAAGCTCATGAAGAGGTATTTCTGGCTTACAGGAAGCATTTTCATATTTAGGAATATGAAAAAGGTGTTTTTTAAACTACTGTAATAAATCTATTATGTAATTTTGACAAACATGCACAAGCATATCCTGCTCATTAACCAGCCGCAGAGCTTAACACCATGTCACATGTTGTTCTTTCCATCAATTATTTCAATCAAACTGCTTGTCCCTGCAGAGATTTCCCAGTTATCACTTCCTACTTATTAATTCCATTTACTGCCACAACTGCAGTTTGAAGGGCTGGATTGGGCAGGTGCATGGGGAGTATGCAAACAAAGGTAATGATTTGTAGTCACATCCGAGTAGACGCTGACAAAGCAAGATGAGCATTGGGAAAAATCAGGGATTTGATTTGTTTGCATCAGAGTTTAAGCCTGTAATGCACTCATGATGTCAGATGATCACAGACACTGGTAGCCCACTTAGAAAAAAAAGTCACAATTCTACAGACATGGTAGCTAAGGCCTCAAGGATGACTCAAATATTCACACACTGAGACACAAAAGCAGAGCGGCATCTCTGGCCAGTCCGATGTATTGATCCCACGTCTCTGTGCCTAAACTCTTGGAGGCAAGACTGTGCTGATCTCAGTGGACAATGACTAAGAGTCATCCATCAGAGAGCAGAGACAGAATCATGCTAAGAAAGTAAAAGATACATCTCAAATTACACCAACAAAAGTTTGCAATGCAGTGTTCAGATTTGACATAGATGGTCTTCATAACAGAAAATGCTACACAAGCTTTGTATGTGTCATGATTTGGACTTTTGGTGTTGTGTTTTTGTTTTTGTTTCCCGTTTTATCTTGTATCTTTGTTTCAGCTTTATTTCCTGTTAGTTCACCTGGTTTCATTTAGATTATTCATTTCGCCTACGTCTTGTTTTCTTATATATACTTCCTGGTGTCCGTTCTCAGAGTTGGATCATTGCTGGTGTTTGTTGTTTTGTTGCTCTTGTGTTTGTGATCCATCCTCAGTTTTAAATAAAATTAAGTATTACTGCATTCCTTCTGCCTCCTGCTTGTTGCTGCATTTGGGTCCACACCTCCATACCACCACCCCCTTTTCCTGACAGGTATGAATGCATAAATCCTGCATACAAAAGAGCAGTTGGCATTGACATGATAGTTTATGCTCAAATTTAACTTTAACTACAATGACAACTTTTGTTTTATTGTGCAGCTGAGGACATATAAGAAAATATGTCAGGTGTGGCATGACCTCAACTTATTGATTAGAAATTTAAGAACTCCCTTTCATTAGGATAGGTCAAACTTCCCGGGTCAGACATGCGTATTTATGCACGAGCCCTGATGGAGCAAGCTATTCTGGACTTTCCTCCACAAAATTTTTTTTTAAAGGTATAAAATTAGAGTTAAAACTGGTCTTTTTTATCCAAGACTAAGAAACTGGAGCTCACTGGGCTCAGGCTACTGTTGAAATCTTGTTTGCCTCATGCATCTATAAATCCTGGCATCAGAAATTAATCATGGCTGAATTCCATTCAGCAGCTCAATATCAAATGTCCCAACACTACATACTTCGACTCATTGCCAGACCACCATTAGTGAACTGAAACCATAAAGTCAGCCAGTTATTAATGTTAAATGTGAGCTACTATCTCTATGACAAGAAAAAAATAGAACATAACCCTAACATCAGCTGGTAAAAATACACCCTGTAGAGCTCATCTTTGTGGTGTTCTACTCTTGGCTAAACATGATGTTCTGATCTGTCTCCCACAGATGTTATGTATTCATTGTCCATAAAATTGTATGTTTAGCATATAACAGACAGTCAATTATTCCTCCCACCTCCCACTCACTGAGAACTAAGTAGACTAAATGTCAGAAATCTCATACACATCACATTCAATCTGGCATTACACTAAGAGTTAGCAGAATAGTACAGGATATGGGATAGATTGGCCTTTTATCTGGAAAACCATTCTCTCATGGATTTAGAGAAATTAATCTCCAGCCTGAAATGCGTATGATTAAATTGCACATTAATGCAAATTGGTTACACTTAAACATGATCATGAAACTACAATGAGCATAAATGTTCATACGTCACATTAAAGGATCCTGTGATCTTAAAGACAGTATTGCATTTATTTTATAGCAGTCTCAGAATTTTATCATTTGGTGATTAAAGTTATTTTTCATTATCTGGTCAAGAAAATTTAAGAGTGGTCGCTCAAAACTGTCTGAGCAGGTATTCCTTCTGAAGGAGCAGCTAACAACTGAAGTTACTGATGATGGCACATAGTGTTAGTTCTGTCTTGTTGGTGAATGCAGATGCAATTTTTCAGTCTCGTCTGGCTTTTTAAATGATTGTCTAAATGCCTGTCAGCGGAAGTATCTGTTTCACACTTAAGACTAAACTAAAAAATATACAATATGTCCACAGTGTGACGTTGATGCTTTAGCCTGCTGAAAGCTCTGAAAGCTGAAATAGATCAACAAAAATGTTCAAATACATTTCCTGGACCTCAAAATTAATATCTAGCACGTTCTGTTCCTACATAACAAAGCTGTCCTGCTATTCTCTGAGTGTTATGCCAAAGCGCATAAAGGATTTAACATGGACTTTCCAGCTTCTGTTATATGATATTTGTGTGCACAGACTGTAACACATGAACCCATTTTATGTGTATTTTACCCTTTAATCCTGTATGCCTGCATGTTGTATTGGCATTCAAAAAGTGTGCACGTGTGATTACATATTTAGATATGCAAATCTGGGCACACACACTGGCACGTGTGACCAGTGGCTTTTTGTCTGGGTGTGTCACGTGTGCATCAGAAGGCATATTCTGTGGGGTGACTGGGATCAATAGTGCACGAGACTCCAATCAGAGCTGCTTACCCTGGAGACAGACAGGCAGAAATGGACAGAAGGCTGATAATGCTTTTGTATAGGCACGTCTCCCCCACCGGAGGTGATACAGTGAGGAAACAGATGGAAAAAGCTGTGAAAGGGGACAGGTGGGGGGAAAAAAGAGTGAAGGATTTATTGATCTGGTAAAACTAAACAGAAAAATGCAAAGGAAGAAAAGAAAAGCCAATTTGAATGGAAATAGTAAAAAATATTCATTCAATTAAGAAAAAAACAGGGATTAAAAAAATAAAAGACAGAAAAGCGGAATCTGAAGGTGCATATAGGGTGATCAGGATCATTGAGCCCCTAAAAGAGAGCTGGAGCAAATGAAATATCACTGGGATGGAGGAAAAACTTCAAACTCCAACTTTATTGACAAACTAATTTAATAGAAATGTTTCTTTTCCGATGGGCAAACAAAGTGATAGTCCTAAAACATCTGCTGCCTCCACACTGTGAATGAGGTACTGAAGTAAAATCCACACTCACACTCACAGATGTGCATCAAAGAGCACAAGAGATGCGATCAACTTCACAAAGCAGCCAGGGACAGAAATGAGAGCATGTGTCCAGTCTAGAGGAGGCTGTCAGCACAGCTGGGCCAGCTGTTTAGCTGGCACGCTATCTAGGTTAAGATGTTTAGACTTTTTTTTTTAACTTCTCTGACACATGTTCTGACCCATAACAGCTCTTTTCTGTTTCCCTTTCTGTCACAAAATGAGCATCACAGTTCCACTTACAAGCATTTTTACAACCAAAACTTTGTCTGTTTTTTAATAAACAGTCACATTTTTGCCCCGTTTGTGTGCTATTTATCTTGAGAATTAGTTGTTTTATAGCTACAATTGACTTTTTCAGTAAAATGGTAAACACAAACCAAAATAATTAGCTCTATACGATACTATCCACAAAAATATTGAGAAGGGTTTAGGATTAAATTGAAAAAACATTCAACTTGTGCATTTCTCAACATCTAAGCAACAGCTTTAAAGACAATGTGGTCAGTCTTGCTAACTCCTTGTTATTTTGTTTTATATGTATCCCTGCTTCAACACAACTGAATCAAATGAAATGGATCTGATATCAGTTCCATCAAGCCCTGCAGAATGACTTAATAACTTTGCTCAGATGTTTGGAGCAGGGTCACGGGTAGCTTGAGCCTATCACAGCAGCAAATCAGGCTATGTTTTACACTTCAATGCAAAACAAGCTTTTGAGTTTTTTTAAAGAGGAAAATGTCTTCATAAACAATCTAGAAATCAATGAGAACCCCAGCATGTATTTCCGCTGTTGCATGTTGCAGTTGGATCATGATCAGTGGGGGGTCAGCGTAGGGGTTGATACTGTAGCTTTAGGGGATGACAAAGCTTTCTAAGGCCATTTCTGGTGTTGTGTAAAAAGCAGCACCATCTGTGTCTGTTTCTCTAATGAGCTGTTGCATAGGCTTGGGACCATGTGTCGTCCCTGTATGTCCCCATGTGCATTTGTAGCAGTGCCATTCACACACACACACAACCAATCAGCCTCTGTGTGCATCTAATGCAGAGGTGGGAAAAGATGGTCCTCAAGGGCACACCTGGTCCAACACAACTGGTTCAAATCAAATGGATCCATCATCCTATCAAGGTCAGTGATTCAGTCTTTTAAATCTGGTGTGTTGGAACAGGGAAACATTAAAAACTTTTAGGATGAGGGCCAATGCCACGCCTGATCTAATGTGTATATTTCTCCCACTTCTTTTTAAAATTTGTCTTTAATGATTGACATCCTGTGGTACTTTCCTCTTGTTCTCAATGGCGACATCTAGAATATGAGTGAAGGATTTATATCCCCACAACATGAGTAACACATGCAGACCTGCACACGCAGCAGAAGTCGTCACCCCTCCGGATGCAAACAAGCTAATAGTTTTATAGGACCTGGGGTGCAGCTTTCACAAATCTCAGGTTATTGTATAGTACACTTTTATTGCTCTCTTATATTAGATTGTATAGGTTCATATTGGCCCATAATGGCTTTAAACCGAAGCTTCATGCTGACTCTGAGGCACTGAGTGCTTGTGTTGCTGCTTTTTATTGGAATGTAAATACTGCATCGAGAAGCAGCACTGAGATTAAGATGACGTACGCAATCAGCATATTATTACATGCCATTCACACTTGCAGGTTAGCTAACAAACAAGATTCGGATTGATATTGTCTTTAGATCAGTGTTTTTATTAAGGTGTTCTTATGGTGGTTTCTGTGTGTATAGCTGCATCTGGAGCAGCTAAAAGAGGAGCTCCATCTGTAAAAACAAGATCGAATTGGTCTGATTAAGTATTAGGCCTACTTTTGAGATGTGGTCTTAGAAAAGTAGAGAGGCCTTTTTACCATCGTTACACTTTGTAAGAAGGATGAAGCCATCAGTTCCACAAGACACACTGGAGTAAAACACAAAGAAGATTTATATGATTACTCGTGTTTTACCCATTAGGACCTAATGCCGTACATGAGTGGACCTGCACCCATGCTCAGAGGCTGCCTGGAGGTTTTAACAGGTTAAATAGTGGTGAAAAAAAAGTAATTTCACAGTTTTTGGATTTGATGAGTTAATGATTTCTGTGTTTCTTGGTTCAACAACCAGAAACACACTGGAAACCAGTAAAGCCCAGCTGAATTACTTTCAATCACTTCAAAATGTTTTCGTTCCTTAAGGAACAATTGGCTGTAGACCAACAGATACCATACAGGTAGAAATAAAATAAGTAGTGACACTAATAATAAAATCCCCATTTGTGTCATTGTGTTGAAACTTTGTTTTCTATAAGCATAGAACATCTTGTGTGCCTCTTTACAGTCATCTGGCACATTTAACTCCCTTGATGTTTGCATTTCATGAGCTGAATAAATTAAATGTACAACATGACTCCATTTGGGTAGTAGATCTGGCTAATTACAGCTTTCCCATTGTTTCCGTAATGAATTCTGTTTATTAGCATCTACAAAGAAGCTCCATGCTGTCAAAGCTGCTGTGTGAAACCATTTAATGAACTGGTTGCTACAGTTATTACTAGGTTGGTCATATTCCTCACAAGAGGCTCCTCTTAGTAGCATCAAATTGCTGTAATTAACATTGCGAATGTTCATTTTTTCCCCTCCATTGGTTTCATCTTCAGGTCTTTTTGCTTTGCAGGGTAACAATGGGAGTGGGGGGAGGGGGGTCAGAGGATCAGAACTGTTCCTGATTAAAATCCTTTGACATGACTTAATTTAAATACAACTCATATTTGTCCAGGTTATGCACTTGGATCAATGTCTTTGGCTATAATATTTATTTATATATATATATATATATGCTCTGATCAGATTAGATTTCTGAACAGCACAAGTTTGATCTACTATGTCGATGACACACAACTTTACTTAGTCATAAGCCAGGTGAGAACAAACTGGACTATGATAATTTTTGATAAGATAACTTTAATTAATTGTTTTATTTGTTTGTATTTCAAGCTTAACTTTATTTTTTGCTATTGTGCTTCTGACTTGTATTGATGATACACTGTCATTCATTGTGCATTCTCAGTACTGGCATTGCTTACAGTGTCCTGGGGCAGATGGGGACAGATAGCACAACATGACCCTTGCATTTTGCTGCAAAGACCTGTGCTACATGTTACCAACAATATGTTGTAAACTAATTACACTATCCATCACAATCACTATGCTATGATGATCAATGTCACATGTATCTCTATACTGTACTTTCTTAGTTCTGAGTTCTTAATGTTTTCTAATATGAACTGTTTATTTAAGCTTTTTCAAGAGCATTTCTGATACATTAACTTCTGAAACATTAATGTAATATCTATTTTAGCATAATATGGTGGAAAGAAATGTGTTCCTAAAACTATCATCCTCCCCAGATTGTCATTTAATTCATATAAAAAAAGGATGGAGCAAATATTTACATTACTACCACCATGTCTCACATGATGAATACTTTCATTAACACTATTAGAAGGATCTTCATATTTTCCTGCAATCACTCGAGCAATGTTTTGTGAGCAATCCAGCAACATTCAGCATGTCTTGGTCGTGCATCTCTGCAGTTGGAACACCCCTTCAGTTACTGCATCCACACCAAACTGCAGAAAGCCATCAGTGACTGTGTGATTTGCAGCCAAAAAGGAGCAATCTGCTGAAGATCCTCTACAATCTCTTGTTGAAAGTCAGCCATTTCTGCAGGGGTTCTGCTGCTTAAAACCTTCATTTCCCTCCTGGGGCCACAAGCTTCAGAACCACGCTTGGCAGAATTGTCCTCGTTGCACTTAGAGCCTGTGACCTGCTTAATGCTGTTTGACCAATCAGAGAAAATCTACACCCAAGACACGCCTTGACTGACCCCCCTCCCCCTCAGATTTACATATTGAAGCAGAAATACATATGAAAACATAAAAAGTAGACAGAAATAAGTGTGATGCGCAAGATTGGAAATGTTGATTTGAATATGACAGAATTTATATAGAAAGAAATCACAGAATTTAAAATCAAGGGAATGTTAAAAAAAAGAAAATACAAATTTTTTTTTTGGGGGGGGGTGGTTAGAAAACTGCAATAAAAAGGAAGGAAAAATAAATGAATACAAGCCTATAAATAAAAAAGAAGACATTTTTTTTAGAAATGCACCTATAAGATAAACATACATGGAAAATAGCATAAATTCAAAATTTAATTAAATAATTGAAAATAACAGATTTCATTTGCCATATTTTATAAGTTTCTTAAAGCAAAAAAAGATTCAATTTCTGGGTAATTTATTGGCACATTCATTTGTTATGGAGCCCAAAAAAAGTGTAATTGGTACTTAATTCTTGTAGTTATAATCCTCCAAACTGCAAACAGAAAAAAAACAGATAAAAGAAAAAAGGAGGACAGAAGGAAGTGAATATTAAGTATGGGGAAAATCATTGGCCTGCTAATGATGGGAGGTTCAGAGAGAAGCAGGGTTAACGTGATGCCAGACGGATGATGGAAGCATGTTCATGTGAGTGGCACAGACTGGCTTAGCCCAGCTCGTCCTCTTTGATGCAGCATATGATCCCACTTTGCTGCAATATTTGAAAAAACACTAACACACACACACGGGATAAACCATAATCATGGTACTCTTTGCAGACAAAATAAAAAAAATGAGTAAAATGGGTCCCATATGATTAAAGGACTTCCACTTGACTTGTTCCATAAAGACTCTTTGGTTGGTATGGATGGATTGATGTGTATTATGGTGGATGAGGTATCCTGAGAACAGCACTGAAGGTTGCATCAGTGTTACTTCTTCTGAGTTTCCATAGCTCAAGCTAAACAAGAATCTTTTTGCATCAGCTTCACTCATCTTCACGTGCCGTACAGAGAGGGCGATGCAAACACTGTGCAATGAACAGCACAAACTTGCACTGAAAGATAATGTGTCAATAGACTGCAATAATACAGAGCAAGCAAACATAGAACTGAGTAGATGATGAAATCGCTTTCCTTCTAAGCTGCACACATGACAAGTTAATGCAAATGTACGCAAATGGATGGAGTATCCAGTTTCTGTTCACAGAAAGACAAAAAAAAAAGATAAAGGCAGGCAACACTGGCTCTTTCTACATTAAAATGGTTTTAATGCACGGACCTCGAGTGATGAGGATTGCTCAATCAATGTTTAATATAACCACTTAGCATAATTGAAAGACTGTTAGATACAAATGAATTGCAAGGACTGAATATGAAACACCTACTGGTCAGAAATAATCAGCAGGACTAAAAAATTGAGAACAGGTCACTTTCTTAAGTATTTACACAACATGAGAGCCATGTGAGCATCCTAACACAATCCCTTTGAATCCATCCATCCATCCATTTTCAACCGCTTTATCCCAGAGCGGGGTCGCGGGGGGGCTGGAGCCAATCCCAGCTGC
>JBAMHV010000025.1:9339227-9350730 GCA_037177535.1 Pseudomugil gertrudae
TCTTGTTAGATCTCAGTGCTGCATTTGACACTATTGATCACAACATTCTGCTACAGAGACTGGAACATGTTATTGGTTTAAAAGGGACTGCACTGAGCTGGTTTAAGTCATATTTATCTGATAGATTTCAGTTTGTTAATGTAAATGACAAGTCTTCCCCACAGCAGAGTAAGCCATGAAGTACCTCAGGGTTCTTTACTTATCCATGACTTATCTTAATCATGAATCAGTTTGTTAATTACAAAGATGTCTTGAAAACACAAACATCTGGATGATTGAATGTTTGCCTTTTAAACTTGTAGAAGTTTAAATAAGGTAACTGTCCCTGGGCTTAAAAACTTAAGACAAAATTGTCTTGCTATGCGTGGCATTAATTTGGCTTCAGGTACTACAGTGAAGAACCTCACTTGACCAAGATTTAGTCTTTTGACTCACTTTTTAAAACCGGTTTCTTCCATCAATGTAATATTGCAAAAATTAGGGACAACCTGTCTTATAGTGAAGTACTGTCCGATTGGATGGGCTGTACTTGAATACTGAATTTCCCTACAGGGTGAATTAAGTATTTTTCATATAATTATCATTTCATTCATTTTTATTTCATTCATTTAATTTTTGTGTTGTCCCAAATATGCCATCAAAAGCTTCCAACTGATCCAAAATGCTGCAGCGAGGGTTCTGATGAAAACTTGCACAAGAGATCACATTTCTCCGGTTTTAGCATCTCTTCTTTGGCTTCCTGTTAAATTTTAGGTAGAATTTAAATTATTCTCCTCACATATAAAGCGCTCCATGACCAAGCTCCATTTTATATTAAAGATCTCATAGATCCATATTTTCCAAACAGAGATCCAACCCCAAACTTTTAGATCCAACCCTTTTCTAACACACCTGAATCAAGTATCCGAATGACCTCTTCTGCATGTAATCCAGCTCTGCAGAGCCTGCTCATGAGCCTTTCATTCAATTCAGCTGTGTTGGACAGAAGTTACATGATGGTAGATCTCGAGGATGGAACTCGGGCAACCCTGCTCTAAGAGAACAATGGGAGCAAGAGCCTTCAGCTATCAGGGCCTTGCTTGCAATGTGTGTTTGGGATGCAGACACCTTCTTTACCTTATAGATCAAGCTTAAGATCTTCCTTTTTAACAAATCTTATAGTTAAAGATATAGATAGGGCATCCATTAGTTATTTAGCAATTGAATCCCTATTGGATCCCCTTTATTTCTCTGCTCTTTTTCCTACTTGTATAAATATATGACAGTATTTTTCTGCAGGTCTTCTTGAATAAAACTTATCAGTGCATGTTGATAGTCTTTCCTGTCCTCTCCACCTCTACCAGTCAAGGCTGATGGCTGCCTTACCTGAGCCGGGTTCTGCCAGGTTTTACCTTCCTGTTAAAAGAGTTTTTCTTTCCACTATCGCATGCTCAGGGTGGGAGATTGGATCATTCAAGATTCAATGCAATCTGTTGGTTTTGGTTGGTACAAATGTGTCTACAAAAAGGATACACTTGAAAATGTTACTACAAAACAAGATGCAAAGGAAATACTTGGTAAATATTTTATAAAACAATCCTTTCAAACATGCAGTAGCGGGAGGCTACAAGTGTGCAAAAAATGCACAGACATTGCAAAAGAAAACATTTTTCAAAGAGAAAACTACTGAGATTGTTTTAAAAAAAAGCAACACTTGGATAAAAGTACAGATAAACTGGAGAAACAAGGATGCACATGGAAGGAAGGAGAGGAGCCGGAGGAGTGAAAGTGATAGACAGCACTGCTGCAGTGTGAACTCTTTGTCTCTGACGCATCTCTCTCTTGCTCACACACACACAAACACTTAAATAGACATAGCATGCAAGGGGGGTGTCAGATGAATGCCAAGCAAAAGGCCAGATAGAAAACTCCAAGACTGCAGAAGCTGCCCAACACACAGTGCCACACAAGCCAAATGCACCATCACGGCACAGTTATCTGAGCCTTTCCCATCATTTGCATTCTAAAATACACAGTAATGGGTCGTTTAGACAGATTGAAACATCCACTGAGCTCGAGATTAAAAGAATAGTCGTGCTATTGCTCCTGATTGGTTGCATGATGACAGCATGAGAGTGTCTGGTTTTCCTATACGGTGGGGTCATTAGTTTATATACACCAAAAAATACAAAGTTATGGTCACAGAACAAACACAGAAGGGAAGTGGATTTATTAATCCCAGTACATCTTTGCCAACATAGCTGGGATATTCCAAGTCTTATCTTGTAAAGACCACTGGAAAAAATCCAGACCAAAACAATTAGCAATTAACAAAGCTTGCAGTGAAAGAGCAACCTTTGGAATTGTGAGCTGGAGATTATTAAAGCTTGTTCTCCGCAGCCCTAAGATCCTCTTGCAGGCTGTTCCACACACTCACCAGTGTTTCATCCTACTGGAAAGCCTCCTTGCCATAGGTAAGTTCTAACTTTGAGAGGATCTCAGGGTTTGTGAGAGCTTATATGACAAAAGCAATTCTGAAAGATAAAAAAGTGCAATGCTCATTTACAAAACCATTAAGAGAATAATGATTCAATACATACTATAGGTAGATAAACACAATTAAATTAAATAAACCGAGCAAAAGTTATTCAATATAGATGCTAAGCTATAATGGTATCAGCAGTCCGGTTCTCTGGAAGGCTGTTCCACAGTCATGGGCCATAATGATGGAAAGATGCTACATCGAGTTTCAGTTTAAATCTATTCAAATTAATCCAATCAAATGGATTGAAATTAAACGAATGTCTTGTCAAGTTCTACCCACGACTCAGCATTTAGAAGCAGATGTATCAGCAGGATAATGTACAGAAACCCCCAGGACAGTGGCTCGAGAACCAGCATTAGATACTTCTGGTTTAAATTAATATAAAATCTTGACTATGTCACCATAAATTTGTGGACTCAGTATTTTGTAAGCTTACCCCTACTTTCATTTAAACCATAATCAAGAAAAAAATTAATCTGCAACAGTGCCACTATTTTTTATTTACACAGTTAAATAAAATTTACATGACATAGTAGAAAAATATCAATAATTCAAAGATAAATAAATATGAACTTCACCTTCTCCTGTGTCCTGCCAGTGCCTTGCAACAAGACAAATTCACTGCATTTCACTGGTGTGGTAGTAATGATTCCCCCCACCACCTCCCTTTCTGCTCCCATCCTTTACTCTTTCATTTTTATCGCCCTCAGCAACAATCCCTTCTTTCATGCCATCTTGTTTTCCTTCCCAGGCTGTCTGTTCAAATAACAATTCATATTTTAATGGGGCTGGTTTGTTAGGCAAAGATCGCATAAAAAAAGTTCATAATTGCAGAAAAACATAAGGGAATCTGCCTGTGTGTGTGAGTGTGTGTGTGTGGGTGTCACAGTAATAATATTATGCTTACTTGAAAGAAGACCATAATTCTGTAAATGACATGGAGATAAAAGGAGGAGAGGATCTGGCTTTTGATGTTAAAGTCCATACGAACAGCCAGATGATGTACAAATAAAATGAGAGCATCACAATAAACTACAATATGTCTAAGTTTAGAAGCAGAGCTTGAAGCTTTCATGGCATGAATCTAAGAAACGTAACTTTTTTTTTTATTTATCAAATTAAAAATACAGGCACTTCTAAGAAAATTCATTTCAATAAATCCAATAAATTCTTGCAGTTTTTTGCTCCACGTGCAGCCAAGATGCCGACAAACACAGCTGACATGACAGAATAAAAAAAGGTAGTCGTGTTTATTTAAAAGCTATGTGAAAATAAAAAAAGTACTTCTTTCAGTCATCATTGATCTTCATGTCAGTCATGCCGCCTGGGAACTGAGAAACAAAACATGAGACTGTTTTACCAAAAAGACACCAACTGAACATATGTGTAAGCTTAATCTTAATATTGTTATAATACTTTCACCGCAGCATCTATGAAGCTCAACTGACTTAGCTGATGGCTGGTTGAGTCCATTAGGTTTGACGTCCATATAAAGTCATCTTAACATGCAATATCTAAATATAAATTCTTTCAGTTAAGACTTTGATCTATCCATATAATCAAAACTAATCCAAACACTGTGGTAGCCACAGTATAGCGTGACTGAATCGTATTACACTAAACAGACCTTGTGCATGTCTGTGTATGTGCATGTCACACATCAATGAGCACATTAAATATACATGTATAGTAAATGCATGGATCAAGCTGTAACCTTGTGTTGCCAATGTCATTGCATGTGTGATGCCCATAAATTTAGCATGTTTGCACATGTACACATGGATGGCTTCCGTCCAGCATGTGTGAAGCTCAAGCTTATTACAGCAGATGACTCGTGTGGTGTAGCTGGCAGGCGGTGAGATATGACTGTCCATCTCTGCTCTTCCTCCTGCTGAGCAGACCAGCCGCAGTCTGTCACTTGGAGGCAGTGGATGATTCTCAACTATTGGTCTGCCACAGCATGGAGGACAATGCTGTAGATCAGCAGCCACATACAGGGAAACAGCTTTTATTTTCTATAGCCCCAGAGTTACATTTAGATTAACATTTAACACCAAATACACAAATAAAGCACTGATTGAATAAATAAATAAATCACATGCTGGACAAATTGGTGGAAATGCACATGCTGTAATCAAGAGAAGTTAAATAACTGAATGGAAGAGTGCAAAGAATTAGCCCAGAAGTTGTCCATATGTGCACATAGGCCAGGCTCAATCTATGTGCAACTAATTTGTAAGAGACTTTGATTTTCTACCTTCACCTGCCATCAAAGAAGGGTTGCGTGCTTCTATTTAATGGTAATTAAAAACAGTTGTGAGCGGTTAACATGAGTAGTGTCTTCCATTATGTAAGCTTAAATCGCATGTGCAGACTTGTTTCTGACTAAATACGCACAGCTTCTTTCCTCTTAAACGATAAAACTAGAAAGTCTTGTTTTATACGTTGGTGAGTTTGTTATGGTGCTCCAGTATAATTTCAGCTTTTATTTCCTCCCTTACAGTAAGGTTACCAGGTTTGTGTGCAGACCTCCAAATAAAAAAACCAGCAGGCTCTTTCCCCTTGGCAATGACACAGTGCTTAGGTCGACTGCTGATAAGTTGAAAGCTTGCTTGCATTGGAAAAGAGATGACCTCAGCTGACTTTGTCTTAGAAGTAAGAAGAGCAAAGGGGTGCAGGGGTGGTGGGATGGCTGAATTTTTCAGAAATCTCTTTACCAGAAAACAATTCTTTGTCCATTAAGATTACCTACCACATCCCAAAATTACCATCCACCTCTTTTAGAGCTCATTTTTATTCATTCTTAATTTTAATTTACAGATAGTTGCAGGTTGATGCTGCTTTGTGTGCGTGAAAGGACCCAATATGTCATCAATTTTTCTGATTATACCCAAGAGTCATGAACTCAAATGGTTTATAAACAGCACAACCAAATTCAACCAGCGTGTATCAACAGGTCAGTATCAATCTTTACAATATATTTTGCTTTGGATACTTCAAAAACAAAATCCTGTTTGCATTATTATGTTTTCCACTGCTTCTAATTTTCTGAGGACTAAGTGCTAGGATATACTTTCATTTAGCTACATCAAGCTACAGCAAGTGTATACCAGCCCTGCGTCTCAATACCATAGTCAGTGCACTGGAATGTAGTGTGTAAATGTAAAGGCACTTAAACATAGTGCACAAAGTAGTGTTAGTGCTCTGACTGAGTGAATCCTGAATAGAAGAAAGTAGCTATTGAGGATGGATATAATGAAGGAAATGCAAGCACCTTGGTAGATGCTCTTGGACATTAAGTCATGTTGCTTTCTTGTCCATGAGTTTGGTTATTTAGTTTATTTATTTGGACTCCATCTTATCACTAAAACCCACACATGCCGTTTACACAAACCTTTACATGCAATGAATTCTCAACTATTGTTAACATACTGTTGAAAGTTTAATAAGTTTATTAGGTTACTACTACCCTGGATGGACTGGCGACCTGTCCAGGGTGTACCCCGCCTTTCGCCCGTTGACAGCTGGGATCGGCTCCAGCCCCCTCGCGACCCCGCTCTGGGAACAAGCGGTAGAAAATGGATGGATGGATGGAGGTTACTACTACCTGTATGCCTACACACACATGCAGCTGGAATTGCTCTAGTAATACCTGAAGATCCTAACTTACTCAGATTAGTAACTATCATTCTCCAAAGGTTCAAGGTCATCTTCAACATGTACGTTAACAGTGAAGGTCTGCACTGAGATAAATTAGCCATTATAGGTCATAAGTTTTTTGTTGTGGAAAATAAGCATCGAAACACTACCATGAGTTTAGCAGAGCACAAAATCAATCTATTGCTGGGTTAAAGGCTAACCAAGCAGCCTTTCCATCACATAATGAATTCCTCCATCTCGTTCATCTTTTAATCACCTTCTGTCTTTATACTGCTCAATATCTTTTATCACCCCCCCTTCTTTCTGTATGGCCTCCTGGTAACCTCAGAGAATGACAACGTTAGTGTGCAGTCATGTTTTATAGCTCATTCTCAATGTGTTAATAGGACCTTACACCTTGGTTAAGGCTCAGTTTGTCTGTGTGTCCATGAATATGTATTATCTGTGAGCTGTTCTAAATCTGTTGGATATCCTCACTCATGAGATCCCCCTGATAAGTGTGAATGATACAGGTATGTATGGATGTGAGAAGCATTTCATCTATGTATTGATTAGGTAACTACCAAGTATAAACGCAGTGGCAGAGCAGGTTGGTGTATAGGTAAAGCAAATAGCTTTGTTTGTGCATTTGTAAGTCAATGAGAGTATACAAACAAGCAAATACATGCAAGCATGTCTGCAAACATCTCAAAGTACCATATGTGCTTTTTAGATGTGTCCATTCACTGTTTATTTATACATTTGACATTGTAGGTGTCTGTGTACAAAATATTTGCAAAGTGGCAGCTGTGAACACTGAATACAAATACTCCCTCTAGACAACTCTTCATCTGTCAATCAAAGCTCACAACAGAGTGTGTATGTGTGTGTGTATTTATTAAGCTAGACCAAAGGCCCACCCCATCTTCCCATTGCATCTGTGGTGCTTAAAGATATTAATACTCATACATAAGCATTAAAAGTGATTACACTCTTTGTTTTCTATGAGATGCAAATTATGTATCCTTATAAAAGTATGTGTTAAGTCCGGAATATAACTCGTTTCAACTTTTTTGGTAAGGTAATGGATTCTACACCCTGTTTTGCATCACAGTGACCCTTTTTCTCCACAGCTGGATTTACAGACCTACATTTAAAATAAAGAATTATTAAACTTTTACTGCAACCCCACTCCTAAACCATTTTGCCAAATAAGAAATAAGGCAACACAAGTTTAAGGGGATTAATAACTGCCCACAAACTTTGGCTAACACCCCCAATCCATATTTCCCAGACTGATTAAAACCTAGCAGCTCTGCAACAAAGAGGATAGTTTACTGAACTGACTGGCGAGACCCTGCCTGTGGGGTCTGAGTTTGAGGCATCGTTCAATCACATTGGGATGGACTTCTATGGACAGTGATTACCTCCAGGGCTTGGTGTTATGCCCAAGCACTAAGGTGAGCAGAACTGAGGTGAGCAGAACTATTCCCCAGCCCTAACCATCTGCAGGAGGCAGCTGACCTCTCTCCTCTTCTCACAAGAACATGTAACCACGTAGCTAACTGTCGTCATCGCCAGCAGCTCTAACCAACTCCAAACAACACCCTCCCTCTCATGAGGCGCTCCACAGTTTGACTGAAGGCTCACATGCCCGTTTCTGCTTCTCCTCTCAACTTTTATCACCTTCTGATCATCTCCTCATCTGTTAATTGTACACACCTGTGCTTAGTTCGGTTCAGTTTATTTCCACCCATTTACACCACAATATCTTAAATAAACTGACAAATTTACATTTCTATCTCCACAAATAATTAAATTAGTGAGTAACTGACAGTTAGTCAGTACAAAATGTTTGATCCCATTATATACCGTACTTTCATTCAATTACATGCTGCGAGAACGAAAATAAGTTTGAGACCAGGTGGTTATTTCATGTTTTTCTGTGAGATCAGGTTGCCAGCTGCAAGGAAATGTGGACAGCCTGGTGAGAAATGACTGAATCCTGTGGACTTGCAGATATAACTTCAGATCTGGAAGGTATTAATGTAAAAACCTCTCAGCCTTTAAAGCTTGTGTCTAATGATTTTCTTTCTCTACTTCAGTGTATAACAAACCTTTTTACATTAACACATACATTTTCAGTAAACACAATTTTGGAGTTACTGTATTCTTGCAGGAATATATCTTTATCCTTTAAATTAATTTAATATTCCAAGAAATATGTTTTCATAGTATTGTAAAAAAAAAGACCTTTTTGCTTTAGTTGACATTTGTGCAAGATTAACCCCACTTTGATTTCAATTACATTAATAACAGCCAACGTGATTGCAATCTCTTTAAACTTCACTTCAGCTTAAATTTGTAGCTCTTGTTAATTTTTATCGCAGAAGGGGTCAAATAAAATCACTCTAAAATGTGTCTAAAAACGTGTGGGTTTTTTTATGCTGGCCATTCAGAGGAGCTCCAGACAGCAGGAAAGAAAATGCACAACATTGTACAGTATAACAAAAACACTTTATTTACATCATAGAATAAAAACTGTGGGCTCCTAACCAAAACAAACCACATGTAATCTTTTGCCTTTACTAGAACAATAACAGGGACAATATTCTTTGTTAACTGCAACACATGCTAAACAATGCAGCCTTCATTTCAGTAAAGCACATATGGTTCTACTTACTTGTGCATTGGTCTCCAGCTTACGTCAAATCAAGCATTTACATCATTTCTGAGAGGTGAACACCTGTACTTTGATGAAAAGAACACTGTGCTCATGTACTGCAGAACACAACAGCTGTAAACAAATGTGAGAGCAGATCAGGAAGAATAGGTGAGAGGAGGGAGGGCAGCACTGAAGCGCCATTTTTGATTGGACAAATTCACTAAGCAAGTTAACAGCCTCACTAACAAAGCAAACACATGCAGATTGTCTACTTCAAACTATAAGAACATGATGAGCAGATCCAGTCAGATGCGGTGGAGTGCAGTGATTTTTTGCATGTGCATATGAACATCATCACATGCATGAAAACAAATCTGTGTTTATGGGCCATATTTTTCCTATTTCTGTCCTTCCAAGCAAATGTGTTCTGCAACTTTGCTTTACAATGTGTGAGCCTGCATGTGTGAAAGCCCTTCATTTAAGTGAAGAGGATAAATGTACGCAGATTGCACGTGTGCAATGTGTGTGCGTGCATGCACCTCACGTGGAGGTTTGAATGCCCTACGGCTGCCTAACAGCCCAGTGTGCCAGTACTCTCCAACATTCACCTCACATGGCTTCCAGTTGTTCTGTTACCTCCAGTTTTGGTTATGTGAATACAACTTCCTAAATTATCCCTGGCAAATAAAGTGTTGAGTGACATCTGCAAAGTTTTTCAAAAGGAAAACACAGTTGATGACTTTATAAAATGATTTGCATTAGAAGTAGGCTACATGTTCCCACTACTTACAACCTTGTGTTGATCATTTTAGGGAACTGAAGAAAATATTATTTTATTTTTAAAAGATAGAACGACTTCATATTCATATACTTTCAAAACATTTTTCAGTATAACAGTTTACAATCTGGCAGCGGAGCTAAAAGGTTGGGATCTGCAGCCTCTTAAAGATCGGTGTCTTTGGACTTACACTGACATTAGGTTATTCCAACTGTTGCTTCCAACATAGCTTAGTATTATTCTTTACAGACCACTGCTGTAAATGTATTTTTGCATTAACGTGATACTACAAATGATCTTTTCTTCACATTTTCAGCCTGCACGTGCTGTATAGCAGTGTGGTGGGAAGCCCCACAGCCTCACAGCAGGTCGCTGGTTTGAGTCTTTGCTGGAGGAAAGTTCAAACAAAGGCCTTTATGTGTTAAATTTGCATGTTTTTTTCATGTATGTGTGGGTTCTCTCCACATACCCAAACTTAATATGAATCTATTGGTCATCTGTAAATTATCCTCGGAAGTAAATGTGAGCGTGAATGGTTTGTCTCCCCTGTGACGGACTGGCAACCTATCCAACCTGTCAACATCTGCTACGGCTGAGCTGTAAGCTTCCTACAGCTAGCTCCTCCTAAATAAGCCAGCAAATTACTGCATTGTTGTTATTTTCTATTTAAAAAATATGGAAGTCCTGCATCCATGCATTCGTAAATTGGCCATAGGCTTCTAAGGATTTATAGCTTCTAAAACTCCGGTCATTGAGAGCCGTCCTGCAGGTTTTTAGGGTTTTGCTCCCTGCAACATACCTGACCCAAATCAATGGCTCATTAACAAGCAGGTGCAGAAGATAACAAGCTGTTGGAGAACTTTTTAATATAAATCAGGTGTGTCAAACCAGGGAAACACCAAAACAGGATGAAAGTACTTGAGTATCAAAGTTGGAGAACCCTGTTCAAAAATAATCTGGTGTGTACGGTAATACGGTTTCCCTTATATAGGCTATTTTGATGAATTGGCTCAAATAAGATGTGAAGCGCCCTGAGATGACACTCATGAAGTGGCACTATATAAATAAAGTTGAATTGAATTTAAATTAATTGAATTGTGTAGGAACACACACTAAATCATGTTGGCCAGAGGTTACAAAACTCCAGTTCTCGAGGGCGAGGGGTATCTGGCAGGTTTTTGTTGTCTCCATGCTCCAACACACCTGACCCAAATAAATTAATAAAATGAATGTTTTTGATTAAATATGGGTCCACATTATTTATCATGCTAATTTTCTGGAGACAACATTCTCTAGCCTCATTGATTAGCGTGTCTCTGTAAATCCTCCTTTCTGACACCCCAGCATGTTTTCTGTTGCAGCGCTTTATGCCCAAACTCACCATCAATGAATATGTTCAACTATTGTTTATATTGCAAAGCTGACATGGTGCACTTACCTCATAATGCTTGGCAAATCTCATTCCCTATTCAGCAGGTATCCTCACCATACAGTCCACACACATTAAACATCTTGTGGTCTAGTCAATTAATGATCTGTTTAAAGGTTGCTTGCAATAAATGTATTGGAAAACCAGATATTGCAGCTTTTACTAGAGCTGCTGGAGATTTCCTGTACATACAGAAGAGGTTTTTAACAGTTATCCTACATACAAAACCAATGCAAAGGGCTCCTGAGCAATAAACTGTTCAACAAACTTGAAAAGAACATATTGTTGTCCCTAACAAAGCAACATAAACTAATACGGTATATAGCTTGTAAAACTTTGCATAGGGAAATTTTTTCCTGGTAAAAATTCAGATTTTTTTACATATATGTATTATTATGTAATTGTTTCACCTGTAAAAGCTCTCTGTTTTCATGATTTTCAAATGTTTAAGAAACCCAACTTCTTATA